>JAJMGS010000041.1:0-73372 GCA_030562185.1 Lachancea sp. yHQL494 | reverse complement strand
ACCGTCCATGTTTTACTGACATCACTTTGTACCATGATGTCGCGGTTCTCCAGTATGTGCTCACTCGTTGTATAATGCAATTGGCACTATCCAGCAGTAACTCGCTAGTTCTGACAAATCGGGTGACCCAGATGGTCATCATCTGAGGTACCACACCATTTTGTCGTACCGTCCGATTCTTCGTGGGCTCTTTTAGGGCTTCACGTAGAATCTTTCATCGACCGTCTATGTTTTATTGACATCACTTTGTACCATAATGTCGCGGTTCTCCAGCATGTGGTCACTCGTTGTATAATGCAATTGGCACTATCCAGCAGTAACTCGCTAGTTCTGACAGATTCCGACACTAATTGCACCCAGTCTACATTTTAGGGTACAGTAATACGAAACAGGTGTGCATAGTTACTGTCCAAACTCAGGGTCTAGACCTCAGTATTCTGGTCGTCTATCTGAGAGTCCAATATCTTTTTTATCACTTTGTACCATTATGTCACAACTGTTGTTTACCATTCCGATCTCGTTGTATTACGCAATTGACACTATCAAAACACATTTCGGTAGTTTCGACAGTTTCCCATTCTGATCTCGTTGTATTACGCAATTGACACTATCAAAACATAGTTCGGTAGTTTCGACAGTTTCCCATTCTGATCTCGTTGTATTACGCAATTGACACTATCAAAACATAGTTCGGTAGTTTCGACAGTTTCCCATTCTGATCTCGTTGTATTACGCAATTGACACTATCAAAACATAGTTCGGTAGTTTCGACAGTTTCCCATTCTGATCTTGTTGTATTACGCAATTGACACTATCAAAACATAGTTCGGTAGTTTCGACAGTTTCCCATTCTGATCTCGTTGTATTACGCAATTGACACTATCAAAACACATTTCGGTAGTTTCGACATCTTTCATGGTGCCGACCTTCCTACAACGTAGCCATATCTTGTTGTGCAACCTGGCCAAACGTGACCGCTGAGTAACGGGTTCGTACGAAATGTCAACTAAACCATGTGACCAAAGCCTCACTAATACTCATTACTTTGTACCATATAACACGACTGTAGATGCATTGTCAACATTCTCTCGCTGAGCGATTAGCACCATTCATCAGTTTTGAGATTACCCGGCAGTGAAAAATGACGAATCGAATTACGCACCGACACAGAGCACGTGATGCGATCAACATAAAGCCTTCAGCTCTGCGCGATCTGTGTTGCATTGTATGACGTCAGCAACCGTTGAAACCTTGATGAGGCCACGTAACAAACGCACTTACGAAAAAGAATTTTCTGCTCCTTACTTGAGAACCAGGGTCGCATTCGCACCTGAGGGAAGCCGAGTAAACCATGTCACCCTTATGCACACCCAAAAAATCCTAGTAAAACGCTCAATACATACAAAGGATGTTCTAGTAAATCTGTAAATCGTCTTGCCTTGGGCGGCTAAACGCCCAACGGAATGCATGCATGAACTCCACCCGTATTACTTGTTCGCTTAGACCACGGGCTTTAGAGACAATACTCTGTATGTTCGAGGGAAAATCTCACCACTTTCGATGCACAAAAAATTCCAGACAATGAGCTTTACCTATTGAAAATCTTTAAAACTGATTGATCACCACACCGTACACACATTACGACCATTGGGTGCTCACCAGCCGCTAGATCCTAACAATTCTGAACGGTTCGTCCAATGTCATGCTTATCGTGCGCCAAAAAAGGAATACAATGCAGGAAAACCTCAGGAGTACTACAACTATATGCGGAATCTAGAAGAAATATTCCGTGAAGCGCTGTTGTAAATCTGTTTGATGGCCACCGAAACTACAACGTCATACACCGTTTGCCTTTTCGGTGCTTATCGCAAGTCGCCACGCACATCTTTTTTGTTGCCAATAACGGTTCCTAACAACAATGAAATAATTAAACGGCAAAGTTGAATGCCTCGGAAGAAATGCTACTAACTGCGGGCTCCGAAATTTGGTGCAATGTCAGTATTGGGACGAATCGTTGTACCCTACTGCTTTACTTGACTTGCAATTGATTTATCGCGTTCGCTCCAGAGATCTGCGGACCGTTGCAGAACCGTTCTGACGGTACCAAACCTGCTGGGAAAATCCAGGCGACAAGATCTGCAAACTAAACGGTTCTGAAAGTATCCAACATCAACGCAGTACTGACGTTTGAGTTGGCAAAGCTAGAGCCGTCAAAATAACTAACAATACCTGTAGAACTCCTGTAGAACTTCATCATATTGTCATTACACACGACCAAAGGTTGTAATGTTTGTCGTTCACTACCAGGTCTAAAAAAATATAGAGATGAGAGAGACCCACAGGGTCGTACTTACCATAGACCCTCGGCGCCCGTGATAACCGTTATTGCATAGTATTGTATTATTAAGCTGACATGGCTGCGACAGCTGATACTTTGTTTCGAGAGAAATCAGTCTCCGAACTACGCGACTACAATTTGCATCTTTCCCGCGATATTGCCAGAGCCAAAGACAATTTCGATAAAGAACTGGGGAAGCGGTACACGGACATTTTGAGTATAACCGATGATGTGGAAGAACTGCTGCGGCAATCGCGAAAAGTCGACGCCAGCTTGATGGACCTCTGTTTCAATGACTCCGTCTACAAACTGGCGTCGATCGCAGAGCCTCCAAGCGGTGAAGTTGCCGATCTGAAATCGGATTCGGCTTCCGCTTCGGGCCTGGTCATCGACCCCATTCTGGCCAGCGAAGCCCATTCTACATTGGCTGTTGCGGACTGGGTTTTAGCTGTCAAGGAGTTTGCCAGAGACCCAACTTCCCCCAAAATCCTCGACTCCCTTATAGCCAAATTCAACTCCGCCAAACAGATCGTATTGGCAGACCAGTACGCCGCGGTGGTTTCCGAGAAATGCGGCTTGGTCGAATCGACCGCCTTGGAGCACAAGATGGCTCTCACAGCGTCACAATGGGTCAAACTCTACGGCATTCTCCATTCAGACGTGGCATCAACTGCATTCAAATTCCAACAGACTGACGCACTAGATCAGTTGGCATTTGATTTCCTTTTGAGGAACGAAGATCAGCTACAACATGGCCAGACAGATGTTGATGTGCAAAGATTTCTCAAAAGCACAGCGTATAAATCCAAGTCTATTGAGCGATTGCGGAAAAACATTGAAGCTCAGTTTCGAGACTACCGAAGCAGTAGTGATGCCGACTTTAAGCATGCCATCAGCCTTTATGACCTTGACCAAGAGCAGTCATTGCACACTTTTGTCCAGAACACGAATTTGTACTGCAATGGAATTATAAAAGAAAAGGATCAAAAGCTGGATGCTCTTGTAAACACCATTTCGAAGCTAATATTGAAACTCAAGTGCAGTGGGGGTGATGCGGAGGTTATTGAAAGTACCAAAGATCGGTTAATCCATTGTTTGGAAGAGAGGCAGGAAGAACTAGAGCGTGAAGTAGAGGAGCAGAAGCAGGAAGAACTAGAGCGTGAAGTAGAGGAGCAGAAGCAGGAAGAAGAGCAGAAACAAAAAGTGAAGCACGAAGAGCAAGAACGCGAAGTAAAGGAGCAGAGACAGAAGGAGAAGCAGGAGGAGCAAGAACGCGAAGTAGAAGAGCAGAAACAAAAAGACAAGCAGGAAGAACTAGAGCGCGAAGTAGAGATTCAGGACGAGGCGCAAGAGCTGAAGGAACAGCAAGAAGAGGACCAGAAGCAGATGCAAGACGAGAAGCAGGGGTATGGCGCAAAAGAGGCCAAAAATGAAGTCGACGGTCAAGAAGAACAAAGCCATAATACCGCTTTAACCATGGAGGAAAGTAGTGAAACTCCGCACGTGACATATGAACAAGAAAACGACACACATTCCCTTGAGGACAAAGTGAGTATCGAAGAAGGCGAACTTGGGCCCTACGACTCTGTTCCCGGCCCGGTACGCCCTGATCAGGGTACCTTCAACAGCACTTCCAATCGTATTGTTGATCCAAGCACCGTATCTCTTTCGGTCGAACGTGACAACTCAAGCCTGGTCCCTGATACAAGATTCATAGTGAGTGCTGCAATGAATGCCATGAATGCAGAAAGCCTTACACACTACCTGGAATGCCACATACGCGATATACGCCGCCTATAAGACCCATGCGAGTTCATGGGTCCCCCCTTCTCATACCGCCCATGCGGTACTTGTTCTACTCATCATCGGCTACGGCTCTGAATACACCTTGGTTGTTTTCAGTTTAGTCATTTTGATGAGATATGTGGAAAAAGCTGTATAAATGAGACGCTCGAGTACTTCTTGAACTATTTTGGCTTACATGTTAAACTGTCTATCTAGAGTTCGCGCGGTTTTGAATCAACAAACAGGGCGAATGACATTTTCTACTTCAGCGAACAGGCCCGATCGATATAGAGAGCAGGTGGAGGAGCAACTGAGGACCAACCAGGAAATTCTCGATGCTTTGACTCATACTGGATCGCATGTCACTTTTGAAGTGGACTCGAAGGAAGATCCGAAACCAGATCCTGACCTGAAGGTCTTTTTCTTCGATATCGACAACTGTCTCTACAAAAGATCTACTAGGATACACGATCAAATGCAGGTTTGCATCCATGAATACTTCAAGAACGAACTAAACGTTGACGACAATACAGCTCGGAAGCTCAACCATAACTACTACAAGGAGTACGGCCTTGCTATTCGGGGTCTTGTCAAGCATCACGACATTAACGCGCTCGAATACAACAAAATGGTAGACGACGCACTACCCCTGCATAACGTACTGAAACCCGATCCAGTGCTCAGAGCAATGCTCAGGAGACTCAGAAACTCCAAAACTGTCGACAAAATGTGGTTATTTACTAATGCGTACAAAAATCACGGATTGCGCTGCATAAGACTGATGGGAATAGCAGACCTCTTTGATGGGATTACGTACTGTGATTACTCTCAAAGGGACAATTTAATTTGCAAACCTGATCCAAAAGCGTTTGAAAGGGCCAAGATTCAAAGTGGCCTCGGTAACTACGGCAATGCTTGGTTCGTGGATGATAGCGGTAGCAACATCAAGACAGGTATATCTCTGGGTTTTAAAAAATGCATACATTTGATAGAAGAAGAGGTGGATGAGATATTAGGTAAAAATCCTGAGGGATCATTAATCATAAAGAGTATCGAAGACTTGCCACAGGCGACACCGGAATTGTTTGTCTGATGCACCGAAGTAGGCTAACGTGGCTTTATATATCCCATTCTCTATACCTTGGTCAAGAAGTTCAGATAACTTTTCACTATAATAAGTTCGGGTTGATCTCCGTCTTCGCCCAGCCTATGTATTCGATCTTTCAGCAGCAGCGACTCTTCACTTCTACTAGACGGAAACTTCTCTGAGCCGTACATGAATAAAACGAAGTATAACAGTTTTTGATAGTCCTTTGAATCCGAAATTTCATTGAACCTATCCATAAACGTATATCGACCCTCATCGGGGAAGAGTTTGTCCAAAAGCCTTTTGTGGAATTGCGGGATCTGCTGCGATATGCGAACATGCAGCAGATACTCGTCTTGGTCAACGAGCTGTAAGTACACTTGCAGAAAGTGTCTCTCACATATCTGATCATATATTTTGGTACACCAGCTCGCCGAGCATACAGCAGAGTTAAAGACTTTGCGGTCTAGAATATAACGAATGAACGTTCTCGTGAACCCACTGCTCTCAACATATTTTTCGAGTTCATGACACATCCATTCCACGGATTCTAAGTAGTTCATAGTATCAAGCATAGATATAGTAATCCTTTCGGCACTTTCCGGCATGTACTTTGGAAGAACGCCGAAAGACTGCAAAAGAGCATTTAAAGACAAACTTGGGAAATCTTTTCTTCGGTCCAGAAACGTATCCCAGACATCGAGCCGCTTGACCTGACTATCCTCAGTTATGAAATGCCAATCCTGGAATTGCTCGCCATTATTGTCTTTGATTACCATTTCTAGATATGCATCAGGCACATCGTGTTTTAAAACAGACTTGAGTTTGTTAAAGTCTTCCTGTTTCGTATCTCTAGAGTTGCTGGACTCCTTAACAGAACTGTCTAAAGTCTTTGAAAGCTGCTCGAGCTTTTCTAACCTGGTAACCAACTTGTCGTCAAATTTGTGGCCTGTGTCAAATTCCACAAAATGTAGCTTTTCAAAGTGCCTTGAATCAAGTCCTGAGTCATTGGTGCCGATCGATATCCCCAATTCACTTAGAGGATTGTCCACCTCCTGGTCGCTACCGATCGAATCTGAAAGCTCGCCAATATCGCTGAGTTGTTTCTTTCCGGTTATTGAGCCGGCATCGGAATCTTGGGAGTCACCCACAAATTCGGATTCCCGATCAAGCTCTCCGGTCTGAGATCCAGTACTGGAGGCTGCTGAGACGTATTCTGAGAAATCAACTGGGCTTTCACTTTCGTCAAGCTCAGTGGCAGCGGCCATCCGTTGCTTGTCAACGTGAGGCTTTTTAGACTGTGTTGGAGCATGCTGAACTTTATATTTAATCAAAAAAAGATTAGAACCAATGAAAGCTTAATATGACTATAGAAATCTGTACAGTTGGCATTGTATTTATTTGGGGGTATTTCAACTTCAAGGTTGGTGCTGGACAGGAAATGATTACGGGGAAGTTTACTTGTTTGGGCTCCGAATCTCGCAATCAAAATCTATGAAATAATACCATCAACCAAATACCTCTCTAACTCAAGCCTTTGGTTGTTGTTGTTGCTGCTGCTTCTTTTGTTTAGCGACAACATAAATCAAACCAGCCATAAAGCCTAAGAAGATCGAGAAAATGGACAGAAAGTTCTTTGGTGCGTCGAAAAAGACCAAACCGGAAAACGCAATGGGTAACTTGTTCAGGGCGCCGACCATGGAGTAAGTAGTAGAAGAAGTGACTCTAACACACCAACCAGAACAATAGGAGATACCCACAGAGGCCACACCGGAGACAACCAAAGCCGTAATAAATTCACGGGTGAAAGTGGTGGTTACATTGGACACAGACCAGTCTTCCAAGATGAATGATGCAACTAAAAGCACCGGTAAGGCCAAGATGTTGTTGTAGAACATGGTATCGTAGTCTTTGAAGTTGGTCAGCTTAATTCTCTTGCGCATGACCAAAACAAATAGAGCAGAGGAAATACAGTTGCTGAACATCCATATGTATCCGACCGAAGGATTAATTTCGGTAGTCAGATCTTTTCCAGCTTGTTGGTCACCCACGGTGGCGACGACCGATGACAAGACCATAACAACAAATGCAGATAGCTCCATAGCGGTGACTTTACCGCCGAAAAACAAAACTTCACCGTATGCAATCAAAATGATTGTGAGATTCTTGAAGATAGTGTAAATTGGAACGGCAAGGTGCTGCAATGCCTTGGAAGAAGTGTAGATCATGGCAACGAGCAACAAAGAGATTGGGAACCAATTTTTGACGTCTGTCTTGTTGAGCGGACGAAACTTTGCATAGCCCAGCAATTTCAAAACAGCGAGACAGATGGTACACACCAAAGCCTGTACAAATAACATCACAAAGTTCATATTGAAATCTTTGCCGTTAACCACGTACTTGTTGGTCACCGTCATCACAATGGATGAGCAGCAGTACGCCAGGATAGACACGGGTCCTGAGTTCACAATGTGCGACATGCTCCCATTTTCGGTCCTCAGTTCAGACATGATATAAAGTTGGCAATTCAAAAAAAAGTGGCGCAGAACGTTAAATGGCGGCTACAAACGCGTTTGATTCTCAAAGAAGCACCTAGAACCAATTTTCTTGAAGAGTTAAGAGGTATTGGATCGAAAAATCGTTGAAACTCGATATAAAATCTTAAGACAGGTTTATCGTAGTTGGTCAAACAAAGCATTGGTGATCGGCAATCAAAATATTGAAAAACGCGATTTTCCGCGTAGGGTAACAAACAAACTTGGCGGAGGAAATACACGCGACAAGAGTGAGATTAAAGAGTATGTACACCATCGAGTCGATCTCAATAGAGAAGTTGTTAGTGCTGTGACTTGTTTGCAAAGTAGAAAGCATTGTTCCGTATGTCATTGGGAAACTGTGGAAGGCTTGCCTCTTCAAATAAAATATATTGAGATCTGCCGTTTTTATCGGTAGCTGATGGTCCATCGGAAGTCGACTTCGAGCGCCTTGATCTTGGGTACTAATGTATTCAGAGAATTCCATCTTAGTCTGTGTACTAGGATTGATATGTATCTTGTTCACTTGCTATTTGTCGAGTTGACGAATCACACTTTGCGGTCCGTCCGAGTCTTGAAGCGATGCAACTACTTCTGTTGGGACTGCATGAAAGTGTTCTTTTGATACCAATCAAAAGACGTCAGTTCATGGAATGCTCCTGACAAGCTACCTGAAAAACGAATTGTAGGTAATCCATCTCCTCCCTACCTCTTGAACAGGATTGAGAAGCAATCCTGAACGACTAGGTCTTGAAATCTAATGTGCGGCGAACTTTTTGTTTTAGGTTTAGCCGGGAGATGCCACTCTCTTGAAACTCTGTCTCTTGCATCTGGTACTTTGGTATCAGTACATCTGCTTCTTGCTCACTTTTTCTTCAGTAGCTACTACTCCTGCTGTTCTTCTTTTCACTGACTTATCCAGGAATGTTTCTGGCATTTGTACAATGTTGCTGGTCCCCGGCAGATGCACCAGATCATTGTGCTTCGTTATTGCTGGTCAAATTACATCATCTACGAAAACCTCGTGGTGAGGTAACCCTTGAATAACTAGTATAGTTAAAAACAAACGTGGTAATTTTTTTTTGGTGGTTTAGGCGTCTTGATACCGATGTCGCTTATTAAATCCTACTTCCCAGGCAATAAAGACTACAGTAGGCTTCTCAGATGGCCGACTATGACGGTTATAAGCTTGTTTGGTAGGGCACCGATTGAACATAAATTAGTCCCCAGTTTTTTCTAGCCTGTCACTTCGGCGGTAAAAATGAATTTTGCCGCCGAAAGCCAACATTTCGAGGCAAATATCGAAAGATAAGCGAATTCCCATACGCTAAATTCTAGTTACGCCAGCTTTGCCCGCGAAATGTTTGGAACGGTCCTCATTCTTTTCGTTGGTACAAAATAGCCGCATGCATTCAGTTCGCAACAAAGATACTAAGCTGTGCGCGCTATATCGTCCTTTAGAGAATATACATTAGGGCTCAAATCACTCAGAATCCTTTTAATCGTTTTTCACGGTAGTATCCAAGTCTCGAACATTAGGCATCGACACAAGTCACGAATATTGATGGCGCCATGATTCACAGCACTGGGGATTCTATTTGACGTGAAAACTAGATAAAGTTTCCAGGTTTGAAAGGTCCTTACTTACAGAGAGTGCTTGAAAAGTTTCAGGAATTAGGATCGGGACTCACGAAACTAAACGGCAAGTCGCAGCCAATAGACGGGTGAAATAATCTCAGAAGCTATATGGCAATAGGACACTTTATCTATGCGTTAAACACGATTGTCTACAATCTAAAAATATGATAGCAGCCAACTGAGTGAGTTAACGCTAGCGATATTTCTGTTTCTTGGGCTTCTGTAGAGTCAAAAGTAAAGTCGATGAACGAAATTCCAAATATCCAAAAGTAGGACGAAAGCAGCGACTTCCCGCCCACTTATCCTTTCGGTATTCTGTCGACTACATCAACACCACATGAAGTTGGAACAGGTCAAACTAATCATATTTCTATGCCTCATTGTGGAGTTCAATAGTAATATGCGTTATAAATGACATCAATACTTGTCCCTCTAAATGTTAAACTGTAGCTAAGGAAAACTTTTTATGGCGATATGGGGAAAAGGAATTGAAATATGACAGACGGAGGCCCCGATATGTTCGATATGCTTAGTGAAAACGAGCCGAGCGGTGGGGCTCGCTTTGACACTATGTTAGAGATCTTGCCCGAGGAAGTCGACGCTAATTTCGCAGTAGGAACATCTCATTCAAGTAATAAGTCAGAACATTCGAATTTCGAGCAAAGCCCGAAAGCACGGCCGGGACACACTCAACAGACACCTACCATAGACATCGAGCCTCTGTTTCCGCAGGCGACGCAGCCTTTGGCTATGGAAAACCAGCAAAACGGTGAAATCGCCCAACTTTGGGATTTTAACGTCGACGAGTTCATGATGACCCCAAGCCAGTCGAGTGACTCAGCGACAATCAGTGCACCGAATAGCTATAACTCGGGGTTCCATTTACATCTGGATGGTCAAAATGGAGCCGGTAGCATCGATGCTGACGGATTTGGTCCTACCCTCAATTCACATATGGCAAGCCACAGCCAAGGCAACAACAACTGGAGCCATCTTCTGGGCAACCGATTTCCCTCCGAAATCAACACACAACAGCTATTTGCATCTCCAATGGCATTTAGCTCGGAAGACTCGCATCCAACGGCAACGTTCAGACCAACCCTGCCGACGAGGCGGTCCTCATCACAGCTTGCCAAGAATTTGGGCGACGACGGGAACATCTCACTCACATCTCACAACACGGCAAACTCGATACGCAAGAACTCGGTAGTAAGACCTTTATCGTCAACGTCTCTCGCCTCGTATCGTCAGAATTTTGCATCAGAGTTGCCTAAGAAGCCTCAGGTAGATTGTTTCAATTGTAAAACCACTAAGACTCCTCTTTGGAGACGAGACGCAGAGGGAAACACCATGTGTAATGCGTGTGGTCTTTTCCAGAAGCTTCATGGGACAATGCGTCCTTTGTCATTAAAGAGCGATGTAATACGAAAGCGCAACACCAAAAAACGAGGTAAAAAAACTGGTGCCCAAGATCCAAAAGATGGTACCAAAACAGGCAAAAGAGGGGATGCTGGGCCCTCGGTGCCGCTATCTCTCGATACTCAGCATTCGTCCCAGCTTTCTTCGCATGGGTCTACATACCCCTCGTCGGATGTCAAACAACGCGTCACTCACTCAAATAATTACAACACGAATACTAACACAACTAATTCAAATCAGCAATTGAGTTCGAAGACCTTAATGAGCCACAACACTCGAATGCAGGGCACCAGTAATCCGGCGGCATCCAAAAAATCTAGACGTTCTAGTAGCTCCAGCTCAACGTCGAACTCTAGTAATCGCTCGTCATCGTCAAGAACCGTGGTTTCTATTTTACCGAAACCATCGCCAGGAGCAAGTCAAAGAAACCCGTTCCAGCTGATAAATGGTTTCCCTAGCAGCGCTGGTAATAGTACAGCTTCATCACCACGAGTTTCTATCTCTCCTCGCCCACCTTCTGCACAGAGCCCGTTGCAGACTTCCAGTAGCCAGACAATCCCATCATCAGGAGGAGGCCCTGGAATAGCAGTGCGTCGAAAGCCCTCTAGACCGGGCTCATCGTCCTTTATGGCAGCACCAATGCAACAGCATCATCACCAACAACAACAACAACAACAACAACAACAGTCTACTGGATACCCGCAAAACACTGTTGGCAGTTCTTCATCCACAATTTCTGCATCTTCGCAATCGTGGAACACTGCTCCTACAGTTGCGTCTTCGCCTATGCCGACGAAGTCTCCCCGTTCGCCATTCGACCTCTTCTCCTCCTCTCAAGAACCTCAGTCGAGACCGGCGTCCCGAAAATCACACACATCTCTGCTGTCACAGCAATTGCAGCAGGCTAGCCTTCCACCACAATACCCGCAATCGCCATCCCAGCTGCAGACACCATCCATGAGCCAGGGTAATGGCTTTTCGAATTCTGCAACTCCTCAGCCAACCTCCATCAAGCGCTCTCCTGCTACTGCCTCACCAAGAAATAGCTACATGGATTCCATCCAGCAACAGCGCGGGCTACATTCCGAAGCGGGCCTTCGCAGAACAACCTCTCTCAGATCAGAGTCGTACGGCACTTCCGTTACCCATCAGAACAGCAATACTGCTAAGCAAAAGGATAATGCTCTTGATGATCTAGAATGGTTAAAATTTGGACTTTAAATTGACATTTACACGGCGCATCTACAGTAAAAATGGGATAACCAATTAATTCACCGAACTGGACTACCTAACAAATTTTGGTACTACAGTTAATTGTATTTCTGCATCTATATATTATTTTATTAAATTGGATTCATTTGGTTTTGGATTGAGTGAAGCAGTGAAATGAGCAATGGGCGTTCCTGCTTTCTGGGAACTGATAAGGGCCGATCAGAGTATTGATAGGCTTCCTTTCAAACAATTTGTCATAAATTACAAAAATACTCACGGAAGGTCACCACGATTAGCCATCGATGCTTTTGGTTGGCTTTTTGAATGTGGCTTTATTACTGGGGGACATGAAAACGCCGCTGGCAAGGGGTACAAAACCGATGCATTGGCTATCGTTACAATTCTTAAACGTGTTAATGCTTTGCTGTCGCTCGATGTCACCTTTATATTGGTCTTCGACGGCCCCATGAAGCCGGAGTTCAAGAACAGATCAAAATCCAAAACCTTAGTTGCCTCTGATATTGAGGATCCAGCCATAAAAGATAGGTCACTGGCTTCCTGTTCCCATCATCTACAATTGAATCACTCTGGTGAGCTTTATTCTCTCGCAATGACGGACATAAATGTCCCTGATGGCTTAAGCGTCGTTAAAAGGCTTCTAAAAGCTATGAATGTATCATGGATTGATGCCTGTGGGGAGGGCGAAGCCGAGTGTGCTCGACTACAGAAATGCAATTTGGTTGACTACGTCATTTCCAATGACTCAGACGCTTTCATATTTGGAGCTACCAAAGTACTTCGTAACATGTCGAGGTTTTGGGAAGATTTACCAGCGTCCTATGCCATTGCCACGAAAAAGAAAGATTACAAAGAGACTTTTGTTACCGTCGTTGACATGTGCAAACTACAAGGCTGGAGACGAAATCAAATTGCCTTATTTTACGCATTATTAGGAGCCGATTACAGCCAAGGTATCCGAGGGCTTGGCCCGAAGAAGTCTGCAACCTTGGCACAACTGCAGGAACCGAATTTTGCCCTACAGCTCAGTTCTATATTCTCAGATCACACTTTGAATTCCGATCTTCGACTGAAACGCTACCTAACTTTTCAAGATCAACTCTTCAGGTACTGTCAAAACAATAGCACAGCAGTTTTTGGTAGGAACTATTTTAAGGCTTCTACCGTAGAAGAATTTCAAGGATGGCCATCAGAACGTGCCCTCATGCATTATTTTCATCCCGTCTTGTCGTCTAACATTGACGTGGAGAAGTTAAAAGGCAATTTCCTAAACATCAGTGGCAATTTTAACATCCGAGCGCATAACTTCAGGAATATCTTCCAGCTTTTGAATGATTATGAGCTGAAGCGCATCATTAGTCTCAGGAGTTGGTTTCACAAGATTACACATGACACTTTTATACTCAAAGAGCTGTTACATGGGTCCCACTCCATTGAAGAGCTTATGGGTACGGTGAAAATAATTGATGAATGGACGGGGGAGTTCTGCCAAGGTATGTTTCGCATTGAATATTGGCGGCTTCGCTATAATAGTTACTTGCCGGGTGTGGAGGAGCCTCATATTGAAACAAAAGAGCAAACGGACCCTAATACAGAATCAAGCGTCCAAAGAAGTTCCACCAAGAAAGGTAGTCCCACAAAGAGACAGTTGGAGCGAAAAGCTCATAAATACATGACTTCTATTCCCAAAGCACTGATCCCGGAAAATCACCCTTTGGTGAAAGGTTATCAATTGGAGAAATGCAAAGCGGGGGAGAAAAGTTCTCCCAGGAAGCGTCTTGATCGAAAACATATTTTGCAGAAGAATAACCTTGACGACTTTCTGAAAAACCATACATCCCCCAGAAAGATGGAAACAACAAGCTTCGCCGCTAGCAGTATAGCTAATGAGAATCTACCACCAACTAGACGTAAACTATTTGTCCATAATGGTTGCGATGAAACTGATTGTGGTATGTCGGAGTGGGCTGACTCCAGTTCATTAATTTTTGTGTCAGAGAATGCCTGCAAGTCTAAAGAGTTACTTAATTCGCCTGAACGGAGCTCGGAGCTAGGTTGTGATCAGTTCGATGAGGGCTCAGATATTGAAGCCGAGGAATCGCCGTTGAAGAAACGAGATCTATCACATCATAAGAAACCCTGGCCAAGCACTCACATTTTAGCGGATCAATACGTTGACCTCACCATCGACAATGATGTTTAAAGGATTAACTTACAGCAATAATATGCGGCGTCAGGTTTTTCTACGCCATTCGCAGGACAATAATGATCATCTTGAACTTGAAGCATCTCAAAGAAGGGAAAACACTTCGAGTAACTTCCTCCTATACACAAAATGCTCATTGGTAGCACTCTACACTTGGAGGGTCATTGGCTAAACTAGTAATTATCGACAATGACATGCTACTCCAGCTTATCACCATCATCGTTACTCTCGCCTCTAGTCATGTGGTACGTAACATTTTAATGCAGACCCCTCACAAATCATCAACTTAAATCTTCTACACTCTTAAAGGCATTAACAACTTTTCCCAGCTAAGTAACAGGCCAAAGTATTAATCAATACAATGGTATCGGCAATTTCGAAGACAATCAAGTTCAACCCACAAAGCGAAAAGCTCTTAACCTTGGCAGCCGGTTGTTTCTGGGGTACGGAACACATTTTCAGAAAGCATTTTGGCTCCAGAATCGCCGATTGTAAGGTTGGCTACGCCAATGGCAAGGAATCAATGAAAGACTTACGTGACTCGGTATCCTACAAAAAAGTCTGTAGTGGAGAAACCCAGTTTGCCGAGGCTTTGCAAATTTCATTCGACCCAAAAGTGGTGCCTCTCAAAGAATTGATTGACTTCTTTTTTAGGATCCATGATCCAACAACGTTGAACTCACAGGGTCCTGACACTGGCACACAGTACCGCAGCGCTATTTTCACGCATTCACAGGAAGACTTGGCCGCATGCAAAGCCTTGAAGGAAAACTGGCAGCCTAAATGGCATAACGAAATAATCACTGAGATCACCATGTGCACGAACTTTTACGATGGAGAGGAGTACCATCAACTGTACCTGGATAATAATCCCCAAGGATACAGTTGTCCTACGCATTACGTAAGAGACTTGTAATAGAGCATTCTATATCTGTTCTTTCAGCTTGTCCAGGTTTTCTTTAACTTTTCGATCTTTGCGATAATTCAAAGCGCTCACTGCCACTGCTGCAAAGAGTACTCCACTGAATATACCTCTGAGAATTATTTCCGCACCAGACAGCTGCAGTTGAGCGGCCTTGGAACCCGGCTGGGCTCTCGGCCCCCAATCTCCGAATGAAATGAAATAAGCCGCTCTTTGCTCGCGCTGTGACATCCTGGACCAATGGTCCTCCATTTTCCAGTCCAAGTATTCCATAGTTTCTTCCCTTGTATCTTTATCCATTTTCAACCATGTACAACTGTTCAGTTCATCATATTTTGGGGGATCGTAAACCGCAGTGCTTGAATATCTGTTAATAATTCTAAGTAACTGGACTTGAGGTCTAACGTTCTTGGTTAAAGCTAATATTATCGCGACCATGCTCTTTGTCAGTGTAGTATGTTTGTCAACGCTATTATTTAATCGTCAAATAAATATTCATTTGAATATCATTTCAAACAAACATCTCGAAGTAAAGGTCCACTTTAAAGCCAATAACAAGACTAAAAATGATATCTTATGAGGAAGTCTACGTATGTCATACGGCACAGCTTTATCTTGACCCATATACTAACAAAGTGCAAGCAGAAACTGTATCGAAAGTCCCCGACATTTGAGGAACTCATACCTTTAGAATCACAGCCTATATACGCTACAGTCGCGTTGCTTACGGCCCTGGCTTTTATTAGTTTGGCAGTTACCTTGCCCGCAAAAGCTACCGGTGCACACTTGGCTTTGCAGTTTGTGAAATATACAGCATTAAGCTTGGTCGGAAGTATCTTCCTAGGTGTGGCCACCGTGTTTTTAACCAACTCATTTGGTGTTTACGCCTGAACTGGGTACTTATGCCTTATATAACCTTTCGAAATAACGATAAATGAGTGTATGCTATCCTTTTCTTGTGCCGTAGCAGCGATTACGCATTTCACAGATTGAGCAAGTCCTCGTCGATGTTTAATAACTTTTGGACACGCAACTCGGAGTCGTTGTGGACAAGCGAGCTACCTTCACCATACTCCATTAATGCATTGACCATGGCCCTTGTATAGCTAACCATATTCTCCAATGAACTTTCACTCTTCTTTTTCAAAAACATTAGTATCCTTGAATTGATCAGTTGAAATAGACGATCTTGCAAATATGCAGGTGTCAGGTAAACGGCAAGATCTTCGTTGCACTCTTCCATGGGGTTGTCATACGCGAGCAAAGAAGAAATATCGTTCAGATGGCTTTGAAATCCTTCCTTATATGCAACTGGGACATCTGCGTTGTATACAAAATTTGCCGTGAGCTCTTGACCTATGCCTAGAATCTCATTGATAGGGTGCTTTTTAAAATTGACAAACGCCAGCAAATATTCCGCCACCTTAAGCTCAAAAAGTACATCTATACTACCCTCGAGCAAACCTGGATAATGAGACTCAATGAAAGTGACGCATTCGCCTATTTTACCCTCGTTTATGAGTCTTCGAATATCCTGCCGTACCTTCAAATTACTTTCCTCTCTAACAATTTGCCTCTCGTTGTGTCTAATTACCATTCTTGCACGCTCCTCATCATTATTGGGAATGCAGTCTTTGTTGAGGTCGATCAAAAAACCTTTAGCGACATCAATGAGGCCTTCATGAATTAAGTAATCGTTTATCATCGTATTCATAATGCACGGGATGGAGTCATCATCTGTATTCAAGTTATTCAACTTTTCTACATTTGGGCGATATAGTTGATCTCCACTGATCCTTTCATCGCTTCGTAACAAGAACCCATCCTTATGCTTTACTTCTTCAACATTAGACGACAAATTCGAGTCATCTTCAATGTCTAGCATGTCTCTTTCATGATCATAAGGCGCAAAGTCGTTGTCAGCATCGTGGCCATCAATGCTTTTATAGATATGTTGATATGCTTTGGCCTTCAGCATGCGTTGGTATCCTAAAACATCGTAAACGAACTCCTCATGAAGCCCAAAATTTGTCCTTACCACTGATCCTGAAGTCAATGAAATGAACGGAATCACGTCGATATCATGTATATCCGTGAACGCGGTGCCCAAATGGACACCATTTTTGGTGAAGAAAATAGTTCCATCGATATAGTTCACTCCACAACCCACTACATCTGATTGACCAAAGCCATTCGAATACGTTTTTGAGGCCGCTCCATCAGTGATGTTTCCGTCTTGTCCTCCATAAGTAAAAGAGCCTTTATCAGATGTGTCCCCGCGGTTGTTAGAGCTACTTGAAGATGTTGAATCTAAAGTCGCCCTTACAATGCTTGCCGACTGTCTATTGATGGAGCTCGGGTCGCTACCCTGTAAATCTGTTCGGGAAGATGACTTTGAACCTGACTGAAGCTTGGAAAGATCTCTGAACCCTACCTTTATTCTTGATCTGGATGGCGAACTGGAAGACTGGGTTGACAAAACTCTGATCTCATAGTAAAAAAGTGCAAGACTTCTCGAAAGCAAAGCACTGTTAGCTGTTGTGCTGACATAGTCTAGCCTGGGATTGAAACTCGACAGGTTTTCAGAGAAACCGGATCCTACTATTGAACTTGTTCTTCTATCATGAGCTGAGAGTGCTTGAAACTCGGGGTTCGGCCTTAACTGAGTACATCCGTCCGAAGACACGAGAATGCTATTGTTGGGAGGAGTTTCCCAAACTTGTGGCAAAGGATAACCAAGGTGTTTGTAAATCTCCTGCGAGACGGTGTTTTTTTTGAAGTTGATTTGGCCACAAGTCGCAGCAGGATCCGGCGTTATCCTTGAGTCTGAGGACTTATCTTCCATTGCTAAAGGTACCGCCACTAAGCTTTCATGCCCAATGGGATCGGCCTCATTCAATAGAAATTCGACATCATGCTCTGTGTTGCCTTCACCTATATCATCATTCACATACTCATGTCGCCGTCTCATTTGATGTTCTTCGTCGTCCTCAACATTGTCATCATCGCCATCACCATCACCATCACCATCACCATCACCATCACCATCACCATCACCATCATCATCATCATCATCATCATCATCACCATCATCGTCACCATCATCATCGCCATCATCATCGCCATCATCATTTGCTTCGTCATTATAGTCGTCATCTTGGTCGTCGTCCTCGTCTTCATTGTCATTTCCTAGGTGACGTGCTACTTGACGTGAAGTGGTGGCCACTGGTTTGGTGAGATCGTTGACATCGCTATCAAGTTGCATTTCATCTGCTCCACTGACGTGCTTCGCGCCAAATTGAGGGTCTCCATCTATTTCAGGATAAAAGTACTGGTACACTTGTACCAAGTAGTCGTCGCTGACAGCGTCGTATGGAATGGTCCCTAAAACTCCTAAACTCATCAGCTTTTCCCAAATTTCTTTCCTAGTCTCATAGTTAAGCTCTGAACGCAATTGCCGTAGCTTAGGCTCTTTCAGATTTGGTAGGTTTTCACCTTTAGTTTTGAGTTTCCTGAATAGTTTCCTATTATTGTAGTATATCTTCCATAATTCATGTCCAATGGGTTGTTCCAACAAATAACTTGGATAAAGCGCCCTAACATAGGCTTTGTCAACCTGATCAACACAATAAAACATCGCCCAGTAAGCTTGTTAACTTGAAATAGTATTCAATCGGTACGACAATTCCTTTCACGCTCCCTGAGCTTACTTTGTTCTTGATCGTTGCTTGTCAAGGGTGTGTAGTGGAGAGTGATTTTCAATTTTGTCTCGGTCTTTCTATCTGGCAAGAACCTGATAAAACAAATACTCTTATATGAAAGATGTAAACCAGCTGCTACATCAATCAACATCTTTGTCTATCGTTGAAGATTGTTCTATATACATATACATATATATATATATATGTATATCCATGACTGTAATAATATTTACATACTCAAGTTATTAGTTGTAGTCAATACAAACAGTTGAGTGCTTGATGAGAATAAACCAAATACCAGCACATGTGCTTAGTATCTATAGTGGTCGGCCTTAAATGGGCCTTCGGTAGCAATACCTAGGTACTCGGATTGAACTGAGCTCAACTTGGTCAAACGGACACCCAATTTGTCCAAATGGAACTTGGCAACGGCTTCGTCCAAGATCTTTGGCAAGACGTGAACACCGATTTCGAAAGGACCAGTCTTTTCGAACTCGACGTATTTTTGTCTGAATTCTTTGTCATGAGATTTGAACAAAGCAATCTGGGCCAAAACCTGGTTAGAGAAAGAGCAGGACATGACAAAAGAAGAGTGACCAGTGGCGCATCCCAAATTGACTAACCTGCCATCGGCCAACAAGATAACGTGTCTACCAGATGAAAGCAAGTAACGGTCGACCTGTGGTTTGATGTTGACGCATTCCTTGGCATTAGCCTTCAACCAGGCGACATCAATTTCAATGTCGAAGTGTCCAATGTTACAAACAATGGCATCTTCTGGCATGGCTAAAAAGTGTTCAGAGTTGATGATATCTCTGCAGCCAGTGGTAGTGACGAATACTTGACCACTGGCAGCAGCTTCTTCCATTGGCAAGACTTGGAAACCTTGCATAGCAGCTTGCAAAGCGTTAATAGGGTCGATTTCAGTGACAATGACACGGGCACCCATGCCTCTCAAGGCGTCGGCACAACCTTTACCCACGTCACCGAAACCTGCCACAACAGCGACTTTACCGGCCAACATGACGTCGGTGGCTCTCTTAATACCGTCAACCAAAGATTCTCTGCAACCATACAAGTTGTCGAACTTGGATTTAGTTACAGAGTCGTTGACGTTGATGGCTGGGACCTTCAGTTTGGCATCCTTAACCATCCTGTACAAGTGGTGAACACCAGTGGTGGTCTCCTCAGACAAACCGAAGCAATCCTTCAACATGTCGGGGTGTTTTTCATGGACCAAGGAGGTCAAGTCACCACCGTCGTCCAAGATCAAGTTCAATTTTTGATTGTCCTTGAAGGCGAACAATTGTTGCTCGATACACCACAAATATTCTTCTTCGGTTTCACCCTTCCAGGCAAAGACTGGAACACCACCAGCAGCAATGGCAGCAGCAGCATGGTCCTGGGTCGAGTAAATGTTACATGAGGACCAAGTGACCTCAGCACCCAAGGCAACCAAAGTCTCTATCAAAACCGCGGTTTGGATGGTCATGTGCAAACACCCAGCAATACGGGCGCCCTTCAAAGGCTGAACGTGGCCATAGGCAGCTCTGATTGCCATCAAACCTGGCATTTCGTGTTCAGCCAATTCGATTTCCTTTCTACCAAAGGCAGCGAGGGAAATGTCGGCAACTTTGCAGTTTTGAGCAGGGGCAGACATGGTGATATATCTGGTGTAACCGTAAATTTAAGAAGAGTCTTAGGAAGTATCGAAAGACGCTGATCTCGACGAAAGGAAGCGACGATTCGTAACCTCTTTACCAGATCATCATCGGTCTACTCTTTTATACTCCAGGTTCTGAAAAATTTTCACCATGTGAATCCGTAAGGTTTTCGTCAAGGCGTTTAAGCGCCAACGAATGGTGAATTTTAAGGATAAGGATCTTGAGAGTATTAAGGTTAGTTAAATAGCTGTCTTCGTAGCAGGGAAGGAACTCAATTCTGAGAAAGGATGCTCCCGTGTAGGCAATAAAGCATTAAATATTGTTCATATTGATCTTAGAATTGATCCACTAAGGCAATTGTAGGATCGCACTTTTGAGGCACCTTTGGCTTATACCTGGATAAACAATGGACCTTACTGTGTTGTAGGGATTTCGAAAGAAATATAGATTTATCCCACTCGGGAGGCAGCTCTTTGGGACAAGATGATCAAAGCTTGTAGAAAGTATATATCCTACTGCACTTCCGAATGCTAATGACCTGATTATCGGCTGGGGTGACCAGCGTACAAGAAATTCTGTTGAAATGGCAGTTAGGGTGATTGTCCAAACTCAAGTGCAATTTAGCCGCCTAAATAAGGGACGCTACATTTTAGGTATCAACCATGGCAATTCGTTTAGTGACTCCATCGCTACTCCTTGTGATAATGAGACTTCGTTCACAAGAAGTGACAAAAATTACGACCTTCATCCATTTCATGCCTCTCTCTCCTAGTTAGTGTTTGTTTGGAAACTGGAAAGAAGATATGATATTCGAAACCTGAATTTGAGGTCTTCGGCGGCTAGATATATAATAGATACATTTCATGATCAGCAACTGGTACCAAAGGAAAGCTTGCCGCATGGTACAAGTTTCAAAGGTCATCCTTTGGGCTCCTACTAGCATCTCAAATCATTTGGCGTAGCTTCTTTAACGGTTTTCAGTAACTCAGTTGCTCTCACACGAACCGAACACAATTTGGCAACATCCAGATCAAGGTTCTACTGAGCCAAATATCGGTATTTCAAACAGAGTGTGCTATATGCCTTGTAATCGGCAAGAACTAATAGATGAAAATCCGAAAGAGTACCTCTTTATTGTTTCGGCTGTTTTGGCCGACCAAGACATCGAACCAAAGTACACAAAATGAACTTTATGAGCTAACTTAAAGGACATACTTGCCGATTCTGAATGCCTTTTCACTTACATCTGATACTTTTCTATGTAGATAAATCTACTGGAATTACTTATCATTAAATTACATCTTTCTATTTAATGTTGGGAAGAGTGGTTCACTTCATCCATACTTTGTTCGCGCAGCAAATGTTGGCGTTGCTCAAGCTCTTCTTGATCGAGTTTCTTGCGTTGCAATTGTTCTTGATGTAGCATCTCCGCTTCTGCATCGGGTCCCAGTGTTTCATAATTGTCTTCAAAACCGTCCGAAAACTCCTCTAGCGAATCGTACATATCTTGAAATTCTTGTTTCTCAAGCTCCTCTTGCCTCAAACTCTGCTCTTGCTCCTGTCTTTCGCGTTCTTCCTGTTCCTTCTTCTCTCGTTCCATCTGCTCCTGATGCTCTTTCCTTTCCAGTTCTTCTCGTCCTTGAAATGCCAAATTGGCTTTCGACCTCAATATAAACAGGTATTCGCCAGCTTCACGTTGGATCGACTTTAGAGTGAATTGGACTTCTCTCAAGAGCTTCTCCACCTCTTGCAGGTTGGCTGCGTGTTTCATCAATATGTCTCTTGTAGCAATGACCTGCTTCTTTAGTTTTAAAAACTGTTTCCAGTTGTCATGCTGCGTCTGGCTCAAATCTTCGGATTCCATAGCCGCGACAACATCAACATACGCCATGCGCTTCGACCATTCACTAATCATAACATCTCCCCATTCTTCATAAATTTCCAAATGCTCCTGTCGCAGTTGCTCTACCTCAGAATTTACCTTAGCAACGAATTTTTCTAATACCTCACGAACTTTTTCCAAGCTCTCTTCAATATATCCATGTGCTTGGGAGAAGAGCACGCGCATCAATGGTCGGGTCACATACTCACGCAACTGAGTTCCTTCATGATTGAAGTATAACTGCTCTCCCGTCTCTGGATCAAATTCCGTAGTACAGTTCACATCCAAAATGGCCCTGTTGATATTTTGATAGTGATGTTGAGTGCTGCTGGAAATGTTTTGCAATAGATTTGTTATACGGGGACGAACCTCACTCATTTTATCCTTCACGAGGGCCTCAATCTCGATGTCAAATTGTTCCTCCGTATTCAGAGCTTTTTGCTCAACTGTATTCGACCAAGCTTGAAATTCGTCCTGAACCAGATCTCTCAGAGGCACTTCCAACGCCGTGTCTGCTTCTGCGCTTGGGGTAGGTGCTGCTAGTTGATTATCCGAGAGAGTGACCGTCTCGATAATTGTAGATGTTAAGTAAAGAGTCTCATATTCTTCGTCATACTCGCCGCCGCTTTCAGCGTCATAGTACGTTGCATTTTCGATGATTTCTGAATGTTCAACAACATGGTGCATTAGCGTTTTAAAATGCTTTTGGAAGAAAAGTTTTAGTCCCTTGGCCCAGTTTTGTACAAGGAAGAGGGCATGCTTGACGCGATGTACAGCATTTGAAAGCTGAGATTGCGTTATGCTCATCAGTTGAAAACTTCCTGTTTTCGAACGTTGAAACAAGGAAGAAAGTCCCTTAAAGGTCCTGAGCGTGAACTTGGCTATTTCGTCATTAGACTGGAGCCAGAGTTGGAAGCGGTAGCATGCGTACTGAACACGTGGTACCACATAAACATTGTAGTACAGACGTGCCTTAATGCGAATAACATCGGACCATTTGTAGAGGCAGGGCAAAAGGTGCTTTTTTGCAGCGACCGTGACTTTATGAGAAGTGTTTTCAACATGCCACCTGGCCATTTGCTCATTTTTTTGCCACTGAAGGGCAAAAGGCCTAGCCAGTTCTTTGCGACGTGGTTCGACATTCGCATCCCACCAAGGGCAAGCTGTTTGCTTGAACCATTGCGTTTGACTCAAAACGGGCGTCAAGCACAAGTTAATATCTTGCAATCCCAGAAATAATGTACTGAAATGAAGGATAATCAACAGTATGCACAAGAGGCGCAGACTCCGCCAAATGCTTGCGAGATTCATGATTCACAAAAACCGATCCAAAAAAAAAGCTACAAATGAGATTTGGCGTATCAACAATGAAACTAATCCAGATATAGGATCCTTAGGTAGGTACACAGATTCTCAAAAGTCCAAGAATGATCGGTAATACTTGGAGACTAGTGGTGATGCGATCGAAAATTTGGTGCGATTCAATTAGTTAAGATAAACATTATTAATTTTTCCCCAGCAGATGACTAGAGGAACGACTAAATAAAGATTAGATGGCCCAATATTGAATTCACAGGCAATCTCATCGACTGTATCTAAAAAACACAGCTACAGCCTTCAAGCAGCGCAGATTAATAACCACTCGCACCAACCATGTACCAATCACTGAGTATAATCAGATTGCAACCAAATGATTATGGTCTTCCTCTCTCATGATCTTATTATACATTTAGTTGAAGGGTTGCACAATAACACCTTCTACAACGCCGATCTGTAGTTCTGTGAGTTGCATTGTAACCACATTCCTCTATAGCCCCAATACTTCCAGTTAGTGATGAAGTAACTGCGTTGTGGATGCTACGCACAGTACAAGAATCACACCACATCGAAAAGTGTACGACAGCTCCATCTTCTCCGTCGTTTGCTAGTACCTAACAGCTGATTCACAGTTCCCAAGATCCAGCCTTTGTCAGATATTTAAGCAGGGTATAACAAGGAGAGTTTGGAAAAAGCCATCAAACGTGGCCTGTATCATGCGTACATTTGGGGTATTGTCAAGTCCCGGGCAAAATAGAAAGAATCTCGTATGTCTAAATCCAATTTAAATTGATCAACGGAAGGAAGTATAAAGCAAACATGCGTAGGTAAATGTTCTTCAACAGTAAATATACTCTGAAGGCCCTTCGTAGGTCAACGTCATCCACCATCCGTATACAGTTACTTCACAAATGTCCACTTAAATATTTACTCAAATGTCTACTCGTATAAACACGTACAAAGCGACTCTCTACCAATTTTTTTTGGGCAAATCTAGTGAAATTCAAGCTGAGATATGAATAAGATACTTTACAAAGGGCGTTACGGGAGCTCTTACAGGATTCATAGGCGCATAACTTAGTTTTAGGGCGATTTCGCACATTTTAAAAGAGTTTCGAATCGCCCGGGTAGCTGCATCACCTACAACATAAGGTTTTGGTTCAGATTTGGTCTTTAAACAATATCCGTTAAAAAAGTTTGCAGTTCAAAGGTGATGTCTTTCTGGCCGTTTGGGCAGAGCGAGCACTCTAATATCCATCGGATATTGGATGAGTACTTTCAAGTGCTACATTCACTTGACAAGCGCGACGAATTACGTACAGAGCCGCGTTTGCTAGGGGATCTCCCAGTCCGTGATGAAGTTGCAGCAGAAGACGCAGACGATGCAATTGGGATACAACAGCATTCAGAGGACGATGTCAGCACTATGGGCTCCTATGGCTCCAATTCGCATCACAAAAGTCGTACCCCAAGCTTGGCGCAACTTAGCAGTGCATACATTGATAATATTCTCGGGGAATCAGAGCTCCTGAATGAGCTCACACGGCAAAATAATACGCTACTTGACTTCCTCTGTTTCGGTTACTTCTTCACGCCTGAAAATGTTAAGGTTCAAAATATCGAGTACTTGATTGATCTGCTTATGACCTGCGTCGAGCGCATCCAAGAAGACAGTCGGGCTGGTAGCAGTGGTAGTCTTATACGTGACGGATCTAATGACGAAGACGAGGATATCGGTGATGACGGTAATGACAATGTTAACGGCCTAGTTGTCGAAGACGATGAAGACACGATTTCTACAGCAAAAGCGCGCCCCTCGCCACTCAACAAAGCAACCATCATCTCAGAGATATTCGCACTTGACATATGGCTTATTTCCGAATCTCTTGTAAAAAACACAAGTTACTTGAACAAGATTTGGACCATCATGTACCAACCGAATTTTTCTTCTGAAAAATCAACTTTGGTACCTATATTTCTCAAAATCAACCAGAATTTGCTAAGCACACGCCAGGACCAATATCTCAATTTTATTCGATCCAAGACTACTTTGATCGATGATTTAATCCAACACATAGAGGTTTCTGTGCTTATGGATTTTCTTCTCAAGATTATATCAACTGACAAACAAGAATCTCCCTCGGGCATTATAGAGCTGGTTCGCGAACAACAGCTGATCACCCGTTTGTTAAGCCACCTTGATAATGAGAAGTATGCTCCTGATGTCCAAGCCTGCGCAGGTGATCTGCTTAAGGCCATTATAACGATATCCGCCAGTGCACCTCTGGATGACATGTCTATTGGTCCCAATTCTTTGACCAGGCAGTTAGCCGGAGAAGAATGCATGTCTTTCCTCTTGGACAGGATCGTTGATAAAAGAGGCAGTGCTCTGATAAATGCAGTTTCTATTGTGATAGAACTGATACGAAAAAACAACTCGGATTACGACCAGGTAAATCTACTTTCTACTACCTTAGAGGCCAATCCGCCTTCCATGAGAGATCCTATTTATCTTGGAACTATGCTAAAGCTGTTCACAAATAAGCTTCCCTCGATATTCCAAATACTTATTGATATTGAGGCTGACGCTGATGGCAAAGAACTCGAAAACCAATTGGGAGAAAAATTCAAGCCTTTAGGGTTTGAGCGATTTAAAGTCGTGGAGTTGATCGCCGAACTCCTCCATTGTTCGAATATGGGCCTCCTGAACTCGAGAAAGGCCGAACGTATAGTGAAAGAGAGAAATAAGGCTAGGGAAATGATGGCTATGCAACTACAGGATGCGCTAGTAGATCTCGATCTGCAAGATAACGATAATAATACTGATCCTGTTGAAGCTCATGAGACCACTTTTGATGAGGATATTGATGAATCATTCGACATTCCCTACGTCAATCCAAAACAAAATGCAAAGCTCAGGGATAATCCTACAGTGGGTGATTCATTCAAGATCAAGCTTTACGACAATCAAATTCTTACGACAATTGTCCATCTCTTTTTGCAGTACCCCTGGAATAATTTTTGGCACAATGTGGTTTTCGACATCGTCCAGCAAATATTCAATGGCAGGATGGATTTCTCATACAATTCTTTCTTAGTATACTCCCTTTTCAACAATAAGTCCGCCAGTGAATTCATGGAACATACCTCTCAACAAACGGTTTGCGACTTTCGTATCACTCACGACCTAATCCTTGAAGGTTACAGAAAGTCCTACGCGTTTTATGAAAGGCATAACACAGCTCTTGGGTTTATGGGTCACTTGGTTTTGATTGCAGAGGAGATAGTCAAATTTTCGAAAGTTTACAAAGTCGAGCTCATTTCGCCCGAGATACAGGCCGTTTTGCAAACCGAGGATTGGCTGTTTTATTCGGAGGATGTTTTGAATGATACAAGGATTATGTACTCCAAAATTCTCGGTGGAAATGATTATCTGGAGGAGAACAGCAATGATGAAACAGATGGAATTAACGGTGACGATGATACGAATTCAAGGACTGAATATCAACTCGGAGGAAACTTAATAAGTGTAAATGAGTTGACCCAGGACCAAACCCCCTCACTTTCCAATTTCTCAACTCAAAGCGATCTGCATATGAAGTTGAGGAGAAAGCTGATAGAACAAACTCAGGATGAAGTCAATCGTCGCAACGATGAAAAGGGTGTCATCATCCTAGGCATGCCACCCGAACCTGAGTCTGCAGGTGCTTCAAAAGAACACAAACGGGGGATTCAAAAGAGTGACACTGAGGATGCAGCATAAACTAATGCGCCGTCCCAGTCGAACACTCTCTTATGACTTAACGCATGAAATGTAGATGTATTAGACGTGTAACGAAAATTTTATTACAGTATTATTCTGGCTATAATATTTGCTTTGCACTAGGAATCAAAGGGCGAATGAAACCTACAAATTCTTCTTTCTGGAGCGCACAACTTTGCCGTTCGGTAGTTCCATTTTGTTATCTTTTGTGTTCTTACGATTTACTTTAGCCTTCGATTTCGACAACCTTAGCTTAGAATCAGCACTGGTGGACTCATTTGTCGGTTCTTGTTTGGAGCTGAGAAAGCGACCAAAAGACTTGATCCAAAACCACCGAGGCACAGTGAACAGCATGGAATCCCTAAGGCCAGGGGTGTTTATACTCTTTGTAGATATGTGGGCTTCGTGACCATCGGGCTGGAGGATAAAAACATCACCAAGCCTCACTAAGATCGTTTTGCCCTCTTCGTCTGGATTTTGCTTTAAAAGTAGCCGCTTCTCGCCCAACCCATTGGTATCATCCTGCGCTTTCACGTCCCTCAAAAATCGCTCGATGCGGGCTTTGTTGCCGTCATTTTGAAGCCTCAAAACAATGAAATGAATGAAACCGCAAGCGATGTAAAGAAAGGCCCCTATGATCCACACTTTGGGCTGAACCCTGCTGAAGTAAAACCCTCCTTTTTTGAAATCGTACTTTGGGAAACCATTTTTTAAGTAATAGTCGTAAACTTTCCGTTGAGAGTCGTTTTCTAATATTTTGGTAGCGAGGCCCAGTCTTTCATATAGTTTCCTGTATTTTTTATTCTTGTCTGGGTGATAGGTCTTAGACAGCTTCCTGAGGTTTTTGCGGATTTCTTGTGATGTTGAATGACTTAATTTAGGCAACTTCAACAGCTTGTAAAAGTCTAACTTCTCGTTCTTGTACGTTGTCGCAATTTCGTTTTGCAATTGGAAAATCTCAACCTCTTCTGGTGTAAACGCAAGCGTCAACGATGTGAGGCATACAAAAAAGCATAAGCAAGCTTTCCAGCCAATTTTGAGCATACCAGAACTGATCAAACAGGTCTATTAAGCCTTATAGATCAAGCAAAGTTGATATTCCTCTCCATTTTTTGAACACGAATTTCGAAAAGTATACATTTTTATGAAATTACGTTTAAGTACCACCTCACCTATCTGCAAACAGGCATATTAAAACAACATGCAGGAGAGAGTCAGCAACTCGGACAAAGCAGGCCCAACAATTGAAAATGATAGGCGTAGCGTAAAGGCGAGAATATACCAATATTTCAGGCTTACCAGCGCATTCTTGTATGCTGCTTTGGTTGTGAGATGGGCCATTCTTTTGCCGCTGGTAGGATCAAAATTTTTGCCAGGAGGAATTCACGAATTCCTCTGCTATTTGCTGGTATACACTGCAGTACTAGAAATATTGTGGGCATTCATATTTCACGGACTGAAGAGAACCGTATTTACCAGGACCATGCTGAAAAACGTTAATCTGCTGTACCTCGTTGGTAACTTCCATTTCTACGATGACTACGAGCACGCTTTGGTTTTGAAGAGCGGTGCCTATTCAACCTTTATATTGGCATTAGGGCTGAGCCAGGCTTACAGCCATTGGTGTAAATTGTTCCGCGCACCGGCGCACAATCGAAGAACGTTGCTCTGGAAGATCAACACATTTCTCACCTTACCCATACTATACTTGAGCGAGTGTACTTTGCTCCTGCTGAACTTACAAACACCTAATTTCCACACCTATCCTTGGCTACAAACCGTGAACAAGTCTGTGTTGATTGCATTCATCCCAACCTGCCTGCATGCTTTCATGAAACATACTACATAGTGTTAAGGGGGAAATGGAGGTCACAAGTAGTGAACAATCTCGTTCGCCATATCACTGGCAAATTTCTTCCGGTCTTCGGATTGATCCATTTCCAAAATTTTAGCTCTCGCCTCGTGTAGTTCTTTTGCTACGTCTTCTAACGGTAAGTTCAATAGAGAACCGAAACGATCAAATGGGGCAACAACTTCTCGGGTATCTTGCAGCATTTCACGAGGCCATTCAAAGGTGTCAATTATCTCTTTGATTCTTTCAATGCCAGATAACTCTCCATATTCGTTTCTCTGGGTGCTTCTCTGGTCTGAAGTCACCTCAACACCTTGTGACAGAAGATCCTGGTCAAGAAAGCGTTTCATACCCTCACTAACACTAAGCTCAGTTGCCAAAACGGCGATGAAACTTCCATCACTTCCTTTGGACTGCCTTAAGTGCGGAATCATATGTAATCCTTCATCTCCATCTCTGCATGGCATAACCAAGATACACCCTGCCAAAACTTGTCGGAGCTCATCGAATTCTGGGCTGCTAAACTCACTTATCCATTCTTTCAGCCTATCAAAATAGTCAACGTAGACATCAACCCGTATAGAATAGTATTTAGTTGACCATTTTACTTCGCGATAAATTTGGTTGTCAGCGGCAGCATTTAAGTTGAAGATCTCGGATACTAATTCATATTTATTTGAAACTTCGTTGCTGAGAGCTATTAGGATCTTACTTCGAAGCCCGTATGAAGCACCTGCGGAGCATTTATTGTAGGACATCATGTTATGAACAGGATAAAGAGGAAAGTTTTGTAGCTTAGAGATGGTTTGAAGTTCCAATAAGTGAAACTTAGGTGAAAAATTGGGCAAAGGTAGCTACAACAGAATAAAACAGCCAGCTTGCTATATAAAGAAGGGCGAAACCGAGAATATGCAATTGGAAGTATAAATCAGTTGCAACTAGTTGAGAATGCAATGACAAGCTCACTCTATTTGGTTCCTTGATTGTGAACTATCGAAATGTTTGAAAAGATTACTGACAAATGGAAGTTTGGAGAACTTGGGAAGAGTTTTAATAAGAGGCCTAATAACCAATCTCATGAGCGGCCCAAACCCCTTTGTAGCACATCACTACCTCTTCGCAATGAACCATCCAGTGGCGTATTTATCAAAATGGATGATCAGCTGCCATTGCATAGCTGGGTAATGGTGCATACAAGCAACAATGCATCCGTTGATACTAGTTTGAACATAGTCCATGATTCTAAATCGGGGACAAAAAACCATCACCTTTCTGAAGTGGAATATGAATTATTGGAATCCCCTTTTGTAGACCCCGTTTGGGAATCGCGGAGCTATGAAAACCCATTTGCGGACCCTATTAGTGGGTCTAGTGCTTCCAGAAACTCAGCGCAAAATCAAGGCCTGACGAAAGCGGGGAAGGTTTTTACTTTCTTCAATGCGGGTGCTTGTCAATTAACGAATGATGGATCTGGCCTCAAGATTTTCGGCACTCGCAAAGTGCCATTATCTGCCCAAATGCCAGCTACTACAACGGAAATTCCTACTCAAAGGACATCAATGGAGGATAATTACTGGTTTCCTCTCTTCTTTACGAAGTTCCACAGCACTAAATCCGGACTTATGAATCCTGCCTGGGACGTATATGATAAGGTGTTCATTCAATTGTTTCTTCTTCAACTTTCGATTGTTTTCATCACAGGAGTTATACGTGGATTAGTACTGGTAAGCCACTTGCACAATCACGGCGTTAGGTCAGCGCTCGATAGAGTCCCTGATGACTTGGTTGATTACGCTTTTTTTACTCAATATATACCTCACCAAGGGCGTTAGGAAAAGAAAGGATATAAACACCTTCGGCCCAAAAACCTCCCACTTTCTGGAAGTCCAGGATTAGGTGAGGTGGCGCCTTTTGGTTAGGACAGCTTTGGATCTTAATTCGGAATGCAGCGGGCCATGATTTCATGAGAAATATGGTCACGGGATCGCTACTTCAACAGGAACTATATATTCAGTTCAAATCGAATCCATAGATTAAATCTTGAAATTATGATAACCTACTTATTACAACGACGTAGAAGCTTCATATACCACCCTTCGAAATGACTGAACCAATGCCCAAGTGGGCTGAAAATCTATGCGATCCTGGTTATGCCAAAAATATCAAGGTAGTTTCGACCAATTCGCTTCCATCACCACCTGGATTCAAGTTATCTGGGACTGGTGCTAAGGCTATCACTAAACAGCCCCAAGCAGCTCAGAAACAAGAAGTTTCTGCTCTGGTGGTTCAAAAAGCTTGGCAAATAGCATTACAACCCGCAAAGTCAATCCCTATGAACATGATCGTGTCGTACATGTCAGGTACCTCATTGCAGATAATATCCATCATGACAGCTGTAATGTTTGTTTCGAATCCGATAAAAAGCATTGTGAATATACAGCGAACGTTTAAACCAGTTTCAGGAAATTCTAAGGCACAGTCGCAGGTTCTTCTAGCTATGATTATTTTTGTCGTTTTCCAAATCGTTTTGATGGGCATTGGAGTACATAAACTCAACTCTATGGGTTTGATACCAAACACCAAAAGTGACTGGCTATTCTTAGAAAAACCTACTATATACAGAGAAAAATCTTATGCGTTCTAAGATACTTCAAGAGGATAGGAAGTCGCCTGCTGGCGGTGCTTGTTTTGTCCTACGATTCTTTTTTGACCTTGGCTTCAAAAATCTGCTGTAGGTTGTATTTTCTGAGTTTGCCACGGTAGTCGCTACCCACTACAGACATTCCAATGTTATTTTTGAAGCATTCTACCAATACTAACTTTTCATAATTTTTCAAGTCGACCTTGTGCGCTAGCTGACCATTCTTCCCAACTTCTTTGGCTACTTCTTTTATGATATCCATCTTATCAATTGTGTTGAAGTTTCTGCGAGTAACCTCGACGGCAAATTTGATCGGTTGCGTTCCTTCTTGGTGGAAATGAGGTTTAAGAACCTGTTGCGCGAGTTTTGAAAGTTCTGAAAAAGAGGCATTGCAGGAAAATGTGACAGGTGTCAGCTTTTGAACATATCTTGTTCTTTTACGGCTCACTTTCGGATCAGCAAATTCTTCCATTATTCTATGAACGAACGCCTCAGGAACAATTGGTTTACGGGTCTTACAGAAGACCACACACTCGCAGTTGAGGTCCACAAATCTCAGAATTTCCTTATTTTTTGGATCAGTTTTTTTGGCAGTTAGAGCTTCCAGTTCTTTGTTGATCTGATCCTCTATTGAAATCTCGCCGTCAAGAACATTGCCATTTTCATCGTCAAGCTCTTTGCCATAATATTCCTCCACTTTGTCTTGGAAGAGACCTGCAAGCTCTTGAGCTGCCTGTTTCTCATGTTTCCTAGCGCATGTTGCGTAAATTCCTGATACGCATGGCTCAAGAGTACCTGTTGAGAATTTATACTTTGTTGTCAAGCATGTTAATATTTTAGAAGCATATCACTGAAAGTCCAATAAAATCGCACGTGAATTCTATCCTCCATACCTTCTTATTGGTGCCACGATTGCTATCCTCTCTCGCTCTTTTACTCATGGTCTAGTATCTTTCTAGTTTCCATTCGAAAATTTTGTTTATTTCTAGGAGCATGATAATCATAAGCTCTTATTTTTTACCTGGGCTAGTCTTTAGAAACAAACCGTCAACAAAAAGAGGGGAATTGAAAAGGTGAAGAGTATTTCGTTAGTGCTTAACCTATGTAGTATCTAAATGCCAGTATATCTTAAATATATATCCTTTTGTATATGCTGGGCCGGCAGCGCTTCACACCCGATTGAAAAACTTCGCAAGTCGATTGTGAGATCCAATGGAATCTACAAAACTCTGGTCTACGGAGGAAGAATTAGCGCTGTCGGTTCCAGCCGACACAGGAGGTATCACCTTATTATGAAGCAACTGAGCCACTTCAGGTTTGATTCGAGGGTACTTTCTCATGCGTATACTTGGATCCTTGTATTCATTGATATCTGGCGACTTCAAAAACTCGATGTGCTGCTTGAGGTCTGTAAAAGTAGAGTGCAAAGACCTTATAGTGTTATCTACCAAATTTGACGATCTGGGATTATCTGGAGGGTAAGGAGTGCCCGGTTCTGGGCTCGTTGGTATGGATGGAATGCTGTCGTCGTTAGGAAACAGCTTTGATATAATTCCTTCTAAAAAGCTCATATTCAGTTCAAAGTTCAATACGCTTTGAGGGCTCAAGAACGGTGGACTATAATGCAAGAGAACATTCAAGAACCGGCCGGTGAGAGCATCAAATTCGCGAAAAATTAATAGTGTTTTAACACTATCAGGAAGATTTACTAGCGTTGACGTAAACATCATTTCAAGGAACTGCGCTATGTCCTTGATCGAGAAACTTGGCTCCTTTTCTACCTCTGTCGCTGACCATTCGAATTCAACAAATTCTAAAAGATCTGAGATTTTGGAATCTATCAATTGAATTAGTTTCGTCTCTGTGAGGTTTCGGGACTCGATCAGTAGCTTGGCTGAATGCAGCGTCAGCTCTATATCGGGATTCAGAGTCATATTCTCTCTACCCAAAATTTCGCTAAACTCTTTAACTGCAACAATGAAATAGTCGAGGTTGATCAAAATCTGTGCTATTTCTTCTCTTGATGTTGTGTCTAGTTTTGAAGCAATTTTTCCATTTATAATTTTGCTGAAGATATCATCTATAGTTTGCACAATGATGTGGTTGAGCTCACTCAGATCATATCGATAGAACTCGCTCGAAAATGTGACGAGTTTGTTATATGTCTTTTTCACCAGGGTACAAGACATCGGGTATAAGGGGGAGAAAGGCAGTGTGGCGAAAAAAGGCTCCTCAGAGTCAGCATTTCCCGTGAGCGGCTCTTTTAGCTCATCATCTTTCAACCAACAAATTTTTAATACCTTTTCATAAAGACTTCTGTCATTAACTGTTAAGGGCATGAAGTCATCATCTCCTAGAAGAGTTGAGAATTCTGCATAGAATACCTGAAAGAGGAGCGCGGCATATTTTCTGAAAAGGAGAACATAAATTTTGTTGATCTGGGCGACGCTGACTTTTAGGTTTTCCAAAATTGCAATGTAAATCCCCAAAAAGTTTTTAAGTTCGATTAAGCTATCTTCTGTATTAACACTTTTTGAGACGTGAAACTCTAGGAAAGGCGAAAACTTGTTTATGAAAGCTTCCCAAAAATCTTCACTGGTGCTCATTGTGTTGTAAGACAGAAGGTATTCAGTTGATTTATTGAGGTGCTTGTCGTAGATGACGAAACCTAAGATTCGTAGCAGATAATCCTTCAAATCATCCAAAGAGAAGTCATCACCAAATGACGCAACCACCTTAATCTTCTGGTCCGCATAATTACCCGCGCTGTGACCTTTAAGGTCTAAAGGATAAGCGACTTTCGATATCCTAAAGTCATATTCCTTTTTGAACTCGCTACAGAGGTACTCCGTCTCTTTTAGATTTTGGAAAATCAAAATGCAATCGTAAAATTCGTCCAAAGGGTAGATCGTTGCGACATTGAGCCTCTCTTGTTTCTCAGAATCTCGGAGAGAAATTTCTACAGGTGAATTGAATTTGAAAGAGCCCAGCTTTAAATCATTTTTAGAGTTTGTCCAGTCAGGAAGTAGTGTGCCATTGTAGAAATCAAAGAATTTGGCACCTACGGATTGTAGTTTCTTCTCAAGGTTGGAATTAAAAGAACTTTTCACCATATTCAAACTCTCATCCTTGATTTTAGACTTGAGCACCGGGATAGATGCGTAAATTGTTTTTAAGAAATCAAAGTTATAATTCTTAAAATCTTGGACATATATCTTTTCAAGACCACCCAAGCTCTGTAGCGCTTTATAGTAACTACCATCCTTTATAAGGTCTTGACACTTGTTAGACAGTTCTAGTATCTGGAGAATCTTGGCCATAAGTATAATACACTCGGAGATTTTGGTAGATGTTTTTTTGTTTGTAATATAGTTTTGTTTTCGCGTTATGACATCGTTGGTAGTTTGTGCTAGTTGTAGCTGTAGATCTTCAGTTTCTCGAAATAGTGTGCCCTCAATAATTTTCTTTATGGAGCTAATCTGGCTGACAGATATGGTCAAATCGTCACTCAGCTGTGAATCTTGAAGTATCTGACTCTCTAAGTTCTCGAAATTGTCTTCTATCGAAGTGTACAGCTCATCAACAATCGCAGGAAGTGATTCATTCTCAATAGATGCCCGTAGTAATGGAGTCCATCTATTTAGGGTGTGCTCGTCGAGGTCAAGTTCCTCTTCATAATCTTGTACAACTGAAGCCTCTTTCTCGCGATCTTTGTCGTCGAAGGTAGATCTCAAAAAGGAAAGGTCTGTGGAAAGCAGAACCTTCTGAAGCTCCCCAGATATCTGGTCTTGTACATTGGGCCCCATTAGAACGCTAGAAAGTACCCACTACTTTCCCTCTGTTTATATTATCCATAGTATATCCGACTAGTCCTATATAAAAAGACAGAACCGATTTCGCTATTGGAACCCGGGGGACATAGCACGTGATATAAATGAAATATGTTTAATGCACGTACACTACATGTGCACAAAGTCTCGAAGCCGACAAATTCTCCCGACATCGTTCAGGATTCAAACACTGTATTATGCTATGGACCAAGTTGAGATCTCAAATGAATGCGTCACCATCAACCACTGTGCTAACATAGTCCGCGCTATAAACAATATACAAGAAGAATAAATCTCATGATACCAGAAGCTAAAATCTCAAGGCGGAGTTTTCGAATGCGATAAATACACGAGTATTCATATTGAGAGGTCCAAATAATGATCAGAAACCAGGAATATGTTAATATATTAATTCACGTGACATATAAACGTCTGCTAGAATTCTCCAGTAGCTGCGGGGGATGAGAACTTGCATAGGCGGCCGAGGAAATAACCCACTTCGTTCATTTTGGTGCTTTATATTAGTCAAGAAAAGTAACATCCCATTAAATAGCTATTTACCTTCTCTATTTCACGTCTGAAGCAGCGTAATAGTGCAAATAAGCAGCCATAGTTTTCATACCTTGGAAGTAGTTACTTAAATCTAGCTTCTCATTGATGGAGTGGGCACCATCATCACCTCTGCCCATGGGAAGAAGCATGACATTACTCTTCAACTGAGTTTCAAACGTCAAAGTTATTGGAATCGATCCGCCTTCCCTGGTGAAATCAGGTTCCACGCCGTAAACGACCTTCGTAGCCTTGGCAGCAGCTTGGAAGGAGGCATTAAATGGATCAGAAACCCAGTAGCTTCCGTCATGGATAAGTTGTGTCTTACATTTATTGGGAGATCCTAACGACTGGAAGACCTTGTTACAATGGTCTATCACGAGCTTATCGAGCTTCGCAGATTCCATATCTGGCACAGTCCTAATGGAAAACTTGCCCACCACCCTAGCGGGGATGACAGTCTTGGCACCCTGGCTCGAGAATGCGCCCTCCACACCGTGGAGCGAGAGTGAAGGGTATCTCCATCTATGCATCAGAATGTCGGGCTTGCTTTCGTATAAGCAAGTCTCAGACCCAGAAGCAGCATTCATTTCCTCTAAAGTAAAATCAATCTTGTCATACAGCGCCTTTTCCTTTTCAGTAACAGGAGCAACCATCTCATCGATTCCATCAATTAAAATACGGCCCCGAGAATCCACTAAAGAACTAAATATTTTGACAAGGTCAATCATTGGCTCTGCAATCACGCCACCGAATATTCCCGAGTGCAGATCGGCAGCTGGACCTTCGACAATGATTTGATAATAGTTACAGCCTCTGAGACCATAAGTCAAGACCGGTTTCTTGGTTCCCAGCCAATAATTGTCTGAAATACAAACGGTATCGACGCCCTTAAAATATTTGTCAGTTTCCTCAGCTATCAATTTGTCAAGTCCTATAGATCCCGACTCTTCCATACCTTCGAAACACGTCACAAGGTTGACAGGCAAGTCCATGTCAAGTTCACGGTGGGCTTCGACAACGTTCAACCAGCCCTTCAAAGGGCCCGTGTCGTCTGAAGCTCCTCTCGCGCGCATAAGCTGCTTTTCCTCATCAATTACCAATTTGAAAGGTTCCGAATGCCAACCATCCTCGAGAGCAGCAGGCTGCACATCATAATGGCCGTAAACTAGAACTGTCTTCTTGGCAGGGTCGCTACCGTAGCGAGCCAAGACAACCGGTGGAAGCTTCAAAGTTGGGTTCTCCACAGGTGGCGGTTGGATGCCCAGTTCTCTCATCTGAATATCTTGGAATCCGAGCTTTTCTAATTCACCTCTTATGAATTGAGCCTTTTTCACAACCATTGGTCTCAAGGATTCATCTGCAGAAACTGCTGGAATTGCAACGGCTTTTGCCAATCGCTCTATGAAACGAGGTTTTAATTCATCGATCTTTTCGAACAGCTTTTCGAATTGAGGCTCTGGCATTGCTCTGTGTTCTTGCGGCTGTGAAACTTTGTTGGTACAGAAACCTTTTGGTTTAAAAATTGTGTAGCGTTTCCCTGTTAGTTCTTTAAATACTACTGCAATTCTGTTGAGCATTCACGGGGTGCCTTATGAGCGTGCGGAGTAAGCTCAAGGAATTCTGCGCCGTCAGTTGTCTTACTTTGAGACTAGGCAGCTCCAAATCAGTGTTTGTTTATCTTAAACAGTGCTGAAGTGTCCACTAACGGACTTGAAGTAGTTGAGAGCCGTGAAATCTGAAAAGCGCCGGTCCCACACTCACTGATAAGGTAGAGTGAGAGACCCGGTCATCTTTGAGATCCTACAGTGATCTGGAAACATTAGAAATTGGAAACAAATGGGAAACAAATGGGAAATCAGAAATATCATTATTGACGTAATAATTAAGATGGGAAAGGGAAATAAACTAACTACTAACCAACTAAAACACCACCACACCCACACCAGTTTTTCAAAAGGGCCGAGAAAATTGTAGTGAGAAACAAGCAACGATGGAAACAAATTGGAAACATTCTGGAAACACAATATCATAGTGGGCTGAAAAGCATTTTAAATTCGATCTACAGCATAGAGAGTTGATATTCTTTAATGGAATAACGCCTCAGTAAGGTTCATTCAATAGCTCTAAAAGATGCCAGAAGTATGTAAGCATCGTGAAGACGATAGTTGCGGTTCTTGACTTCGTTCAGCTTTAAAGCTCGATATCACTAACAAAATGTTGATTTAGCAATTGCTCACGTCAATTGTTGCTGGAAGTACAGCAGCAGTTTTCCAAACGACGGTATCATATCCCTTTGAATTTCTCAAGACCGGGCTACAGTTGCACCGCTCGCTGCCAGGAGCAGCGCCCTTTGAGATGATGCACCAGCTGAAGATATATTTTGCAGGCTGTTCAGCATTGAATGTAGGCACACTGCTGAAGACGGCTACTCGGTTTACGACTTTCGATAGTGCCTGCCAACTTCTGCGAGACCCGGAAAATGACTCTAAGGCTATCAACGGACCTCGTTTGCTTGCGGCTGGTGTCATCACAGGGTTCATGGAGTCACTACTAGTGATTCCATTTGAAAACATCAAAACCACGATGATCGAAAATGCACTAGCTCCGAAGTCAGAAAAGCTGCCGCAAAGGAATGCAAGGCCCACTTTCCACGCTCAGAAGGAAACCGCTATCAATCACCGTCAGAAATGGTTTCTGCACTATGAGTCCCAACCCTCCACACACTTTTTTTCCACAATTCGAGAGATATACCGTACTCGGGGCATTCGTGGATTTGCCCAAGGGTCTGTATGCACAATAGTACGCCAAACCTCTAATTCAGCTGTTCGCTTTACCACTTATACCAGTCTAAAACAGTTAATATCACCTAGTAAGCCTCTTAATGAGTACTACGCATTTGCTCTCGGAGTCATTTCCTCTTGTGCGGTTGTAGCCGTTACTCAACCCATAGATGTGGTCAAAACTCGGATGCAGTCCAAGTATTCCTGGATTTATTATAGGAACTCTCTGAATTGTGCGTACAGGATATTTGTCGAAGAGGGTTTTCCCAAGTTTTGGAAAGGGTGGGCACCAAGGCTAATGAAAGTTGGCTTATCGGGTGGTGTTTCCTTCGGCGTTTTTCAATACATGGAGAATTTTATGAACTCTCTCAACAAACAGAAGAATATGGAGCCGTGATTGGCAAGTTACTAGATAGAGGGACCATAAGTCGTAATGAGAATCCAAAGTGCAAACCAATCAAATGCTGAAAAATATTGTACAGTTAGTGTAATTTCTATATTAGGTGGCTAGTATAAGTTAGTAGCATTATGAACAACACACCCTGGAGCGTTAGCAGGTCTTTCAGTCAAAGAGCCGATCTCGTAAACCCGCTCGTTGGCTTGTACCAACAATTCTTTGACCCTCACGACATTCTGCCTTTCAACAATCAAGACCATCCCAATTCCCATGTTGAGAGTTTTTAAGATGTCATCAGTGGGTACATTGCCCGCTTTACCAAACCACTTGAATACGTTCGGAACTTCCCAGTTGTTCATATCAACCTGCGCTTGTAAGTTTTCTGGCAGGGCACGCGGTATGTTTTCCACTAAACCACCACCAGTAATGTGGGCTAAGCCTAACAAAAGATTTTCTTTGATAGAGGGCAGGAGTTGTTTGACATAAATTCTAGTTGGAACTAGTGTCGCCTTTCCCACTGTTTTTGAAGAATCCCAAGGGCATTCGTCATCCCAGTGAACTCCTGCAGTTTCAATTATTTTTCTAACTAAAGAAAAGCCATTAGAGTGAAGACCATCAGATCCCAAACCTAGTAAGATGTTACCAGCAGCCATGTTTTGAGTCTTAGGCAGAATTTCGTGCTTGTTCACGGCACCGACCGCGGTACCGTTGGTATCATAGTGACCGGCCGGATACATGCCTGGCATTTCAGAAGTTTCACCACCTACTAAAGCACAGCCAGCGGCTATACAACCGTCAGCGACACCTGAAACAAAATCTGAAGCAACCTTTATATCCAAAGCGCCAGTGGCAAAATAGTCCAAAAATATCAGTGGCTCAGCACCTTGGACGACCAGATCATTGACATTCATGGCAACTAGGTCAATGCCAACAGTATCATGAATATTGGTCTCTTGAGCGATCATGAGCTTTGTACCGACACCATCGGTCGCTGCTACTAGCAGAGTATCGTCGGTATTGTAGCCGGCAGCTTTCAAGTCAAATAGCCCTCCGAAACCACCAATGTCAGAATCAGCACCGGCTCTTTTGGTGGACCTGACTTTCTCCTTGATCTTTTGGACTAATAGGTTACCGTTATCAACAGATACACCAGCTCCAGCATAAGTGATAGATTGCGCAGACTTTTCAGCTTTCTCGGCGGCTTTGAAAGCGCGATGAGCGATATCTGTTCTGAAGTATCTGTTTCTAAATTGAATACATTCGACGCCTTGGTAGGCCTTATTAACGGCCTCTCTCAATGTTGGTGCTACAGCAGAAGCAGCAATGACTCTACCACCAGCCGTCAACACTTTACCACTATCCTCTTTAGTACCGGCGTGGAATATGTAGGCATCCTCTGGAAGTTCAGTTGTGTCGATGGTGATAACATCGCCCTTGGCGTATGATTCGGGATAGCCGCCAGCAGCAAGGACAACAGTAGTAGAAAAGCAGTCTTCTTTCAGTTTAATTTCGACGGAGTCTAGCCTGTGCTCAGCAGCGGCCAAGAAAACTTGGGCCAGGTCAGTATCGTCAGACAATAGCGGCAAAACGGTTTGAGTCTCAGGGTCTCCAAACCTAACATTATATTCGAGCACTTTTGGACCATCTTTCGTAAGAATGAAACCCGTAAAAAGTACACCGACGAAAGGAAGGCCATCTTGCCTCATACCATCAATAGTAGGTTTAATGGCTTCGTGCTCCATTCTCTTCAAGAGAGAAGGGGTAGCAGCAGGAGCTGGAGCATAAGCACCCATACCACCTGTGTTCAAGCCGGTATCATTTTCGCCGACCCTCTTGTGATCTTGAGCGGGTGGAAGGTTAAAGTAGGAATAACCGTCAGAGATTGTTAAAATCGAGATCTCGTCACCTTCCAAAAATTCCTCGATTACGATGGAATCACCAGCACTTCCAAATTGTCTCTCAACCATCAAAGCTTTCAGCGCATCCTGGGCTTCCTCCAAAGAAGTGGGGATCAAGACACCTTTACCACCGGCAATACCATCAGCTTTAAGCACAACCTGGTAATCGACACCTTCCAAGTGGGCTTTAGCAGCCGTGTAGTTATCGAAATTGGCGTAGCGAGCCGTCGGAATGTTGTGCTTGGCCATGAAGTCTTTAGAGAAGGTCTTGGATCCTTCAAAAAGAGCTGCTTTCGTCGAGGGACCAAAAACAGAGATACCAACTTTGGCAAAAATATCGGAGATTCCATCAACGAGAGGCTGCTCGGGACCTGGCACTACCAAGCCAACGTTGTGTTCAACTGCGAATTGTTGTAAAGCTCCGAATTGTTCTGGGACTGGACTCAAATGGTCCACATTCACCACTTTTCCGCCAATTTTTGAAGTACCACCATTGCCCGGGGCTACGTATACTTTACTCACCGACGGTGAAAGTGCCAGTTTCCATACCAAAGCATGCTCTCTGCCGCCGTTTCCCAATACCAAAATGTTCAAACTCATCTTCGAAGAAGTGTTGTTTTTAGAAAAGCTGCTTAGCAGACTCGGGGCTTTATTACTCGCGGAGTGGAACGAATTGGAATGTCCTGCCTCTCGATATATAAATACCGAGATGTTTCTCAATGCACGAACACAACTGCTTCAGAGATTTAATAAAAAAACGCCCGACTCGATATGGTAGATTTTTTATCAATTTTTTTCTTCAAAACGAGTCAAGCTAAATTATAATATTATTCATCCATTGGAACTAGGGATATAACGTGATGTTAAGTACTCGTGTAATGCTGTTGAGTTTTAAAGTACACTAATGTGCCAAAATGCGATCTTTTTAGCATACTTGGGATCGCAAGCCTAGGATACTCACATGATTCTTTGACATTAGGGTTCTTTGCCGAGATGTTTCTTGATGTCCTCCCCATTGAAATCGGTATTGGAAAACAGTCGTCGCAACCTTTAATGTCCTGGGAATTATGACTAAGGAAGTCAATTCATGGGTGCTTGGAAAATCCGCTACTCTTCTAAGTTAATTTAGATTAGTTTTTCCTTCGTATTCTTCACAAAATTTCTAGCCCACCACTGAGGCTTTCATTGTAATGAAACTGTTGCGATGTCGGGGAGCTCAAAAAGAGGTGATAATAGTATTGCCACTTAGCTCTTGATTTAAATTACTCTTGAAAATGTTGACAGTACAATTTTGATCCTTTTCCGCGTTTTTTTAGTCGAGCTTGGTAGCTCCATTTACCGTTAGCTTCAGGTTTTTCTAGGATCATAGCAATAAAGGCGGACTCCGAGAAATTTCGAATGGTAACCTACATCGTTCAAGTTCCGGTTGGGGACTCGAAATGACTTGTCTATGTTCCCATCTGAGAATTTGTCTTACAACCCGAAATGAGAAATGGTGGCCAAGGCCTTGGATATCTTTTGCAACTTGAAGAAACTGCTAGTTTGTGCACACTTCGTTAGGAAAGATGAGTTCTGGACATATCATTCGTGTGTCGTAGCACTCCTAAATTGTAGCATCTGCAAGCATACGCGTTCTATCGTGCTCAAAGATTACACAAAACTAAGAACTATCCTATACTTGTAAACCAATTACCGTTTCTCCATTCCGTCTTCTCGTAGGTTAAGTCACATAGCCTTAGCGGCTAATTTGATTGAACATCTGAAATTCAAAACGTTCTCGAGCTTCAAATTCCAACAGGTAATAGTACAAAATGCACGTACAGAAAATCTAAGAGCCTTAACAAATCTATTATCCACTAGTATCCATGCTCTCGTAGCCGTTTTCGTCTATGTGTTTAAAATCTTCAAAATTCTTATAGATTCGAATTTTTCTGATTTAGAAAAATCATTAGCTCATCGCATCGACTTGATTTCGAGAAATTACCGTGTACCCGAACCTCGCGAAATACTTGTAAGCATGCTTACTCTGAGGCTTCGCTCTCCTGGCGTAATTTGCAGAACCTGGAAGAGAAATATCAGTTTAAATGCAGATCTTAGCAACGTGCTAGAAAAGCTGCCCAGCTCTGGCGTGGTCGTTATTGGTGGTGGACATGCTGGCTGCGAAGCCGCTGCAGCAGCAGCACGGTCAGGTTCCCCTACAGTCTTGATCACACCATTTTTGAACAAGATTGGAACTTGTTCTTGTAATCCTTCAATGGGCGGCGTTGGCAAGGGCACTTTATTGAAAGAGGTAGACGCACTAGATGGTGTGGCCCCAAAAGTAACAGATTTAGCGGGTATACAGTTCAAGATGCTAAACAAGAGTCGAGGGGCTGCAGTCTGGGGACCAAGGGCCCAAATTGACAGAATTTTATACCTCAAACATATGCAGGAAGCATTATCGAACTACCCAAATTTAAAGCTTCACCAAGGTAAGGTCAAGGATTTGATTATTGATACAGATAATTCATCTCAATACCACCAAACCGTTGTTGGAGTCATACTTGAAGGTGACCATGTCCTCAAAACTTCAAATGTAGTCCTCACAACCGGTACGTTCCTTAGCGCAGAGATTCACATAGGTATGAATACATTTCCTGCTGGAAGAATGGGCGAAGATCCAACATATGGTCTCAGTAATACTTTGCGTGAAGCTGGCTTCAATTTAGGTAGACTCAAAACAGGAACTCCTGCTCGACTGGATGGGAGAACCATAGACTTTACCCATCTTGAAAAACAGTATGGTGACAACCCACCACATCCAATGAGTTTCCTGAATGATGCCGTTTCCATAAAAGAGCAGATTTTGTGTTTTGGTACTCATACCACCCAACATGTTCATGACTATCTTAAATCAAACCTACATCAAGCATTACATATTCGCGAAACCATTAAGGGTCCTCGTTATTGTCCGTCCATCGAGGCCAAAATCATAAGGTTCTCAGATAAGGATAGCCACAAAATCTGGCTTGAACAAGAGGGTTTGACATCCAACACAATTTATCCAAATGGTATCTCAAACTCAATGCCAGAGGAAGTGCAAGTAAAATTCATGCGCATGATACCAGGTCTTGAACACGTTGAGATCCTGCAGCCGGCTTATGGCGTTGAATACGATTATATCGATCCAAGGGCTCTAAAGATGACCCTGGAGGCAAGACTTATAAAGGGCCTCTTCCTGGCAGGTCAAATTAACGGTACCACCGGCTATGAGGAGGCCTGTGCTCAGGGTATTGTTGCAGGTATCAATGCGGGCTTAGCGAATCAAAGCAAGGAACCTCTGATACTCTCAAGATCGGATGCATACATTGGTGTTTTAATAGATGACCTGATAACGAAAGGGGTCGAAGAACCTTATCGAATGTTTACATCGCGCTCAGAGTTTCGCGTGAGTGTGAGAGCCGACAATGCTGATTTTCGGTTGACAGAGCTCGGACGTAAGGCTGGTGTGGTGGGCGACGAAAGATGGAATATCTTTCGATCGCACCAACAGATTTTCTCAGATATTGTTCAGAAACTTTCTAACTTTACGCTCAGCGCCAAAAGATGGGAAGTGGCCCTAGGAATTCCTGTAGCGGACAGCGCAAAGAACAAAACAGCCTGGGAAATGTTCAGATTCAACAAGGTGGACTATGCGAGGCTGGCAAACAGCGTTCCTGAGCTGAAAACTGACATTTCTCTAATACCAAAGCATATCTTACTGAAAGTAGATGTCGAGGGAAAATATGCACCTTATATCAAAAAGCAAGACCAATATATTAAAGCATTTCAAGCTGATGAAAATATGTGCCTACCCCAGGGTTTTGATTACTCAAAAATTCCTTCCATTAGCTCGGAGTGCAAAATCATCTTGAATTTAGTCCAACCTTCAACCATTGGACAAGCCCGAAGGATACAAGGTATTACCCCCGCTTCACTTTTCGAGCTTTACAAGCTTACAAGATTCAGACAGAACGATTTACAGAACCTGGTATTAGAAAATCAATTGTGAAAAGTGTCCTGCAAAAATCCGCCTTGGCGAAATGCAGCAAGAGTACTAACATAATGTAAATAAAGTCCTTTCAACTGCTGCAAGCTCTTCAATGCATAAATATTCACAACAAAATTCAAATAGTTCTTCGTTATTACAGCTTTTCGAAACTAAATTGCGATCTTGAAGAATTGACATCAAAGTGTCAAGGCCCATCTGAGGATCCCTTTCTAGAACCACTCTTCGTACCTGAGCGCTAGTTTCTCGTGAAAAAAAAAGCGGTAACTGTTTGAATAGTTCGCGCGTTGACGTGATAATGTCAGGGAGAAGGCAGAGTCTAAGAATATTCGATAAGTTTTTGCCGCCGATTTCCTGTTCTTCAGAGGCAGCATTGAGCGAGTCCTCAAATGCAGGGACACTGGACTGATTTTTTTTGAGTACTTCAAGTTCCTTCTCTTTCTTCAAAGGCGATGAATTCAGGAAAGCTTGCTCAGCGATACAAATCCCTCCAGGCTCATCAGTATCGCTAGACTTTGAAATATCTAGAGGCTCACCGTTAACAGCAAGATTTTCGTTTTCTTGAATTTGAGAAAAGTTTGGACCAGCCGGGGACGAAAGATCATGATCCGCTTTCCGGTTATCGTCGCGAATTTCGACACGAATTTGGTCAAAATATGGCCCTCGCTTTTTATGGTGTGTTGTAGCTGCCTCAAAATCAATTGTTTGCGATAAAGGACGTTTTTGTGGGGAGCCTTGTTCACTGGTAGTAAGGGCCAGATCAAGAAAGCCTGATCTTCGCTCTGCCGCATTGGACATGCTACTGCCGCACGTAGATTCCATAGTATCCGAAACGCAATCATTCATACGGTCCTCAAACAAGAGCTGGCTCAGTTCGCGGAGTTGGTCCATCATAGTAGTGCGAGTGCACCCGCTTCGTTTATATGAGATATCCGAATACCAAAGATCTTGCATAAGACTACAAGTAATATCTGACCAACCACTGTCAATTACCTGGTCATATCACGAAGCACTCCTATGCAGATCAATGGTGAAATCTCAGGACACACATTAATACTACCAACTCACCATTCCTGCTTAATAAGAGATGCATTTTCTGTTAGTATTTACGAGTCACGTGATATATGATTTTCCCAACTTTCTCTTCAAGGTCGTCTCGTTGGCGAATATTCCTGTTGATCATTTCACCATTGTTCAGAAATATCAGATCGGCTACTATACTTTGACGGAAAATTGCGGCTACTGCTAAACCATCCATTTCTTTTCAGGTTACTACTCCAATTTCTCAGTGTGTGAATTTTGTATTATCTTAGCACGACTGTGCTTCCTCTTTATTATATCTCTGTAAGATGGTTTTCCCTTATTTCGCGGAGTCTCTCCTAAAGTAGCCGTCCCTAAAGTTCAAACCGTGGGGAAGTGACACATATGGATTACCAAAAATGGCAACCGAATTGCATCCGAGAGCGATAAAGGAAAAGGTATAAAAAGGGATTTAAAAGGGACCAGATCTTTCAAACTTTTCAACTTATTTGTCACTACTCTAATCAGTTCTTTATATCCTTGCAATGAAAATTGTATATCATAGGGCCAATTGAAGTGCGTATGTTTAGGCACTAGCTATTTGAAAGTATTTGTAAACTACAATTAGGTTTAGGAATAACGTTAAGCGTACTGAGGGCAAAAGAAAACTTGTCTGACGCTAAATCAACATAGACCGCGGCAGGAGTTGTCATAGTTGTTGAAACCATCTGTGGTCTCCAGTAACTCAGTCAAGGGAACAGGAAAAAGAATACAGATGCTCAGTAAAGGTACAGGCGAAACGAAACAGGCATGTTCATGACTGACAAAAAATAGACAAAAGTCTACCGCTGGGATCAATTGAAAAGAGATGAGTATCATCATTGAAAAGGCGAGTACGACCATGAACGCAGTGGAGACTATTAAAACAGTCGATAAATAATTCAACGCCATACGCAGAGAAGGATAGGAAAGGGAAGGACAAGAATAAGAGCTCCCCCAATCCAAAAGCCGAGATAGGACCGTTCCGGATAGGAGCCGAAGAGGTTACAAAACTTCTTGGTGGTTCCCTTTGAGATCGGTTCAATATTAGTGGTAGCTCAGCGGCTAGTACTTTCCAAGAAAAGTCAACTCACGGACTCATGGTTCATCACAATCAGAGTTATATGTTAGTGTGATCTCCAAATCCTATTGAATTACCACCTACTCCGTCCCATGAGAAAATTGCTGTTTTCATTAAAGCTTACCGAATCAACTTAGATCCCCCTGCTCAGCAGTGAGAGATTTTGAAGGATTGGTTCCAACGCAACGTTATATACACAATCAGTGCGTGAAAATCTGCAAAGGACGAATAACCGATGGTATCCTGATTTTCCATCAACCTATCAACAAAGGGAAAGGGATTGCATTGGACAAGGTTGGCTGTAGGGCTGCTACTCAGAATTAAAGAGGCATTCAATACTCGATTTCATACACGACTACAGCAAAAGTTGAGAAGACGAAAAAGACTGGAAAGGACTCTACTCTTAGATTCCGAAATAAGTAGACACCCATTTACAGTATGTGTATATATCTTTAGAATCAAAATGATAAAGGCTACTTTTCATGCATCCTTTGACCCTCGTAATATGAAAGCTATCGACGACTTACCAAAAAGTTTGGAAATATTTCAGACTTTAATCCAAAAGACCCGCCGGCAAGTACTACCTCCGTACCACCCGCGATGTAGACGTCCAGAATTACAAATATGGGCAAACCGATGACTTTACATTCGGTTATCGAGGATTATGTAGTTTTCTTACCGGATATGACTCTAGCAACAATGTCATTGAGATCGGCAAAAACATTGATTCAAGAAAAACAGGACCCGAGAATTGGAAGTCGGTTATTTGAAATCTCGCTTCGACCAAAAAAACCTTCATTGCCCAAAGGTGTTCACGGAAACATTCCGGCGCCTCCCTAAAGCCAAGTAAATTGTTTACCAACGCAGCAAAAAGTAAAATTAATCCGCTGGTAAAATGTCCTCCAAATCATGAGCTGATCGCGAGCCAGGTAAATATGTTGCTCATCATATGTGTCAACAGAAGAAGATCAAAATCGCACGGCTCCAGAAGTTGAAACCCGCGCAACGGGGCAAACCATTGCATCGGCACACCGTACTTTTTCCCGTTGCGTTACGATGAAAGTACAACATTGCAATTATACCCCAGTCATCGAAGTTTCAAAGCTGTTCCTCTAAAACTTGTTTCATTTCGGCTATCAAGTACGATCTTCGCAGCGCAAAAAGCTACAAGTGTGAGAAGTACGGATTTTCCACCACCACGACTTCAGTGCTGCTAGGTCTTACGTCAAGCACATTGTCTAATACTTGATCTTTTTACTCCGAGACCTACCTCCATTTTCTACAGGGAGAAAATGCTTATTGTTTTTTTTTGCAGACGAAGTAGGTTTTATGTTTTGCCCAATGAGAAAAGCTATTCACCTGGTCGCGAATTGGCAAGAAATAGCCGCTCTTGCCACTCCAGAAAATTGAAGTAACGATAACTGGCCTGCGAAAGTACTCTGTCATCAGTTGAAATGAATTCTTCGCAGAATTACGATCAATTAGAGTCCAGTCTAGGACCCTATACAGATGCCGCTATAAATCGTAAGATTGATACCGTCGCCAGTTCGAATGATGAGCTGATAGAAAGAAGAAAAGATTTCGAGCTTTCACTCGCAGAACAGGACCCTTCAAATATTTATCTTTACGACCATCCTCAGATTCGCTCTGGACGGCACCAGAGTGCGCGGGAAAATTCAAACAAAGAAGCACTTATTGAAGAACTGGCAGATCAGAACAACCAACAGGAGAATGTCGAAGCTCAGCTTCAGGAAGCAGAAATTGCTGGTGTCTCTATCAAACCAGTCAATAATGAGCGACAATCTACTATAAACAAGCCAGATGAAAGCACAGCAGAATCGCACCTCATAATCACGGACCATGCTATAACCCCACACCATATCACGGAAATCGATCAAGTCGCAGGAACGACAATCGGGGCCCCACTTAACTCAAAGACTGTAGAGCAGCCATTTTACGTTAATGCCAAACAGTATTATCGTATTTTGAAAAGAAGGTATGCCAGAGCCAAACTGGAAGAAAATCTCAAAATATCGCGCGAACGGCGACCATATTTACATGAGTCGCGACATAAGCATGCTATGCGCCGACCTAGGGGCCAAGGAGGCCGTTTTTTAACGGCAGCAGAAATCGCAGAACTGAAGCAAACTGAAGTGCCCCCACCCGCTTTGAATATTCAACAGCAAGACCCATCTGCTAATGCTACGAGAAAAGAGCATAACGGGAACACACAAGGGACCCTACAAAGAGAGCCTGTAGGTCTCGTTGTAGATGTACAGAAATTGCCAAGTGAACCCGTACGACATTAATATAGGACTAGAAAATGCATTATTATATTATATTCTTTAGATGTTTGAAATTCAGCATTCAACTGAAGCCCAAATGATGCAGTGCAATTCTGGCATTTTCCGAGAGCTGTGGGGCAAGACTTAACAAGCCGTTTCCAGTCTTTTGATTAAATGCCAATAATGCGTCTCTCACGTATGTTTTTACGCCTGTAGTTAGATCCACTTCCGGCACTGGATCAAAGCTCTTTTCGGTTACTGAACTCAACCTGCTGAAGCTAGATCCAAAAGTTGAGATCTCCTCTAAGTTCTCTAGATCTACGAAGTTGCTATTCATATTGACAATGCTCTCAGAGGCCGCTGTCTCAACTAAAATCTCCAAAGAAGGGGCAAGAAGATCAGCGTACTTCGAGCAAAACTGTGTCCCAGTAGTTATGACATTTAGAATGCCAATAATGGCAATCTTACGGTCCAATAAATTTCCCATTGTGGGGAGTGTGGTGATAATAAATGCACTCCAAATTTGTTCAAACAGACCTGCTTGAATCTCGTCTATGAAGCCAACAACGAAGTCTGATCCCCGCTTATGGGCTACAATACTCAAAAATACAACGAACTTTTTGACATATTTTTCCGTTCTAGAGTTTTGCAAGCGCTGGAGAAGAAGAACGGCAATTTGTTTCATATAACCTTGAAACCTCTCCAGCGGCATATAACTTATAATGTATTCCAGTAGTTCGAGTCCATAAACGTCGTGTGTTTTGGAAGCGATCAGCCTTTGGAATACACCCAACACAGGAACCAAGTCCGGATATGCATTAGGGTCCACCCGTATTATATCTTTAAGGAGCCTTGTTACAGCTGGGACATTGCCTTTCATTTCCCAAACGGATGGAGCGAGTATCGGTTGAACCAAATGAACCGTCGAGTCAGGAAGCGTGCTACCTGGTTGAAGCTGCTCGATACAATATGCAATGAGTTGAATTGTGTAAGGGATAAACTCTTGGACATCTTCCGAGAGAATGTTCATGAAGCTTGGCATCATGAGTTTTAAAAAGTCATGTAGCGATTGCTCATTGTACTTAAGCACCACACCTAGTGATTCGAAGCAATAATGTGAAAACCTCGGGTTTGATGGATTTTTCGAAATGATAAACACAATCTGCAAAAGCTGATTAACAGTATCTGGGGCAAACGAGACTGAGAGGTCTTCTGAGGCCATAAGTACTCGATAAATGGCCTTCATCAAAAACTCATTTTCTGCTAGCTTTTCGGGAGAGTCACCTTGCTTAAATATTAAATGGAATAAGTTCGTTAACAAAATTTGGGAACTTCCAGCTAAGTCAGACTTCTTGAAGACAAGGGCAAATGATGTGTTAGACTCTTTCATAGAGAGTATGCCTTCAATTGTTATGGCAGCGTAAGTGTATACAACAAACTCATCAGATTGAAGAAGCCCTGCTAATATTGGCAAAATTTGTGCCAGTTGTTCCTTGTTCAGTTGGTTTCGAAACGTGTAGATATACTTGATAGCGTCCACCTTCAAAATCGGATGGGGAACAGATCCTACCAAGTCGGGTGATATTTCTTTCGTGAAAAAGTCTACCACGTCTACCAAGATGCTAGTGGATGAGACACCAGGGTTGCTGATGGTACCATTGATGGCCAAGGTAGAGAAAAGGTAAATGCAGAGATCTTTGTACTTCCAGTTGTTGCTTGCGTCCCCCCTGTATCTTGAGAAAAACGTCTTGATTTGGTCTAAAACAATGGTGACCACTAGACGCTCGTTTTTCTCTTTTAACTCCTTCAAAAAATCAGTGCAGCCCCTTCTTCTAGTTTCTGAGTCAGAGCCTTCAAAGTCGCGCCTGATGTACTCTATAGGGTCATCCTCAAAGAGCTCTTCATCCGCTTCGCGTAACGTAACATTGGGTAGAATAATTTGTTGTATGATGCTGTTCAAAGCAGTCTCATTGTTAAAAATTTCGAAGTACTTTGGAATCTTGGTTATCGCGGTCATGAAATGTAAAGCTTTGGAGACTAGAACATCATTTTTGGCCTGTGAGGACAAACCTGTAAGGAGATACCATGTCGTTTTTATAAATTCATTCGCCATGGACTCGAAGACATCATCATATCTTGTAATGTACAGTTGTACGAGTTCCTCGATGCAGGACTTAGTTCTCGTTACCAAACTTGGTTGATCTTCCTCGTCTGCATCGTCGAGGAGTGGATTGTCGTAAGCCAAATACTTATGCATAATGCCCATACCGAGACGCACGTTATCTTCAAAAAACTCAGGGATGTCTTGACAATTAAGATCATAGTAAAGTTTAACAAGTACAAGTAGGACGTCGAACAAGAGTGCGAGCTTTGCGGCATCTGTGCTATTAGCCGTGATCTGCTCGTCAACAGACTGTAGCAGGTTCAAAAAAGGCGAAGCAAACTTATCGAGGACAAATTTAATCTCCAAAAACAATTCGTCCGATCTAAACAGTGGTCGCCATCTTTTGAATATTGAGTGTGCGACGATCAAAACACCGCGATTGGTAACCATGTCTTCTTTTGATAGCTTTCCGACGAGATCATCAAGAAGATCGGGCCACTTGTACGGAAAGTCGGAGTCTGCTATTACCGAAATGGCTTCTCCTATCTGAACCTGCAAATTTCCAGGCAATTCAATCATTAGCGGAACGATTTCCCTCTTGACATCCCTGACATCGCTCGGTGACATCAAATACGCCCCATTTTCGTCCACCCATTTACGCTTAATCAAGTTCTTAAAAAAAAGTGCTCCTGCTAGTCTTGTAGCCACGGGTAAATTTCCAGATGCAATTACATGCATCAGTGTCAAGGGAAACCCATCCTGCGATTCCTGCGCCTTCAAATTCGCCTCTGCCGTTTTAGCAGTCGATGCTAAAACGGATTGCGCAAGGCACTGTGCAATTGACTCCAAATCTGCCATTTCAAACCAGAATTTCGGGTTCTTTGTCGCTGGATCTGATACTAGAATATTCATGCTGTCAGAACCTATAGGTGTATCTAAAATTTTAATTAGCCATCCTAAGATGTTACTTTGTACGTAAATATAAGAACCCCATTGGGGTCACAGTAACGCAGTGTGCTCGTTTTTCTGAAGATCTATTTCAGCGAATAGTACATTCTGAAAGTATATTACCCATGGAAAACGATTCTAGAAGATGAGATCCCTCGATCGGTGTGCGAAAATACTCGGTGTAGACCCTAATGCCACGCAAATGCGTATCCTTACCATTTTCATGGTTCACCGGGATATCTAGGCGTAGATACTGGCACTTAAGCAGCTTGTCATGTGGTCTGTTGTCCTCAAATGTAAGTACGATCCAACCGTTAACGTTGCGAACCTCAAGAGTTTTGTAATGGGTGGCATCAGATGAGCTATGACCGGCGTATATGTTTATAATCTGGGGCGTATATGACTCATCTACGTCAAGTGAAAGGAATACAGCAAGCTGTACAATTTCTACACGCTTGCTGAAGCTGGCCTCGATAGAGTGGGGTTGTGACCCATCACTCTGCCAAAAATCCTGCGGATTGTCGTCCAAAGCATGCGAGATTGGATTTCCATCTTTCTGAGATGATGCTTTCCAAAATGCAAGGTTTGTTATATTGATCAGGCTTTGCGCGTCTAACTTCTGCAGGCCATGACTAAACTTCGCAAGGGACGTTTCTGTCGTATATTCCTCATCGTAGTCATCCGATTCCTCACCACTGCACAAATATTTGACCCCTTGACACTTGCTGCTATTGTGGATTTCATCCAAAACTAAACGTCGTGACAGTTTTGAGAACTGAGAGGCCTTCCCGAGATCCAAGGTAGGCAAAAACCTAGTAATGTGATCTTCATATGGTATCATATCATCCTCCCAAAACATGCATGAAATATAACCTCAATCGAAGTTACAAGCAAAGGTCAGAGGACAAAATCATGTACTGCATTGTGTAGTGTGTTCCTAAGATTTCGAGCTTGAACTTTAAATTCGAGACACACAAATCATTATAGCACGATCGACGAAAGGGCCCGAACTACACACATGAACACCTTAGAACAAGATACCGTAGCAGTTTGAAATAGATTATCTCAGTAGTACTTTTTAACTCTAACTGCAGTTTCTCACAAGGGTCTAGATTATAATTGGCTGCTATGGCTGGATCTTTCATCCGGTAGAAGAGGGGGCAGTAGAGAACTGTCAATTGAGTGAAAGGGTAAAGAAGAAAACTTTGAACTTTGATCTCCGTTACAATGGTATGAGTACTTTTGACTTTTTAATCTGATCGCATCATTCAAGGGGCGTCTATTTTGAATTCGTTGGCGTTGGCAGCACATCGATAATTTTTGATAAGGCATAGTTGATGTTTATATGAAGGAAACATTGCCAGTTGTGACAAATGAGAAGCTAGAGTTAGAGGCACCTATATCTTTCACGTCTTCAATTTTGCGCCTGTCATAGTGATGTCGAGGTGAACCTGTTGTTTCATGTTTACTCCGTCACAATAGTGCAAAGTGACAAGAATCCAGTTGATGCATACTACTACCAATACCGCTTCGATAGCAGAAAGTTGAAAACCAAAAAGAGCTCATAGCTTAGACCGCAGTGAATGGGGCTTTTTTTCACTCTTTATCTTCACTTATTGGCCAAACAGTGCTGGTGATACACGAAAAATGTGTTATGAAGTGCGATATTACTCGGAGTTTTCTTGCTGGATACAATTGAGTTCAGTGACGGACTCGGGATATTTAAGTCGCCATTGAGAAATAAAGGTAGAGAAAATAATCTTCTGGGGAAATATAAAAGTTTGTCGATTCCTTACCAGTGGCAGGTTCTGCATCGAGATGGAGAGCTCCGTAAAAAATCTAATACTGTAGGGTGCATCTGTTAAGAAAGGTACATAAGATTCTCAAATAATTAGAGATACTGATCTAGCCTGAAACTGGGGCCAGTATTGCACCTTTAACTAGGGTCTATCATTCTCACTATAGGACGTCAATGTTTCTTTCGTCATTGATTTACATCAATTTTTAAAGAGAAGTCAATTACATCTGTGCCTTGGTGAATACTACTAGTACTGTAGATATCAATGTCATTGCACAGATACTGATGGATATTGCTGAGTTTCAAGCCCCCACTACATTCCAACAAGAAGTGCTTTTTCCCAACCCATTTTTCCTTTAGACTTTGAGCAGCCACTTGTAATGTTACTCCGGAAAAATTATCTAGCATAATGACATCCGCGCCAGCAGAAATGGCCTCGTCTGCTTCTGCCTCTGATTGACACTCAACTTCTATTTTCATTGCGAAGCCACATACCGAGCGTGCATCCTCCACAGCACGCGTTATTGATCCAGTAGACCAAATATGGTTGTCCTTGAGCATTACCATGGATGACAAGTCATACCTATGAGTGTCACAACCACCAACGAGCATGGAATACTTTTCGAGTCTGCGAAGTCCTGGGGTTGTTTTACGAGTCCCCGCAATAATACCCTCATAACCCGCTTCTTTCGCAGCATTTATCAATTTACGGGAGGCACTAGCAATGCCGGAGCTTCTGCTGAGCAAGTTCAGTGCTGTTCTCTCTGCAACCAAAATATTACGTGCTTCGCCGTGAACTTTCGCAACACATATTTTCTGTCCTTTGTCCAGTTTCAAGTCATATCCCTCACTAAAGCACCACTCTACTTCGAGATTGCATTGATTGAAAACTTCCTGGGCAAATGGAACACCACTAAGTACTCCTTCTTCTTTCATCCAAAGAGAAGCAGATTTAACGGCTGATCCCACCACAAATCCACCAAAATCAAAACTTGGGATATCTTCTTGGAGCCAATTAGTAACGTCATTTTTCCACGCCCCATTGGCGGGTAAGAGGTGCTGAAAGTTGGGCATTATTCTCTGATTCCTGCTTAGCTCTATTAGTCAGTCTTAGATATAAATATATAATCAACTCAATGCATGGAAACTTTAGGCGTTAGTCCCTTCAACTCGCACGTGATATGTAGTACTTGCATAAGTGAAATACAATTAAACTTGTGTAAAAGTAGAATGATCTTAGCAGTGTTCAAGTTACGATCCTAAATAACTTTGAGCTTCTCGTACTTTTAGATCTTGAAATGATAAGGACTATGCTTGATGTTTCGGCATTGGCAGATGTCTTGGAATTGTAGTCTCAAACATTGATGTCCTGAATATTAGTTTATCTAAAAAGCCAAATGTGCCAACGAAGCAAGTTGATTACATAGGTTGAGGTGTAAATTGCAAAGGTCACAGTAGCCCTATTCGAGAAGATCAATTTCATGTGAGTTTAGCAAATATACTAGCTAATCTGCTTTTTAAGCTAATACTAACTAAAGTCGCAGATTTACCAGGTTTTCACCGATGCCTCTTTTTAGCCTTCACTCATGCTTGTGAAGAAGATCTTGTCCAAAATTTACAGAAGGCCAAATAGTTTTCCGTCAGTATTCTTGGGTGATACAAGATTGTAACTTATGGCTGTAACTCCTCGAGGCTTGTAGCTTCAGAGCAATTCATTTCCCACTTATTTTGCTTCGCTGACGTCAGTGCTATAGTTCTGGTTAAGTAATATATTACATTATTCTTCAGATCTAAATTGTTCTCGTCCAGCCAATCTTTAGCTAAGACCCTAGAAACTCACTCTTTTTTGATAAGTTTATCAGGCTACTATGATAGTTGACATTGCCAGCTTACATGCATGATTGAGAAGGGCGAAGATTGTTATGATATTATATGATGGCAGAACGTTGGAAGCATGACAAAATAACACAAAGCGATTTCAGGTTCAAAGAAGAACGGCATAGAACGTTTGGCGTGTGATAAAGCCATGATTTGGTTTGAGAGACGGTCGGATAGTCTATACAGTTACTCGTGGGATATTGTCCGATTGGTAAAAACATACTTTTCTTCCGTACGAATCAGTAACATCGGCCTAATATCATATAGATACTAAGGCTTATTCCAGCCACCGATGATCTGCTGAAATGATACTTAGCCTTTTGTGAGCTGTACTATTTGAATCCACAGAAAGCAAGAAAATAACATGAAAATCATATTAAATTCTCCGACAATATCCTTTTCTCGTTGTCCGAAAGTCGGCCGTACATTGCCTGGAAGTCGTTAATATTCTTGGCCGCAGCGTATCGGAAGAAAAAAATCAAGAGATCTCTCGCGGACGGTTCTTTTGCCTTATTCGTTGAATGAGGCTTACCGTCAGTATTTTCGTAATCGTCAATGTCACTTTCGCCGTCATAATCGTAATCGCATTCATCATTGCTGACACCGCTATTATTTTCTAAATGTTCTTGCAATCTCTCAAATTCTAAAACACTGTCCACATCATCCCAGTCACTATCATCCAATCCTTCCGCTCCGATTTTTACCGGCTCAGCATAATTGAGGGCTTCGTAGGGTTCGAAGGTATGCTGCTTGGATTGAAATTCAAGCTCCGAAATAAATAATTTCACCACTTTCTCATAGGCACAGATGTTCGTGTATTCTTGGGGCAATTTTTTGGCCATTGACCTAGTTACGATGAGATTACCTCCATAGGGTATCAAATCTCCCTTGACCTGGACACTAGTCACCCTTGCATCCTCCTGAAAAAAGAGACTGGACAATGCCTTTATATTTTCGCTCAATCTTTTATTCCCACGAACAATCTCGAAAGCATCCAGCCATTTTGGGAGGACTGCATTCAAGGCGTCTTTATCCGTTTCATCTACTTTAAAGGATGAGAGAAAACTGATTGCTTCGCCAGTGTTTTTGGCTACTAGCTCGCAAAACACTGATAATAAGTTCTCTGAAGTAGAAATATTTTCGGCGGCAACAAACTTCATTGTGGCTGCCTCCAGTATTTTAGGAAACAAATGTTGCAATTGCCCAGAAAATTTCTCCATTATGACAAGAACTAAAGAACCAACGTTCATGGCACCTGAATCAGATGTCTCATATGACAGCAGCTTTTCAAGCGTAGAGATTATCAAATCTAAATGAGGTGCAAGTTCTTCTGCTGATGAATTTCGAATCAAAAACACCAAACAATCCGATGAAAGCTGTGTGATTGCGTCATCCGAAGATACAACTAAGATTTCGACCAAGGGCTTCAAAATAAAAGCGCTGACCGCAGAAGGTATAGGTCCATCTATTGGTTTTCTTTTCATGAACACTTTAAGGAGCTCTAACGAGAGAGAACCTTCGGGAGAATAGGTAATCTTCTTTTCAATCATGCAATTCATAGATACCATTAAAAGTGGAAGGCACGTTTTTGAATATGCAACATAAGTGCCAGTGTTGACTCGCTTAACTATTTTCGACAAACATCTCTGTGCTTCTAAAACAACCTGAATATCTGAAGGATTTTTAAACGAAATGTTAAGAAGCAGCTGTAGGGCCTTGTGATAAAACTGACTATTTTTGTCATCCTTTAGCTTGAGCGAGGCCACAGCACTGAGGGCTTCCAGTATAACACTTACCGTGTCTTCTTCGCTGGCAAAAATGATTTCTTCAATTAATTGGCACACTGTATCTCTAAAGCTATCTATGCAACCGCATAAGATAGTGTGTAGATCAAATATTGTGGCACATTCCGTGAAACTCTTTAGAAAAGCAACCTTTAGTGTGCTTTCAGTTGTATTCGATGCTAGCCGTAAAGAAGCGCTCATGAATGACAGGACACTATCCTTGTGATTTTCTAATTGATTCATAAGGCACAGAAGAATTTGAGGTACAATAAGGAGGATCCGGCTTTGCAGAAATATATGTTGTCCGTCTTGCGGAGCAGCAATGCTTTGGTTTAAAAAGACCAAAATGTCGACTAGTTGAGATACCGGGAGATTTTCATTGATTCCTTCATTATTGCAAATAGGTCTAATTAAAAACAGGATGGCTTCTAGTAGCTTCCAATCCTCTTTCTTTAGTTTGGAGAAGGTTGGAAGCAGTGACCTTGTGATAAGATCGTAATTTACGCCCGAGACTTCCTCTAAAAACTCTTCGCTGGCATTTCTCATTCTATAAGAACCGGTGAGTCCTTCCTCGATAGTTACGAAAGCATTGAAGTCAGCTTCCCAAGACTCTATCTCCTCATCCATCAAAACGCTGGAAACTATTAGGAATCTTACAACTTTTTGAGTCTGATCATTTTCCAGCGTTCTTTCCTGCATATTGCCTAAAGCCTGCACTAACTGGCATCCTAACTCATCCACAACGGAAAACTCATCGGACTCGTATGCAAGTTCGTGTGACTCCAAGATATGTGCTATTTCACCCAGACCATCGATCAGCATGCCCTTTATCCGCTGATTGATTAATTCAGGAACCGTCTTGTTTGAAAACGAGGTTTTAATTTTATCTATGCATCGGAACACAATGGTAAGCAGTCTGAGAACATCAAGATTCGAAACATCAAACGAGGCATTCGCGAATATGACATCCACAAAAACAACAAGCATGTCGCGAAGATGACTTGTCAAGGAACTTCTGAGTTCTTTAGTGGCTTTGGCTGTAGGTAGTTCAAGTTGTCCTAAACAGGTACAGTAAAGTTTCCCCGCAGAGATCTTCGCCGGAAGAGAGAAAGTGGGATTCTTTAGCATTTCCATGACAAGCTGTATGGCTTCCCAACCGACGTTGCCATGAAAAAACATCTCCTCTGATACAATGTCGTCGAAGATCTCATTTAATAGGCGCAGAGCACTCAGAGATTTCCTGTTAATAATAGCGTCAAACACAGTCTGTAGCAGCTCTGGCCAAGCATCTGGAAAGTCCACAGCAGCAATCTGGACAACGCAGTAGCAACCACTAGCAATGATCCTTGATTCTTGTCCGTCGTCAACTCCCAATTTCAGAAGCGCATCGCGAATGAAGGGTTTGTTCTGGTCTCCGATACCCGGCGGTCCTTGGTACGACTCAAACCCTGCACTCCAATACATTGTTATAAGCTTTCTGAGAGCCAGAAGGGCGTAGAGGCGATGCTCAGTGGGCGCTTTATTGCTACTCGCAAAGTTCGTCAATAAAGTACATCCAACAGCCGGATCATCAGCCATTTTTTGCCATATGAAATGTTCGCTGGATTCCCTGACGGCATTATCAGGAGATTGACCGCCAATAATTGCTCTTTCCAGGTCTTCTGGGTCTAATGCAGCCATGATTTTCTTACTTGTTTGTCCTTCGTCACATATATTTATTTCGAACCACACATTTTCTTTGTAGAAAGATGCGACAAGATCAATTAAAGTACGGTTCACGCGTAAAGGTAAATTTCCGACCTTGCGCAACTTGTTTCAGCGAGGTGCTTTTAGAGCTTTGAAAATGGATCTTCATGAGTCTATAGTCCTGGCGTTTGTGGAACAGAACTTGCTACTCTCGTAAATAAAAAGATTTTGGAGGTGTAGCCTCTCAAAAACGTATGGCAGCATGACTACCCATTAACTTAAGTGTAAAGCCAAATACTGTGTAGAGAGCAGGCCATTTTGAAATCTTTCATAGGTAGTCTGTAGCAGCTCCCATTTTAATAGCGTAGCCGCCCTTTCAATCATGTGAAAACTAGATTCTTAAGTACTGAGGTTTCATTCTCACGGGCTACAATGATTAGCCAAACGCGATGCGTGAGGAAAAGTCCTGGAGCTGTACGAGTGTATCAGAAGTCTGGACAGTTTCAATGATAGAGCGAATAACAAGACAGCTTGACAGATCTTACAAATTGCAATTATTGCAAGTGCTTGCAGTGAACGCTCACTCATATATTGAGCAAAGAAACCACAGCCTTTAAGATGCAGTGTAATCCACTTCCGTGACACGGAACGTTACGGAGGAGGCAAGAGGTTGCTGAGCTTATAAAAACAATGCAAGAAAATCTTCACCCACTCGTACGGCTTAATTTCACGACCTCGAGAGTGTAGACTCCAAAAAATGGAACCAACACACCGCATTGGACCACTGCGTATTGCTCAACCGTATAATGAAGAAGGGACATTGGTGCACTAATACCCACCCAACTCATCGAGGTCGATGAAAGCTACACCTCGAACACTGATTTCCCATTATTATACCATCAGGTACAATCTCGGTAATTCAAAGACCTATCAGTGCCAGAAGGGTGAAGTCGCATACAACCGCCGACATTCTAAGAATGCGCTACTCTGTCACATTGCTCAAGCTTGGTCTTTTCATCTGGAGACGTACTTCAATTTTCACCTGCTGATACAATATGTTTATAATTCTTTTTTATAGACCTAAGTAGTTTACGTTTCTACGGAGCTTAACCGGAAAAGGGAGGCAACTGCTTGCTCGATATTGAACGGCTTGTAGCATTCTATAATCAATATATTAATGACTGAAGGAGCTTCTTTACGGGAACAGCTACTAGACGCTGCGAGACGAAACAATGTGGACCTTTTAGGAACAATTTTCAAGGAATTGAACTCGGACGAAGCCAGGATTGCGGAACTTGTCAACACCTCGTGCGACCCAATGGGCAATACCTGCATTCATCTATGTTGTCAGTACGGATCGTGGGATGTTTTAGATCAAATTTTGGACCAGGAGGGAGGCATTGAAATCGATCCCCGCAATAAGATAGATGGAAATACTCCCCTTCATGCAACAGTCCATTATGCATTAACAGAGCCTGAACATGGAACCTTCATTGCGCAAAACCTACTTCAAGTTGGCGCCGATCCCAGAATTCTCAATAAGTCGGGCCAAAAACCTCTGGATCTTGTACATGGGTCCGATCTTGACAATTTGACTGATCTGCTTCAAGGTGCAGAGTTATCAGCAGACAGTCAAGGCCTTGTTAATGAAGATGATGCAGAGCTGATAGATGATGGACCGGACGACTAGGGGTGCTTCGGTTAATCTCAGAGCAAAAGAAGGCCGAGAGCCCCTAACAGTTTCCTTATGTTTTATATAGGCCTCCAGTCACCATATAGAAAAGACACGGGGTTGTTATTTCATTACCTTTCAAACACAATCATCATTCCTCGTAGATATCCACCCATCTTTGGATAATGCATGCCGAACTTTCAATTTCAATGCGTTTCTACCCACCTGTCGACTTTTGAAATCAGAGTATGTAAGCTGATCACCAGGCGACTTAAGCTGTTTGTACAGTCTCCACTGGCTAACACGACTGATCACCGTTTCGGAGTTTTTCTTGAGCGGCTTTGGGAATTTTACGAAAGACCCACTTTTAACACCATTTACAATATACTGCTGCTCAAGGGGAAGGTTACGATCTACATTTAGTAAGATAGCTCCTGAATGTGCTGGTGATTGTGTAGTGTCCATTTTATCCCCAGGAAATAGTTCCGAGCATGATATGAGTTCCAATGGTCTCAGCTCTGCTATGTAAGGCAACCTCCTATTGAAAGCACGGTCGAATCCACCTCTGATCACTTCAGAAACATGTGGTATCACAATGTACTTCAAAAACACTGGCTTCACAAAGAGTTCCCAATTCATTGCATTCAATAACGACATGGCTTGGCGGCAGCAAAGTTTGTCTGTGCAAGACTTGGATAATGTCACATTTGAGTCTTTTCTACCAGGCTTCGTCCTCACGTAGCCCTTCTTCTTGTAATTGAAACGACCCCTTATCGTTGTTTTAATCTGTGGATCGACGTATTGACACAAGTCACTCTCAGCCCAATTGGTCGAATCATCGTCTTCAAGCAGTGACATGCTGGCGTCACCACAAGGAGGCCGCGAGGCATAAAGTGCAAAATGCCACGTATCTTTAACCGAATAACCATTGGCACATTTGCTTATTAAGTCTGTCTCTGCACCCACGTTGGAGTTCTTTAGCTTCACAGCTTGTCGCATCAGCACCGTATTGAAACCGCGAACGGCCAGTATCTCTGCATGACAATCGTGTAAAATTTTACCATGACTTCTGATTAGTTCTTCGTCAGGTGTTGATTTCACCCCTGTCGCCAATGATATCAATCTCAAGTTATCTTCATTCTCATCTACCGCGACGACGCAAGCTAGAACCGTCCATTCTCGAACCCCGTTTGATCGGCAAACAGGTTTACCAGCCGACTTCAGCTTCTCATAGTACTCATTTGCCAGCCTGGAGATTCGATTGCCGAGGTCATCTTTTGGGACCATTGGTATGTGGCAAATCGGTTCAACGACTATTAAACTTTTCGTAAATACTCTGGTATTGATAGAAATACTTGTCGCAAAACGATTAATTGCACTATACATGATAAAATAGTCAGATATGTTCGTCATAACAGAAAGCCTCACTGGACTAGTAATTACGATTAACAACTTCAGCTGAGCGACCGTCTATGATATTTTACATTCAAAGATCGAGGCTCAGTTGAAAATCAATCCCACTGACAATCTCTTCCACACCCCCGAGGTTCTTAAACTTGGCCAAGAGCAAATTGTGATCTTTCCCAGCCTCATCAGCAGCGCTTTTTTTAAGGTGATCTTGCCGCGCAATTTCTTTAGCTTTCTCATTTTCCTCCCTTTGCAGTTCTTGGTAGTAAATCTTGGTTCTCGTTTTCAACCTGCTGAACGGATCAGTCTTTGCATCGAAAGGAGTATCGTCCTTTTTTATAACATCCACATTCTTGCCCTTATCCATGTTTGCCCTTCTGTTTTTTGATGTGAGCGCGCCAAGTTTCTTCATGCCAGCTTGATCATTTTCATGATGCTTTTCATAAGAAGACAGCCGTTTCTCTAGATTCCGCAGTTGTGAGGAATACTTGGCTATATCTCTTTCAACACCAGCCTCCTTTGCATGCTGAAGCTTGTCCCTCAGTATCGTCTTCTCTAAAACGGCGTTGGTGCCTGACAGCTTCTTGTTGAAGACCATCCTATTGCGTACCAATTCATCGGTTATCTTAGGTGTTACTGGTTGCGAAACAAAATTATTGATCTCGTTTGTCTTATTGTTGAGGGTGTAAATGGATGGCTTATTAAACCCCTGCTTCTCTAGAGATTTCACATACCTTTCAAACTCTGGTTGTGTAATATTGCCATCACTAAAGAAGTTCATTTGGAAGACTTTCCGGTCTTTACCTTGCGTGACGCCAAGATATTGATTAGTGAAGAATTTACCCATGTTGTAAGGTTTTTGCAAAAACACCTTTTCGATCTTTACCATGCGATACATAATCTCTCCACTGCGCTTGTCAACACCAATATTGACCCTACCGTAGCAGCTCTTAACTGTTTCATTAAAACCTGGATAAAAACAAAATTTGGCCACAAATGATCGTCCAATTTTCACTTTGTTAAAATCTGCCAGCTCTGGTTCACGATCAAGGTCTTCATCTTCGGCCCACCTGACATCATCATCGTCAGCTGAAGGTTTTCCTCGCCTGTAATCTGGCTCGTAGTCATCTTCGCTATAGCCCTCTTCTTCTCGGTCATGGTATCCGTAGTCCTCATCCTCGAGTTCGTCGTCATCCCCTTCCAAATCGTCGTATTCATCACTATAATCATACGTCCCACTTTTTTTAGCCCTTTGCTTCTTAAGTTTCGAGAGTCCCGACTCCTTAGCATCACTATGACCGGTGGTGCGACTTGACCTCGCGGAAGACCTCGTTTTCGAGCCTTCTTGCTGCTGTTGCCGCTGTTGTTGCTGATCTCTGATGCTCTTTGCACGCTCTTTCAACACACGACGCTCCTGGTATTTTTGCATAACCTGTGATCTGTCGAAGAGCAAGGTTTCCCGTTCCATTTCCGGTAGCGACTGGAGGCGATCTCTGTCGATTTCATCGCTATACTTCCCTTCCAAAGGAAATGGATTTGGCTCTTCTTCCTCCCCTTCTGCTTCCTCAAAATTGTAAGCGCTTCCATTGGGATTATAGTCATCCTGGTCGTCGTCGTCGTCCTCAGCTTCATCTTGATCTTCATCTTCGTCAACAATCCGTCTTTTACTGCCGCTGCCATTATCGAATTTAGATCGTTTTTTTGAAGTTCCAACTGTAACTTCCTCCTCCTCTTCCTCTCCATTACTTGCTCCACCAGCTAGGGCCAGTAAATCTTCATCGATGTCGGACATTTGCGAATGATCCAGGTTTTTTATATGCTCTTTCGCTTTTACCCTAGAAGCCCTTTTAAAATGTAACAACGAGACCTAAACCACACGTACCTGCCAAAATACAGTTTAGTACGTAAACTTTGATGAGGCAATACTTCCTTGCAGTGTTTATTCGCTTCAAGTACCTGTTTTATCTCAACAATAATTCAAAGTCTTATTACATATTAAAAATTATTACGATTTTTGTTTTCGTATATATTGTGTATTTCATAAAAGCACCTTACCGTTACTGTAGCAGTAGTATTTAACAATACTTCATCAGTTAATTCTACAGGTAAAGCATATCTCGTCTGCTGGCGAGACATATCGAGCTTGAAGTAATGAGCGGTTTTTCAATACCCTCAAATGGACCTGGCAAGAGGACTTCAATGTCCAGACGTTCACCCTCAATTTTAGTGACAGACGCGCGATCATCCCGCCAGAGAATCAGCGCACCATTTGCTGGACATGCTGCAGGCCTGCGTAGTGGAAAGTCGATGAGGTCAGTGGGAAATGGATTAGAACCGCTTCGAAGTGGACCTGCCGGACCAAGGACTACTTCTATGCGCCGTGGAAGTGCCAGCTTGAGCTCTAGTGACCTACTCCCGGTTGGCCGCTCGAGAAGCAGTACTAAACTGCGACAACAGGGTAAATTTAGTGATATTTCAATTGATAACATTTTGTCAGATGTCTCTGACGTGCCGTCTGGTCGCAGAGAAGAACGGCTATCATCATCATCCCCAGATTTGGGCCTATCGTCTATTAGTAGATCAACGCGATCTGCGCAATATGCGAAAATGATCAACCCGTTACCACCTAGAACTTCGAAGACTTCCAAGAAGCTGGTTCTTATTCCTGAGGAGTTTGAAAGAAAGACTACTTCTCAATACTTGGAAAGAAAATTGCCATCTAAAAATTTTAGATCGCACTCTGATATATCTCTAAATCTACGAAGTGAGCTCTCGCGCATTACAGCTTATAATGTTGCCGAGGGCTTTGACCTCAAACTGACTTCCAATTTTCTAAGATCCACGCACGACGTCTCACCGAGGCTATACGACGAATGTCTTTATGTTCCTTATTGCCTGCCGCTCCTTCCCGGGAAAGACGGATTTAGGCTGAAGTCAAATGTCTCTAAGAAGACGCTTGGTGGCAAAACCCTCATAGATCGTCTCATAGATAAAAGCGAACAACGAGACCACCATTACGAATACTATTCGGGTGTGGAAACCGTGGCGGATATGAACAATATTTTCGAACTAAGTGAGCCCGCAGGTATTGAGAACGACAGAGGCGATGTTATTCCAATCCCAGATCATTTACCCAACCCTGCTAGCAGTAGTACAGCCTTATTTGATCCCAGTGAGCCCCAGTTCTTTGCTGAGGAAAACATCAATGACGAAGAAGTGGCGAAAGTATCCGGTCAAAACACTAAGCCCTCAACGAATTCACATCAAGTACTACCTTCGTTGGAAACGTATGACGCGAGTAAACAACAGCATGCAGAAATGTTTGTTTTTAGTTATGGGGTCGTTGTCTTTTGGAATTTCACAGAAATTCAAGAAAAGAATATCCTGGGAGACATTGCGTTTGCAGATTATGATGATCTGGTTATTAGGCCGCTGGATGAGCAGGATATTGAAACTGAACAATTTCATTTCGAGTACGACACGGACATCGACAGACCTCGTATCTTCAATGATATTGTGACTCTACGGTCCGGCGACCATATTACTAAACTAACATTATCCCATTCAATTGCTCAATCTACGAAACTATCAAGATTTGAGTCCAGAATATCCCCCATTTTAGGTACGGTATCGAAATTACCCAGAAGACTTGCGCTATATGGTTCATTAGGTCTTAAGAGGGAACAACTCTTAAAAAAATCTGGCAAACTTTTCAAACTCAGAGTTGACGTTAACCTTTCTTCAAGTGTGCTAGACACTCCTGAGTTTTTTTGGTCTTTTGAACCTAGCTTGCATCCTTTATACCTAGCAATGCGTGAATATCTTGAAATCGATCAGAGAGCACAAGTTGTAAACGACCGGTGCAAGGTCTTCTTAGAATTCTTTGATATCTGCGTTGACTCTGTGGCTGAAAGAAATATGGCTAGGATAACATGGTGGTTCATTGCTGTCATTTTTATTAGCGTGTTGGTTTCAATTGGTGAAATCATCGTGAGGTCTTTTATCGTACGCCGCCTTAAACGTCGTCACTAATTGCCGTTAATTGATGTTATGATATATTATTTTCGAAGAAAACTACGACTAATGTAGTTATAGCTGGCTATTTAACGAAACTATTTCTTGGCACCGTACTTGTTAACAGACTTACCGTCAGGGATTGCAAAAAACACATAAGGCTTGTCACCCGAAGCTAGAGAGTCCAATCTATAGTAACCTTTTCTCTCAAATTGAATAATGTCACCTTTCTTCATGTCCTTCACGTTCATGTCGGCAATCGCAGCATTGTGGAACTCAGTCTGTGGCGTCAAGAAGTCGGCAAAATCTTCACCTTCTTCTAATCTGTCCTTCGTAATCAAGTGGTCGAAGTCGACTAGATCAATGCTGACTTTGTCTTTGGTGTCGGCCAACCAGGTCAGCTTCAGTTTGGTCTTTTTAAAGTCACCTTCCAAGTGCAGTTTTCCCTTTAAAGATCCATCGGCATTCTTATTGGTAATTATGACATTACCCCAATCCATTAATGTTAACTCCTCGCCCTCTTGTATCATACCAGCATCTTCCTGGTCAATCAAAACGTCAGAATAGTAAATTACTTTCTTTTCGCCTACCGCTGGATTCTTTTTGTGCTTTGGCTTCATTTGAACATCTGGGGATGTAGGGGCACCTTCAATATACAATTTGACGGGGTTGACAATAGCGGTATGTCTAGGAGCAACGGGGTCGATTACTTTTTTGTTAAATGCCCAAATCAAGCTCCATTCCAAGTTGATGACATTCCTGGAAGGACCTTGCGACAAAACAAAGTTTCTCAACCCCTCAACAGTCATTCCCCTTCTTCTTACACCTCTCACGGTGGGGAATCTCGGATCAGTCCAGTCAGAAACGAGGTCCTTGTCAACCATCCATTGAAGTTTTCTCTTAGATAGTAGAGTTCTCACAAAATTGACACGTGCAAAATCCCATATATGAACTTTCCTTAGATGCAGGGCGTCGAGCATCCAGTCATATTGAGCATTTCTGTCCCTGTACTCAATAGTACGCAAGGCGTGTGTCACCCCTTCTAAGGCATCGACTATTGGGACGCAGAAGTCGTAGGTTGGGTAAGCTTTCCATGTAGTACCAGTTCTGTGATGAGGAGTCAAGTTACATCTGTAGATGACAGGATCACGCAAAGTTTTATTTAAAGCCTTGTAATCGATCTTGGCACGGACACAGTTTTTCAAACCCTCTTCGGTACCATTCTTCATGTCCTCGGTAAATATTCTCAAGTTCTCCCCGACTGAACGATCTCTTCTGGCAGAAGCAATGCCGTCCATACGTTCTTCTCTCATTTTTTCCGACGGCGTATCGTCACAGTACGCCTTACCTTCTTTGATCAGCTTAACGCATAAATCATACATCTCCTGGAAATAGTCAGAAGAGTAGGTGATTCTGTCACCCTTAACGCCCAAAAGTTCCAAATCCTCCAAGATGGAATCCTGAAATTCAGTCTTCTCTTTGGAAGGGTTGGTGTCATCGAATCTAATGATGAGTTTACCCTTATATTCTTGCGCAAAGTACTGGTTTAAGATAGCGGCCTTGGCATGCCCTATGTGTAGGTATCCAGAAGGTTCGGGAGGGAAACGGGTGATGACTTCGCCAACCTTGGCATCTGGCAGATTGATTTCAAAATTGGCCTTGTGGGTCTCCTTTTTCTTACCGCTAGAAGCCGATTTTTTAAGCTCTTGCACAGATTTGGTCAAAAACTCGTGGGCTCCGCCAAATTCTGGCATTTGCTCCAAGAGAGTGTACCAACGGGAAACGTTGATATAGACCTTATTCTTGATAATAGAACCGACCATACCATTCGATCTGAGGGAGCCCCAGCAAGCGATATCAGCTGGAGAATATAATTGGCCACCTAAAATAAATGTCCTGAGGTTCAAATGAGCGTCTAATTTTTCCAACGAAACCGACAGCTTTGAGAAGTTCTTGACTGTAAGTTCATCAGCGGCGAATCCAGTCCATTCAGTGGCACCTTCAAAATCTTGACCAAAAATTTGGGGGAATTCCTTCACTATCCGCTCCAAAACAGCCTCGGAGCTTTCTCCAAACTTGGCAGGAACGGCTTTCTTGTCCTCTACAAATTCGATTTCGATACTCAGTGGTTCAGCAGCATTCACAAGACGAGCCGCGATAAGCTCTGAATATGCTACTACCGGCGCTTTGCTTGCAATGATAAGCTTCATCATACTGGACAATGGGTTGGACTGTAACAGTGTAAGCTATTTAGATAGCAGTCTTGTAGATTTAGGACAGAAGTGATGGATGATCTTTTAACTACCAACGTAAAGCGGAAAATTTTAAATTTCTAACTCATATTCTTTCTCTCTTCATACGCTTTGACTATCAAGTCAATAAGGCAGTACAGGGCAACCAAAGCGATTATCTCTGGCAATTGGCCTTGCGGCGTAGCATCGAAGAGCTCTGGACCTAAAGTTACTAATTTGTACAGTGCTGCACCAATTCCTTTGGGAAATAAGACGCATCTTAACGTTCCTTAGCGGCGGTAAACTTCACTCACGGCTATAAAAGTAGATTATAGATCTCCAAACATGGGACTCACGTCAAATTTATTCGTGCAGAAACGAAATGCTACAAATAGTCTGCGTCAGCCTAAGGAACTTGGCCATTACAGCAAAACCCAGGAAAATGAGTTTCTTATTAACGATAACTCGAAAATGAGCTATTACTATCTTCCCGACAATGAGCTCGATAGGAACTTGGATCTCTGCGGAGGTATGAAAAAATTCAAAGACTATACTACAAACCCTAACTTTGATCAATGTACCTTAAAAGGTCTACTAAAAACCATTCAAACATATGAGCAACGCAAGAGTAAAAAAGTATCCGCCGATATCGTCGCCTTTAGAGGTGTAATGCGGAAATTGATATCCTGTGCATTTGATAGCCCCAAATTTAACCATGTGGAACTCCGTGTTGTTTCTTTCAATGGCCAACTTTTCATAAAGGAGGTTTCCCATGCTCGCCCTCCACCATCTAATACTGAATCTATGGAATATAGATCGTATTATAGCGGCTACAAATTCGAAAGCTTGGTCACCCTTTCCAAACCTCTCGCACAGGTCCCAAGGACGAGTCTCGAGAAAAGACCCAAGAAAATTTGTAACAATGGTGAGCAGTATATCACAGTTGTGAGATCCGGCGTAGGTGACTGTAGATTGATTTTGGGGGCAGAAGTCGACTGCATTTTTGATTTTAACGAGGATTCATCTGATAACCTTAAGCATTACGCAGAGTTGAAGTGCACTAAGGGTGTTTCCACGTTTGCCGAAGCTCGTCGCTTTGAGAGGAAAATTTTCAAGACCTGGCTACAGTGCTTCTTGATTGGCATACCTCGCATAATATATGGATTCCGAGACGACAACTTTATACTGAAGAGCGTCGAAGAATATTCGACTAACGAAATTCCCCTTCTTTTGAAAGCCAATAATCCACCGTTAACCAACGCTTGTATGGATTCAGTAAGATGGTACGGAGCTTTGACGGAATGGTTATTAGAAACCATTCCTCGTGAAGAATCCGTCGACTATTTGAAAGCCTATAGGTTACATTTCGAAAATAACCATCTAAAGCTGAGTGAAATTGAGGAAGCTCACGAAGAGTATGTGGGCCTTATTATGGGAGAGGAGATACTAAGCTCGGATTTTAAAGACTGGAGGAAGCAATTGGCTGTAAATGCTCCAAAAAGTCAATGTTAAAGGGCTATTTACTGACTATAAGTCATCGTAAAGAATATCATCGAATTGATCATATCGATCTCTGAAGAACCCACGGAACTTTTTGCTACGGCCAACCTTTGTGATCAGGGCAAAGTCTTCGTCCGATAAGCGGAAATCAAATATATCCAAAGACTCCTCGATTCGCGCTACGTTTCCCGAAGTTGTGATGGCTACAACACCATTCTGAATAACCCAACGAAGGAGTATCTGTAGTTCCGACTTGTGATATTTCTCGGCGATTTTTGGTAGGATATCATCTAGTGGGCCATGTTTGGCTTTCGTGATTGGCACGAGTGGCGAGTAGCCCTCGACGACGATATTATTCTCTCGACAGTATTTTAATATTCCTGGTGACTGTTGTTGCATGTAAGCGTTGAACTCAATCTGATTAACGACGGGCTGGTACTTGCCAATCTTTTTGATGTACTCAAGGCTGTCAACGTCAAAGTTTGACACACCTATGTTTTTCGCCAATTTGCGATCTAAAATGACTTCCATTTGCTTCCAAGCCTCCTTCAAGTCAATCCCGGCATTTTCGGGCGAGATGTTGGGTACATGTATCAAGTAAAGATCCACAAAATCAAGTTCCATTTGTTTGAGCGCCAGTTGCAGTGACTCCAGTGGCCCACTACCTTTTCTCCATATCCAGGACCACGGAGTATACTTATCAGTGAGAAAGATCTTGTCTCTGGGCACACCGGATTTCCTGATCCCAGCGCCGACCTCCTGATGCGTCTTATACGCTTCTGCAGCATCAATATGGTTAAATCCGGCATTGATAGCATTAACGATCTGTTGTGCAAGCTCATCAATATACTGGTCCTTTGTCTCACCTGAAGCTTTCGCAATTCTCCACTTAGTCCCAGATCCGAACCCTATAACAGGCAATTCGTCTCCTGAGCTATCTAACCTTACAGTAGGGATATCAAATGTCATTTGTTAGAAATTGTATTAAGATGTCGCCACTAATCTGTAGACTTTATCCCCTCGGTTTTGTAATTACCGGAATACATGATCACCGATTGTACCCATTTATAAACCTTGCGCTTTTTATTTCAACTGAATCTCGTTCTTAAAAATATTTGATAGTAGCAGATAAGAATTTCGTAACCTATAATAAGTCCAGTGTTAAAGTAGGACGAACGGACAACTTGGTTATCGCACAAGTACTATAAACGCTGTAGAACCCCATTACCTTGATCTCGTTTGCCAGTAGCGTGCCTTACTTGTTCGTAACTAACTCTGTAGCTTTTGAATGCAATGTTCGAGACAATGATGATTCCGCAGGTGCTTAAAAGCAAGATGCACAGCGACTTGGCGCTTATGGGCTTGAGGAACCCGTTTAATATCTCAGCTAAAGTTTCTGCCCATACTATGGCCGAGTGCTGGGGCCTTAACGTTTCAGGTAGTTGTTCGTTCATACACCGAGACCAATACAAGCATTGCGATTCTAACCATGGAGCTCTGTGAGCCGGCTGGCACCTGTTTTTGACGTATTTATCTTTGCACTCTAGAATAGCTCTTGACACCGTTGCCGCCTGGGTGTGTATTTTCCTCTCTACATCACGGTTTATGAGCTGTACGAACCTCACGGACAAATAAACTATACCTGATAATATAATAGCATTAAAAATGAGTTGAACATACTCAGAGAGCACCTTTGGATCCGACCAATACCTTGAGACCACCGGCCGAAGTGAAGCTACATCGGCAGATGGCTCAACGTCAGCGTTGAGATCGGCCATAGTGGGGAGTGATTGACAATGTACAGATTTATATACCCGGGGTTCTCAGGTGGGTTAATAATGCTATATAAATGTGTCGATAATGTATTTAGTATAGAATGAGCAGGATGGAAAAATATCTGGAAAAGACTGGATACAATTATGCAAAGGAGCGGATACAAGTCTGCAACTCCCATATTCATAAATATCTTGTCATAACTACTGAGAAATAGTTAGTAGCGCCAGGTTGCATGACAAGAGAAGGTTTGGTCACCGACAAAATAGTACAAAGTGATAATACTAATTTGGAGTTGGTATGCCGACGCGGACCTGTCTATGCCTTGCAACATGAAGGACACTATTACTGTGCCAGATTAACAGGTGTGAGGCTAAATTGGGTCTAATACATCCAATACTTCATTAACTTACCCATCCTAAATTGTTTTTGTAGATAGCGATGGTTGTTCATTCCAAATGTCGAGCTCCTCTGTTCATATCTCGAAGAACGATGGAGAGATAAACATAAAACTTCACAGAATATTAATACTAATGAGGCGTGTCTCAATCAGCAATGGAAAGCTTGCTGACGTTCTTGTTTAATTCTTCCATAATTAGGTTGATTGAAGTTGTTCGTAGATGAAGGTTATAAATATCTCTCCGTGATTATTTCAGCTATATAGGTGGTCCATATATCTAAACAGTTTG
>JAJMGS010000040.1:0-128455 GCA_030562185.1 Lachancea sp. yHQL494 | reverse complement strand
ACGGAGAGATATTTATAACCTTCATCTACGAACAACTTCAATCAACCTAATCATGGAAGAATTAAACAAGAACATCAGCAAGCTTTCCATTGCTGATTCAGACTCGCCTCAATAATTTTCCATCTACACAGCTGAATGTAAGCCATGCTAGCATGATTCTGTCAGCGTTGGCTAAAGTGCTTAACCTTGTGCTCAATTCCTAGTTACCCACTAGATCTACAGACACTGCTACTATCTGCAAATTTTCGGAGATACTGTGAAGGAAGACAGTAACTCCCGAGCACATATTATATCTTGCTTCCTATGGAATACCACAGTATGATATAGAGCAAGCACTTGCATTTACTCGTAATGAGCAGAAGATTATGGTAGCTAGCAACTACCACGGATGTAGTTACATATTCTAATCAAGTGATACCTAATTTAGTAGGTGATTTAATATATAGTTCTAATCCGATATTGTAAGTAGCTTTGCCTTACTAATGTCGAAACTACCAAACTAGGTTAGGATATTGTCAACTGAGTAATACAACGAGATCAGAATGGGAAACAACAGTTGTGACAGAATAGTATAAAGTGATGTCAGTATGACATGATCGGTAGAACTTTGATACCATTCAGTTACGTCAAGAGAAGTCTCAGACAATATTATAAAGTGATCTGAGTATTATACGATGTCTCGTACGATTATTCTAGAAGACTGTAAAACTTTTTACACTCAGTCCGGTATTTTATATAAATACCAACATGTTGTTCCACCAGATGGATCAACTCTATAGCTGAATTAGTCACGGAGAGATAAGTAATATCCCATACTCTAATACAAATCAATATAAACCAGACCATGAACGACTTGAGTGAACAATTTAGCAAGCTAAACACGTCAGACGCAGACACACCTCAATAATTAGCAATAAATTCAAGGTGTTTATCCTATTGGAACCTCGTTATGCGTAAATCAATACCTCTCTTAAGGTCACAGGCAGTAGAAGAGATGGAACTTAAGGTCTTATCAGAAATGCCCAACCATTTCGTTAGTCAACTATCTAGTCCATCATTGCACGTACTTTAGTCGTTTAAAAGGTAATCTTTTACGATGAGAAATTTTCTACTATCAAACTTTGAAAATCGATATGCTTAAATTAACGTCATCTCATCTCATTTCATCTCATCGCCAATTGAAACTTCGATCCGCTGCAGTAAGTTAGCTCAGATCATAGTCGTTGCCCATTTCACTGTAACAATGGTCCGCAAACTCAAGCATCATGAACAAAAACTGTTGAAGAAAGTCGACTTCTTCGACTGGAAACAAGACCAAGGGCATAGAGACACCCAGGTCATGCGAACATATCTTATCCAAAATAGAGAAGATTACCACAAATACAACAAAATATGTGGTGATATACGTCGCCTTTCACACAAGCTTTCGCTCTTACCACCTACGGATCCTTACCGGACAAAACACGAGCAGCTTCTGCTAGAAAAGCTGTATGCAATGGGAATTCTAGCGACGAAATCTAAAATTTCAGACCTCGAGAATAAAGTCACTGTTAGCGCCATCTGCAGAAGGCGCTTACCGGTTATTATGCATCGCCTAAAAATGGCAGAAACACTTTCAGATGCAGTCAAATTCATAGAGCAAGGACATGTCAGAGTCGGTCCAAATCTCATCACAGACCCGGCCTTTCTAGTTACTCGCAACATGGAGGACTACGTTACCTGGGTTGATAGTTCCAAAATTAAGAAGACTATCCTCAGATACAGAAACCAGATCGATGACTTTGATTTTGCATAGGTTGTAGGGCGCTAGGTCTCCTCATAGACATTCGGGACAAGATAGGATAACAAACTTTTATAATGCTGTGATGCTGTAATTATTATACACTTTTGTCTCTTAACCTTGAGAGTCTTAACGAAAAACCAAACAAATACAACTGTAGAAAAGAAATTCTCCTTTTTCCAATACCATAGATAATCCATACGCTCAGCTCAATACTCCTTTTACAACTTCAAGAAACATTGTAGTTGTCCGAGGAACCGAGCTGTCTTCTCAAGTCGTCCTGTGAGCCACTGTGAGGCAAAATGCCTCCAATACGAGGGGGTGGCATGGTCTCATGATCGTCCAGAATGCCACTCACTCTCTGATGTGCTAGTTGCGATTGATACTGCTGGATACTATTGTGTGAAGTCATGCTGTTGTTTCGAGAGTTTGCTGCACTTATATTTCTGAAGGACCCAGCGGGCTTATGCATCTTGGGGAACGAAAGTTCCGCGGGGTTGGTCATTACTACACTTTGTCTTAGGTGGTGTGGCAAAATTTGACTTTGACCTGCTCCTTGTTGGTCATACCCTGAATGCAAATTATCTGCCGCTGACATGTGGCTGTAGAATAAATCGGGATGATCGATAGGGTTGAGCATTGTACCGTTATAAGCTGCGACACCGGCGGGTATAATTGATTTTCCAGCCTTTTTGTATGATGTTAGTGATGACGTGGAACCAGAAAATGGAAGACTCGATGGGTTGGGTAACTCTTCGATACTCTCTAGCGCCTGTGGGTGATAGTATTGCTGAGGAGCGTAAACAACGTCAGCATAGGCGTGACCAGTAGCCGGGGCGTTGTAGTATTGGGGATGCTGATATTGCATGTCATGCTCGTAGTATTGCTGTCCTCTATTGTATTCTGGGTGTACCGATTGCGGAGGAAATGTCGGTAATTCAGAATAAACGGACGATGCTGCTCTTCTATCAACAGCTATCTCCCTACTCTGGAGGGGTACTTGCAAGCCTTGCTGCTCTTCATATGGCTCATAATTGCCCTCATACGGTTGAGAGTTCGAAGTGTTTTGTAAATGAGTAGCGTAGTCAACCGCAGATTTAGCTTTACCCGGCAACGATTCGGAAGCAATAAATCCTCCATTGCTTGGCACCATTTCACCAGGTTCTCCACTATTGGCAGGTTTAACGGTTCGTATGGTCCCATTTCTATCCAAATAGACCTCATATATGCTTTTCATTCTCTTGATGTTTTCTTCCTCTTTGTTAGTTAGATACGTTTCATTCTCATCTTGATAAAAATCTTGGGTGGTACCATGACTCTGCACATCATCATTGAGATCCACAATGCTTTCATGAAAGCTCGCTATATCGGAGCCCAGGGATCTGCTTTCCCTGCCACTTTTTTCAGGATCTAGTCCGATGGTACTAGCTATATATCCTTGTTTGACATCGGCTTGAGCACGCTTAATCGGACTGTTCTCCATCTCAGAAGATGAGTTGCCCATGATTCCGCTCACCTGCGTCACCTTGTCATCATTATTTTCTGCTTCATTAGAAGTTGATTCAACAGAGACCATACCACTGCTGGCAAAAGATTTACTCCTCCCACCGTGGGCTAAAATTTGAGGCCTGCTAAAGCCGCCATCAGATCGTAGTAGAGATACTTCACTCACATTGCGGGATGCAAGCCGGTAAGCGTCCATTTCTTGGGTCTGTAAAGAGCGCGCAAATGATCTGAGCTCATCAGTGTCGTCACTTCGCGGTAATTGGAAAGGATCCAGAGGAAAGTTCACATATTTCGGAGTGTATGGATAGGAGGGCGTTGTACGACTTTGACTTTTCAACTCAAGGTCGTCGGAATTGCTGTCTGAAAAAGTTCCCGGCGCACTACGTTCCCTCGGTTTGACATCCCTATCCATCGACGGGAGGTATTCGCCGTCTCCATCAAACTCAGGATCGTTATCTTCAATTGCTTCCTTCTTAGCTCTCCTCCACACCTTGTAAAACACATATGCTAGCACCAGGCATACGACGAACACGGGCACAGCGACCGCAATAGCAACTGCGTATGATGTGGAAGCATCAGTAGGCTTTTGGCAGCTAGAGCCAGTGCATTTGCTCGTGGAAGACTGGGACGACGACTTGGAAGAAGAGCTGCTGGACTTGCTACTTGAATCGGCTCTTGGCATCATCCTTCTCCTTGGATTGTATCCCAACATGTTTGGCACTTCCGGAGCAATGTTCTTTATCAATTCCCGGACAAAGCCTATGATTCGTGGGTTCAGCTGAAGACGTAAATGGTATCGAGCAATGCTTATGTTTTTATTTCAAAGACGAGATTAATGGCGATCACCGCTCTGAGGACGACACGAATTTGAACGTACAATGAAGTAAGACCGATTTCTCGACCAATTCTCTGCTCTAAGTTTTTTTTTTTTTCAAGAGGTTAGGCCACGAATGGGAGTAGGGCCAGTTAGCCCACCCGGCAAGTTCTTGAGGAAGCTTCCGAGATCAGTTTTCTTACTTTTTGCCTGTTAATGCTAAAACGCGAAAACAATTGCCTGCTGGAGTTAACGATCCTTCGGCATAACAGGTAAGTAAATAAACACACAATAAGAAAAAAAAACGCGTTTGAGATTTGACCAATATGCGTGCACTTATTTTTGAACAGAGATTTCGAAGCTCAGAAACAGGTCAACTCGACAAGAGCATTAGACCCATAGCATTGTGAGATCCTTACTGGTGGCGCGGCGCTAGTTAAAAACGTGCATGTTTTACTCGAGCTTATAAGATCTCTACGAGGAAAAACAAAAATCTTAACAAAGAAAGAAACACAGAAAGGCCCTGAGAGGTATATCCGCTGCTCTCCTAAGTGTTTACTTTCCCCTCCTGCCAATATGTTATATGTTGTTCTGTGAATTTAAAAATGATGAGAGGGTTTTCTGACTAGTGTCTGTTCTACTTGCAAACGTTTCCAAAAAATACTCGCCGATGCACTCATCGCGCCAAGCTTTGGGTAAGATAAATTCCAAGACTCCATCTCTGCAGATTTCTGCACAGTAAGAGAAAAGAAATAGGTTCCAAAAAATATTCAGTACTGAAACCCGTACCTGGCGAAGACAACACCCGGATGGTTCTGGTAAAAGGCAAGAACCATGTTCTATATAGGTTAGCCATCATGCTTGGCACAATGGACTAGTCTGATGTTGATCTTACCATATGATAGGTGACGGGGCAGACCTAGCTATTTAAGTAAAAAGAGATACGTTGACGGAAGAGGTGGCAAGTTAAAATTCGAGTTCTTATATATGAAAAAATGATATCTGTGCGGGTAACGATTCGTGTTCAATAAAGAGATGGATGAGATGAAATCCTATAAATTATAGCTGATCGTGGAGCTATCCAGAGCGCTTGACTCTATCAATGAGTTCGAGAAAAGTGGTGAAAGATGTTCTAGTCCGATTGAAACAGACTGGCAAGGTAGTGGGCTCTTATCCTGCGGTGTCAGATGCAGCTGGCACTGCTGCCGCTTATAAGCAACCAGAAGAGGCAAAGTATTCGAAACCGAGTGTCTTGGAACTTAAATCTTACAACCCGACGCTTGAGAAATCAGATTTTTTGGCACTAATGCCCCAAACAAGATTTTCTGCTACTGGAATAAGAGAATGTTCGGAAGCTTTTGAAGTCTTAAAGGTACGTGATCCTAGGTATTTCCAGTTCAAAGATAAATATCAGCTTATTTTCCCCGACCACAAGAGTATGCGGGCCTATTCTCGATGTGTGGAATACAGTCGAATTGATGGTACTAAGGTAAGCTTTGTAACGAGTAATCTGCTTCACCCTGAAGTTCGATATGCAAAATATGTTGGTAACCTCGAAGCAGCCTTCCTCTCTAGTGATCATTACTTCAAATCAATAAAATCCAAGGAAAAACAAAAGTTGGTGCAGGGCACATCCTTAGAAACTCTACGACAAGTTGCTGAGCCTATAGAGGCAAGTTCATTGCTCGTATGGAATTTACCGTCCGACCTGCCACCATACCAAATCATGGACCGATTTTGGCTCTACAACATAAAGCACTGCTTCAAACTTTATTGGGACCCATCTACAGGTAGGACTTTAACTTTTATGGCTTTCAATGCGGCAGAAGACTGCGTCAGATTCAGTCGCAATTTCCACGGCGTCTATTTCCGCGAAAATGACGAATGTAAACTTTTAGCAGAACAATTGAGTTGAAAATATCTTACGAAAACTTGAAACCCTTTTGATTTACTTATATGCTATACGTCACAGTTTTCTCCAGCTCTCCCTTGTGATTTCCCATTCTTTTTTATGTTGCGTCGCTGGCGACGAGTGTAACGTGTCGTTAACAGAATAGGCCTTAGGTTCTTTCTCCAACAGTGCGTACTTTTCCCAAATTCCACTGTCCCTCCAAACTAAAATCAAAGAGTCTTCATCGCCGTCGTGGCACCACCCCACTTTACATCGGTCATTGTAGAAATCTTGATCATTCATAGAACCTTTGCCCTTCAAGGCAGAATGTAAATGTAAAGAGCACATTGACCAAACGGATGTAAGATATTTGGGCTTCCAGAAAAAGGGTACATCTTTCAGAACGTGGGTTTTGTTTTTTATGTCGTCGTCTTCTTCAGATATCTGGAAAATATGCAACGTCTGTTTGTCGCTCACAACCGCTAGACGGGTTCCGCGTGGACTCCAGACCATCGAATAAAGATCTGCGCGATCTAGACCTCTTCTAAACTCGCCTATTAGCGATCCGTTTTGGGTGCTGAAAATACGAATTAAAGTTCCTTGCAACGAGCAAGTAGCCACCATGGTACCGTTGGGAGATATTTTTATGAGTCTTATTGGGGTTTTATGTGCCTTTATAATGGACGTTGGGAGCTGCGTTGCACTTTTCTCTTCGACCTCACTCGATTGTAAGTGTGACAAATCTGCTACCTGGACCTGACCCGGGTTTCTGGCGGAGGGAAATGCGAGGATTCCGCAAGTGATGGTCTGAGGCATGGTGTCTGTAGATGATTGTGTGTAGGACGACCTGCGCATTACACGTTGGCAGACAACGAAATCTGCTGCCGCTCCAGCACACGTATCGAGTGGCGCTATGAGCCTTTTAGGGTTGGAACCGAACTGATAGATCTCAAGTGAATTATCTAGGACCACCACGATGTGTATACGTGACAGAAACACACCTTTTACCGCAGACATAAAACTCAGGGTGATAGATTCCTTTTGCTGTAGATCGTCCCAAATTACGAGCTTGTTTGGGGGTGCCCTTGGCTTTCTTCCTCCACCAACAAGGGCCACGTAATTGGTACGATAAAGCATCCGTGACATGGCTATTCCACATGCATTTGGGTTACTAAACTCTTTAGAAAGCTTGCATTCAAGGGGATCCACGTTAAACACCATGAACCCGTTTTGGGTCGAACAACTGAAACATGTATAATCCTGATTGAAGTTAACACTCAGGAATTTACCAGTATTACTGGAACTGCCTTCTACAATAGCACTGCGAGTGTTCATGGACCGTTTCACACTACCGAAGTGTTACCAATGTTAGTATAGTTCCTATCCATCGAACCATAGTGTTTATTTATATCGAATTTCAATAAACGTAGAATCACGCATTTTGATTATGTAAACTTAAAGCTCGCGACAGCGTCAGGAAAGCATTAAAAAGATAGGAAACTAAAGATATCACTTACACAGAGTTAATGAATATAAGAATAGAAGTTTCATATTGGTGCTAAAAGGACAAATTATACGTAGGGTCTTTCAAAAGTGTTCACTGACCATCATAATAGTAACCGTGATTGCCCATCAGTCTACGGTTGCAACTTTTGATTTGCTAGAAATCGAGTAACCACCATTTACTAGAAACAGAGAACGTTTAACAAAAATAAAGGAAAAGCCCACTACAAGAAATCGTTTAGTGAGGTTTGGATAAGTGTATCTTCATTCAGGGGTTGAGGTTGAGGTTCATACCTTTATATTCCAATCTATTTGCCCGTTTTGGTCGATTTGAAAGTGAATCTTACTCTCTCACAAGGGTAATCAAACACAAATAAGGATGAGTGCTCGGCATTCAAAAAATAATGCAAATACCTCCATTCAGAATGTTACCAAAGTTGGCAAAGATAAAATAGTCACCAGTACCCCAAATAGACGCAAAACTAGCAAAGTCACAGGTAGATCCAGCGAAATAACAGACCGGTTCATTCCACAGATGGCTTCTGCCATAGCTTTCAGATCAGCTCAGCGACTGAAAACCCTCGACTTAGGGAATCAGGCAGCTTGTACAAGCGATATTATCAACTCTCCATCACATCTAAGTATGCCTGGATTTTTCCGCGATCTCAGATCGACAATGCACTATAACTCGATAAACTCTAGCCACTCCACCACCAGTCTACCGCATGGTAAGCTTGAAGCTGAGAAAGTGTCTAATTTCCATAAGCTCTACCGCCAATATGTTGCCGATGCGTTAGGCTTGCATTCTGATGATCGTGTTTACCAATTTTCGGCCGCCGAGGTCGACAGTGTTGGAATGCTAAATCATGTGCAGCCAAACACCACAAACTCTTACGTCTCCAATAACTCGTCTGTAGATCCGCTACTGTCGGTGCTGGCGCCTAACCAGGTCTTGTCGTACCTAGTATCACAGACCTTTTCAAAGAGCTTGAGAACAAAGTGCCTTGTACCCACTACTCCAAGGCCTAAGACTAGGGCAAAGTCTCACAACCCATACAGAGTACTTGACGCCCCCTCACTTCGGAATGATTTCTACTCTAATTTGATATCATGGTCCAGAAAGACGGGGAACATCGTGGTTGGTCTAGGCTGCGCCGTTTTTTTATGGTCAGATACAAGAGGCGCCGTAAATGTGCTCCACCATTCTTACTTGCAATCAAGAGAAGATTATGTGACTTGTGTGTCCTTTTCACAGTTCGACCAGTATCTGGTCGTTGGCACCAAGCAAGGCAGAATAATGCTGTTCGATCAAATTGAAGATGAAGAACCCAGATGGGACGGCAACAAACCTATATGTGTCGGAACAGATAGGTCTATCATGGGTGTCTGCTGTTTAGAATGGATGGAAAAAGGTGGGAAGACATTTTTACTGGTTGGCCAAGAAAGTGGCTACGTTCATATCGTCGAGTTGGACATAGATTGTGTCCAACGAACCCAACTAGAGGAGAGCCCTGACGCCAAAGGTACAGACCTACTCCATCAGCTTAGCAGAAGCCACCATTTTGACTCGACGGGCCGATGCGATAGCAGTCAAGCTTGCGAAATAGACTTGTCATTCACACAAAAAAGGCTAGAGAAGATCCAGCGCCACAATCTTGTTTTCAAGACTATATTCAAAATCAAAGCCCAGAGCCAGCAAGTCTGCGGTATCTATAAAGCGAATACCCTTAAGATGCGGTGAAGATGATCGTGCATTTAATACTAACATTTCGTCTCAGGCCTTTCCTTGAATGGAAATGGAACCCAACTCGCAGTTGGAGGAAATGACAATTCTTGCACTGTGTGGGATATGACTGAGCTGAGATCTGCGAAACTCCAGTTTGTGCTCCCACACAAAGCGGCTGTGAAGGCTGTTGCTTTCTGTCCTTGGTCGAAGTCACTTTTAGCCACAGGTGGAGGTAGTAAAGATCGAAATATTAGATTCTGGCATACCAACTCAGGAACACTGCTGAAGGAAATAAAGACCCCAGGTCAAATCACTTCACTGATTTGGTCCCTCAGACAGAAACAAATTGCTGCGACCTTTGGATTCGTTGAAACCGAGAAACCGACGTTGGTATCAGTATATTCTTATCCGTCGATGACGTCTATCGTTGAAGTTTACTCAGCGACTGCGCTTCGCGTCCTGAGTGCTGTTCCATCGCCAGATTTTGGTTCAATATGTGTTGCTACCAATGACGAGACTGTGAGGTTCTATGAGCTCTGGAATATAAGGGACTGTACCATTTTCGAGGCTCAGGAGAAGGGAATCTATGGAAGCGACCTTATCGAGTACACCGAGGGAATCCAAAGAAGCCACGAACTAATAAGATAAGTCGTCAAATAGGAAGATAATTAAAAATGCTACCATGCTGCATTCCAGCTTCGATGTGCCTATATATTATTATATTCATATATGGATTGAGCCAATATCCTTAATATCAAAAATTAGAAAACAAAGCATAATCATGCCAGAACGATCGCCTAGCCATGGGCATAGGGATTCGATCATTGGGGGATTAATGGCACGCAAGTACGAAACAAAAGCCAAGGCTCTTCTTGAGCCGAGAAGCATCACGAATCGAGACTTAATCCAAGGAGTTGCAAGCTCTTTCTTCGAAGCCGCATACCAGAGACTCAAGACAGGGAAAGTAGCTGATGGGGTCACAATTGATGAAGACTACGAACACTTCATTCAAACAGCTGCTTCTGAAAGCTCCGAGGGATTTTGGAAAGATGAGAACTTTAGACAGGAATATGAACAAGTCAGCGATACTGAAGACATGGCAGAGCCCCTGATAGGCGATTATGCTAACAGTGTGAAAGACAAGGGGCTCAAAAATGGAACCCAAGAGCATTTCGTAGATATTTTGCTGGACAAAATGATATCCACGGTGTTGCCCGAAAACTATCCTGAACGGGAACAGTTTACTCAGAGAGTCAATGACCCGCAGCGCAAAAGGCGGCAGAAGCTGTCCGCCACTATTCTTACCAATAACCTAAAAATTCTCACCACAAAATTGGGAGCGATATTCGAATTCCAGGATTCTTTGATACGGCTTATGGCCTGGAGGAATCCGTCTGGTACAATTACAATGCTGATCCTCCTTAGCATGATATGTTTTAATCCTATTTTCTTGGCTATCATACCACTGTTATATGTTTTATATGGGATCATGGTACCTGCGTACATTCACCGACACCCTCCCAACAGGACCGCTTTTCTATCCAGACGTACCTATGGTAAATCGTTGATAGTTTCTCTGACAAGTGGGGGTAAAAGAACCAGCTGGTACCCAAGTGATGATATCCAGGAGTATGACTACAATTTGGACGTGGATCCACATGAAAACCAACGGGCTCATCATATCAAGCAAAGTATGGAGTTTGTGGTCAACTTACGAGATTTACAGAACAGCATGTCAGCAATGGTATCGCTATCGAAGAGCATGGAAAAGTTTGTGTTCGGAACTGCTGGTTTCAAGGATGAGCATAGATCAACGGCTTTGTTTCTAGCCGGACTGGGAACGCTGTTACTGTCGTGGTTAATTTCGCCTCTTATCAATTGGAGTGTGGTTTCGACACTAAGCGTTTGGACAATAATGATCGCAATTCATCCCAAAATTCGCCCTCAGCTGGCACAATTGATCAAGAAGGATCATATTGATAGAGGTAGGGAAGTGTTGAAAAGAACTGAACGTTACGATATTATCTTGGATGAACAGCCTGATGTCAGATTTATCGAAGTTTTTGAGATTTACAAACAGGGAATCATGCCAAAAAATTGGACCTTCCTCATCTATTCTAGTAACGTCTTTGATGCTCAAGATAACTTTAGAAGGGCTCAGACACCTCCCCCAGGAGCGGAAAGTCTCGATGAAATAAAGCCACCTCTAACTTGGTCTTTTGACAACAACTCGGACTGGCAAATCGACCTCAATGTCAGTGCATGGTCTCAAGATCGTGGTTTGCAACTTGAAATTGAAAATGAATTCTTAGTTGACAGCTCGTTCAAGAGAAGAAGGCTTATTCGTAAGGTTTTGAGGTACGCTAATCCAGCACGCAAGCCGTCATACAAATGAAGTTAAGTGGGAAACTGATGGTTTCAAATCAGCTTATTGTGGAACACTATTTAACATAGAAGTATACATGTTCATGAGGTGCTCAAATAATAATAATGGCAAATGCGATGATGTGTTATGAAGGAACTCCTTCCGTCTCAGAACTTGAGTGCGAATTAATGATTTTTTTCCATCGTTTTCTATTGTCCTGTATCGGTACCTTTCGCCATGTAAGGAATATAAGCAAAATTATGGTGATCGCCGAAAACACGCTGGTTGGGGTGATAATCCCAACAAAGCTCCGGGAAGACACGGTTTTCTGGTACGGGCAAGATGCATAAGGTCCGCCAGGAACCCAACAGTCGGGCACAGACACAGAATTTAGATCTATCCATGCGTCAAGATCATCAGATGCCATACCATAAAGGTAGGAATTCAAGGCCGTCTCCTGTAGTGGTGTTTGTGGTAAACCAAGCGTATAATTTGAGGGGCATAGATTGTTGTCACCCTGCTGATGGATTGAAAAATAGTCATCGCTGGTCTTCGAAATAACCCAGTTGAATTCATTGTTTTTATCTCGACATACAGAACGCCTTTTATCATAACAATTGGCGACGGCCCAGTGACTCGTGGCATTGGCTGCTGTGTATTGCATTACAGCGCATCTTTGGGCTACGAGTGACGTCGAATTACTTTTCTCAGCTTCGTAAGTGTTCGGTTCATTATAAGCCCATGACCACAGCAAGCTCTTCTGTAATAGACTGGAAATAGACGATATGTTATTTGGCGTAACCTCATGACTAAGAATCGGACAATAGCCACACATAATGTACTCCTGAATATCACTAGGGATGTATTGAGCTTCGAGAAATCTCCAGCTTTTCTGGGCCACACTGGTGAGCTCAGAGTTGTCATATAAAGGACAAGAAATAGTTGCATTCGAGGTTTCGTAGTTTAGTACTCCACCATCAAAAACGTAATCGCTTGGTACCACATTTGAGACATTGGCATCTGTGTAAGCTATCACGACTCTTTTTTGGAGCTTGTAAAGAAAATATTCCATTGTAGGCCAGCCCTCTTCACTGGTTTCTCCATCGTAATCCTGAGTTAAACCCGCCATACGATCAGCTTGTAGCTGCGAAGGCGTATATATAGATGATAATTCCAGATTTTCTTCCAGCTCTGCAGTGATATTTGGGAGTGCTCCAGAGGTAGAATTAGGCGACACTTGTGTAGTGTTGAAGTTCGGTCGCAGTAAGAGCACCAACATGTTCGCGTTCAAAAAGTTGTTGCTGCCTGTGACATATTGTCGTACGGTCGTAAGAACTGTCCCAAAAGTCGTGTTTGAGCCAAGAACAGTCAGATTTCCGGAATTACTCATATTCAGATCTATCACATAGGACTGAACGCCGACTCTTAGTAAGTCACCTAAATTACCGACCGCTTCGGATTCGTTATAGGAATCGCCACCAAAGATAACTTGGTTGATATTGATGCCTGTAATTGACACTTGATCAATACCAATTTCGACACTGGCGTCTCTCTGCGATCGCAGTGCTATTTGAGGGCCTGCTGACAGAGATGGCCAGAATTGCTGACAAGCAGCAACCTTCGCAACAAGACTCAGCACCAGCCCATATAAAGCCAGGTCCATGAAACAGTTGTCTATTATAGGTCAGGTGAAGAGTTGAGAGAAAGGATAAGCTTGGTTCAAAATATTGTATAATTTTAGCGATGAGTTTTGAACTTATAAATTCATTTTAATCAATTGCGAATGTCGAAAACATCCAAATTTTGATAACTACTCAAGGATATATAGGAACGACAAAGTGTGGCACCAAAACCACCTTTGCGAGCATCGAAGTACTTCAGTTCTATTTTTGGTCTGATTCTAAGTATATTATGGATGCTAAAGAGCGGCAACAGTCGGATTTAGAGGAGAAATTGGAGCTGGAGATATTGCACGAAGTAGAGATGGGGTTTCTGGTAAATTTGGTCAGTTGGCCACTATTACTCATCGGCTTCGGTTGGAGCTTTTGGAAAGTGACGACAGATGTGGTTCCATACCAATTTATAGACGAGATTTTTCATGTTTCCCAAACTATTCAATATATTAATGGAGCTTGGGGTTCTTGGGACCCCAAAATCACGACACCGCCTGGTCTTTATGTTATTGGATGGCTCAACTATCATTTTATGCGTATTTTTACGTCCTGGTCTACGTTGTCAATATTAAGACTGACCAATTTGTTAGGAGGTGTTTTTATTTTGCCCGTGGTGGTCCTTAGACCTTTGTTCCTATTCAATGCGATTGGATTTTGGCCCGTAACAATATTATGCTTTCCTCTTCTTTCTACTTTTTACTACCTTTACTACACTGACGTTTGGTCCACCATCTTCATCTTGGAGTCTTTGACGCTGGCGATCACACTGCCCTTCGGCGAATCCATAAGCATATGGCTGAGTGCTTTATCTGCCCTCATAAGCTGCTTTTTCAGGCAGACAAATATCGTATGGAACTTCTTTGTGATGGTCCTTGTAATAGAAAGAAGAGCACTGATTCAGAAAGATTTCAACACTGTCCGTCTCAATAACTATTTGAAATTTGTTATACACGCATTAGAAAATCTGACACAACTGGTTATTCCCTACTGCGTTAATTTCGCATTATTTGTTGTGTTTGTTGTTTACAATAGGTCTCTAACGCTCGGAGACAAGGACAATCACACTGCAGGCATCCATTTGGCCCAGATGTTCTATTGCATCACCTTCATTATGGTATTTAGTATGCCAATCTGGGTTTCTAAAATCGGCATTTCCTACTATCAAAGGAGGATTCGAGCAAGGAAATTCAGAACTGGCATAGAGTTGGCAGCAATCATGTTCATAATAAGATTTTTCACAGTGGTCCATCCATTTTTGCTAGCAGACAATCGGCATTACACATTTTATCTATTCAAGAAAATTGTGGCGAGAAATTTCTGGTTCAAGTACATATTAATGCCTTGGATCTATCATTTTTCAATATTTCACTACATCGAAGTAGTGAGGACGAAAATCATGCATTTCCATCCTGTTCTTCCAATCGAAATAAGATCACCAACTGAGCTTCCGGTGCAACTTACGCATATTTCTTGGACTGCCTTAATCATTTGCACTTTTGTCGCTGTGGTTCCTTCTCCCTTATTTGAGCCTCGGTATTATATTTTGCCGTTTATGTTCTGGAGAATCTTTATGACACCTGTCCCGGAAAGTATACTCAGCGAGTCAGAATCTGGGGAGTTTAAATTCTGTAAAAGGCTGTTGTTAGAACTCGCATGGTTCCTCTGCATTAATGCCATTACATTGATGGTGTTCATATTTCGTTCATTCTCATGGGAGAGTGAAGTTCATCCGCAAAGAATAATATGGTAGGTTTATATCATGGTTTTTACGTGACTTTGAAACTATAAATGAAGGGCTTCTATGAGTCGTTATACAATATGTTTGGAGTTTTTTTTAACCTTTGGACCATCATGGGTTGATGAGCATGACTACAGTGCGACGTTTTCGAATTCCTCTTTCAAATGTTTCAGATCTTTGACATCAGCACTTTCGGTGGAAAATTGGAGGTCACCAGCTACTTGGATATCTACTGGTTGGTCCTTTTTTTCTTCTTCGGTTATAGTCTCCTTGCTCGCCTCATTGTTGAACTGAGGTTCCTGCCCCTGTGAACTGACAGGTTCCGAAACGTCTTTTTCAAGGGCTACCCCGTCCGTGAGAGCACTAGAACTATGGTTGTCTTCTTGAATCTCCGCGGAAGGTTCCTTCGAAGTTACTTTGCTAGCCGTGGATACCTGTGTAGAGTCAACTGAGGATCCGCGAATACTGGCCTGAGTTATCTTCTCTTCGGGAGCTCCATCCTCCGCAGCAGCTGCAGGGTTGTCAGTCACATAGTTTGCTTCCTGGTCACTAAGGGTGGGCGGTGAAACAACGATATGAGAAATTGAATCATTGCGCTGTTCATCTGGTACTGAGACGGATGTAGTATTAGCTGATGAATTCTGTTTCCCTTCATTTTGTTTCCATGCTTTGTGCGCTCTCCACTTAAGCACTTCGAAGTAATCCTTAACGGTGTTTCCAGCATCCTTATCTCTGAAGACTAAGTCACCAGCTCCACTAAGATAATCGTCATCACCATCCATAATGTACCAATTTCCCCTCTCCAGATCGTTTGCGAAAGCTAGCAGGAAATCACCCCAATTATTAGCCACCACGTATTTGGTATCGAATTCTCTCCCAAATAAGATAATTTGTCCATAAAGTCCCTTAGGGCCTGGTGTTAGGTCTATAGCAACATGGTTGCCTGCATTGTCTGTTATCAAAGGAAGCCAACCAGGGCTGGCATAAAGAAGTTGAATGGCTTCTGGTGGAACAGAATTTTGTTGCGGAATTGAATTCATTTTAAATTGCTTGTGGTAGTTGTTTGATATGTCACGCTGCAATGTGGGGTTCATAGCCTGAAAATCGTTGGTTTCTAGTTTTCCATAGCCCTTTCCTTTCAAAGTTTTGGGTGTGGCTGATTTGTTAGGTGCTTCAAGATTTGATCCCGATGCCGCGGTCGAATTTGTCGTTGTAGGAGACATCGCCTTATTGTGCTTAACCATATTGGCAGCAACATTTCTCCAGGTCTGTGTCATATGTACCACTTGGTCGAGAGGCATTAGTCGAAGCCCGAAGATGAGACCTGAAGTACCCGTCAACGATTCCAAATCTTCCTGACCGTCGTGCAAACGAAAAGAAGCTTTCAGCGATGCTGGGAAAGTGATTTGCAAATCTTTTTCAGCTCTAGAAATATCGCTACGCGTGCATGGCTCACTCAACGTAGCATAAAGGTCAGAATGGTTTTCGGAAGCCCAAGAATCGATGTGTCTCCAAGCCAAGATCGCTTCACTCACACCATCATTCGTTCCTCCTTCAGGTCCATCAGCAAAATCAGTAAGCTGAATTTGAGAAGAGGAAGCCGCTGCAGCAGCTGATGACATTTCCGGCCGTTTGGAGATTGCAGAAACACCTGAACTCCCGTTGTAATCGGCATAGCGATCTTCGGTACTAAAAGAGTACACCAACTCCTTCCACTTCTTTTTGAAGTTCTGCATATCTAAATTATAGCACTTAACCAATTTCTCTGTGGCTACGAGTTTGGTTTGATAAGTTTGCTGTGGAGGCTAAGACGCCAAACTTCTTTCGTCGCATGCGAAAGAATTATAAGCATTTCCTTCTAGCAGAAACTGCAGCTAGGTCACCTGATTTAAGTTTTAATAGCGAACGAAGGGAAGATAGCAAAATTGAACCATGCACTTAGGCGGGACATTCTTAGTAGCTTTAAAGCCACTGTAGTCTACGACTTCACAACTCTAGCAATCGGAGGTCTTTTTTCACCGCCAAGATCATATTTTTCATAGTTGCGCAATGGCGACAAGGTTGGTAGTGTCATTTTCAAAACTGGCCATGACCTGGGTATCAGTGCATTAACATGTAAATCTTGTAAGATTGCCTCTAGAGTTCAATGGACCCGTATAAGTCAGCAAGAAAAAGCATAGATGTATGCGCTTGGGCGTATGTGCATCAGCGCTATTTGGCTTGCTAAATGAACTACTCAGTCTCCCATCTGAATTATTAGTTGGCTGGTTCTTAGATGATGCGTGCCCTTATTTCTGCGTATGTTCTACCCTTGAATAGGATATTAGTATATATTTAATAGACAGAATATTCACCTGAGTTAATACAATCTTGAAATGGTATTTTGATTAACACAAAACGAAATATCTTATGGTTGGCCGGACCGTTTTGAAAAGCTTCTCGAAATCAATCATGGCTTGGCCACATTCATAGTATTCTGCAACGTTCTTCGTTGGACTTGAAACCACGTCATCTTTCTGATCTTCTGTCGTAATATCATAATAATCTTTGCCCTCCTCAATCATCCAACCTTACGATATCAACAATAACACGATAGATTCGGCATTATGAATAAACCCAAACAAAGCATCTATAAAGGGCAAGTTCATAAATGACCGATCTCATCTCACTTGCACAAGAGGAAGAGCCGAGCGCAATAACGTCTTCCTCCAAACTGGTCATATATTACTTTTTACTGTGCTGTCATTGTAGAGAACGCTACAATTCCTGAAGTGCGATAGCGCAGTTGGAGATAATGTATCATGCTTGTATATCCTAAAAGCTGCGGAATTAGTTAATTGAAGAATTTCAACAGAATAACAATGGCATCTGCTTTAGGTTGTGACGTCAAAGTACAAAGTGATATAGGTTTTTCACTGTCAGGGGGTGGCATTAAGACTTGTAGACGATTGCTGCCGCCAAAAGATAATCGTACGTAGACTTCCTAGTGGCTGCGAACTTCATTCCATAGGGATAAGGTACGCTCTAAAAGTAAATGATTAAACTGTTGGTATCACTTTTCACGTGTTAATACATTAAGGATTCCAATCATACTGTTTAATGTGTCGATATTCTCTTGCTCTAATATCCCATTACCTTATTCAGAGAATGCTCCTTGGAATTCGATAAAGTTACACTCATCACACGCGATTAACCATTCACGTTCACTTAATAGTTTTTTTTTCTGTGGTATTGCGTTTTCGAGATACTAAGTATCCCCCATTGGGCAAATAGTAAATATGTATGGCACTTTCGGATCCTGGCCAGTATAAGTTGTATAACTGAACTTCTATAAGACCATGAACACGATGAAGTCCAGCGTAGTTAGCCAAGCTGTCTGTGTTGAGAAGCTACTTTTTCAGTAATAAATTTAAATTCAACTTCAGTACCCTACTTACCATGATGTCAGCACCTTCGATTCAACCAATGCACCAGGCTCCAAACCCTACTCCAAATTTACACAGATCTATGTTCAAAAAACAAAATCAAGTGCCAATTCCAGCCAAAAACAAATTTGCCTCTCCAACTGATGATATGCTCTCTCCTTGTTCACAAAAGCTCAACGATCATAAGTCCAAGCTGTTCACGTCCAAAGCCAACCCTACAAAGTTGAACTTTGCTACTGAACAAAATAGCGAGGACTCTGATGACGACTAGATTCCACCAACATAAAAATGTCCCGGAACGAATGTCAACAGGTTTTTCCAATTTTTAATGTGTGTTCTGCGTTTCCGCTTTCCTTCTCAGGATTTGCCCTTCAAGGTGATAAGACAAAGTTGCTCTCTCCCTCGTTTCCACTTCTTTCGCCATTTACATGCTGCAGAGCAAGTACCAAAATAATTATGCTTATACCATGGTATTAAAGGCTGCAGGTCGGTATTGAAGTCGCTCGTTATATCCTCGTCTCCACGATCGAGGATCCAATACCCGCTTTCATAAACATATTCCAAGTATTATGGGCTATACACAAGATCATGGTAAATACTCTTAAGTTAAAAGAAAAATAATCTCATTTTTTGTTCCTAGCATCGGCTGCTGTGTTTAGTAGCAGGGCCTCGTTATCTAGGATAACTCTGTTTGGAGATTGACTTAGAATTCCCGCGATTTCACGAGCGGTGTCCAGTCTTTTTAACTCCACGTAATCCTTGGACTTCTTGATTGCTTCACCGATCAATTCTGCAGATTTAGCCTCACCTTGGGCCTTAACAACCATACCTTGCTTCTCTTGTCTGGCTTTGTCGACCACGAAGGCGGCCCTCTGAGCATCTTGTTGGGCAATTTGCTTGGCCTCTACCGCGTTGGTGAATTCGGGCGAGAACGTCATGAAAGTAATAGAAACATCGTCTAACAGTACGTTGAATCTGGAGGCACGGCGCACCAAATTTTCACGGATAAGTCTCGAGACCTTCTCTCTCTGTGTGATCAATTGCGAGGCGTTAAATTGAGCTACCACGGATTTCAAAACCTCATTTACGATGCTAGGCAAAACCCTTTCGTCGTAATCTTGACCTAGAGTTCGGTACATAGTTGGCAACTGCGATACATTTGGTCTGGAAAGCACTCTGCAGGTAATATTCACCATCTGCAAGTCCTTGGTACCAGTCAAAGAAGCTACGTTACGAGGTCTGGCACGCACATCGTAGATTATCGGAGTCTCTAGCCACGGAATGGCGAAATGTGTTCCTTCTGCGAAAATTCGAGATTGAACTCCGTTTAACCTCGAATAGATAATGGCTCTGTGTCCACCATCGACGTTGAAAAGTGAGCTGTTAAGGACCATGGCACTGCCTCCGAGAAATATTAAGCCACCTAGGCCAGCAAAAGCGCCTTTAGGAGCTTTTCTGCCACCATTACCTCCCCCACTGCTAGCCTGTTGAGCCCTGGATAACTGTTGTTGGAATGCCTTAGCAAACCGCTGAAACTCTCCTGGAGATCTATTCATTGTGGAAGTATGATTGAGATAGCACGCAAATCAGCCGTATTGTTGAAGATACGCGAAGATTAATAGCTAATACACGCTATAGAAGATATATGATACCTTCTCCTGATTCTTGAGTTTTCAAATTTCCTTGCCACCTGAGCCTCGTACAAAGGCATATATCATAATAGAACTTGCCAGTATTGTTATATTATGGCCATTAATACAGTAAAACATATCATATACCAATTGATCAAGAGATGTTCACAGCTAACTGCTTCCAGTATATCAATTTGTTTATCTATTTTGAGTGAGCAAAGTGATGAATAACCATGGGAGTACATGTGCATTCATATATCCATAAATATCGAGACACTTCCAAATGCACATTTTGATATGCTGCTTTGCTAAAGATTTCAATTTCCACTAACGATCAATAGATGGATATCTTGAGGGTAGCTTCAGCTTCTTGGATGGAGTGTTCTCTCACGTCTCCTGTTTAGTCACGTTATACGTGGATACCTCATCTCTCTTGCCCTTTACACCATAATAATGACAATATTCGGACTACCTTGCTTTCAAGCATTGAATGGCAAACGAGAGCCTAACATGCCTACTCAAGTTCCCTTCCCATTGCATGAAGCGTGTCGAGAAGGCATTCTATCTAAAGTAAGAGAAGTTGTCGAAGAGGAGCCTAGGCTAGTCTTGACCCCAGATGCTGACAAAAGATACCCTATCCATTGGGCTGTTTCTTACCAATACGAAGATATCGTGGACTTTTTACTATCCCAGATGCGAAATGATGATCTCGACGATCTTGCCGACGAATCTGGCTGGTCTGCCTTACATATTGCAAGTTCAGTAGGAAATTTAGACATTATAACCAAATTGATCAATCACAATGCGAAGCCAGATGTAAACTTGACTACTGCACAGGGCATAACTGCCTTGCATTTGGCGTGTTCTAAGAAGCACCTATCGGCGGCTAAGCTTCTTGTACAAGAGGGAGCATCCGTAAGGCAAAAAGACTCCAGAAATCAATTGCCCCTACACCGAGCTGCAAGCGTAGGAAGTATGTCGTTGGTTGATCTGCTATGTCAACACAAGTCGCCCGTCAATTCCAAGGATATACAGGGCTGGACCCCACTTTTCCATGCATTATCAGAGGGACAAGGAGATGTAGCAGTCGCCCTAGTGCAGAATTACGACGCTGAATTTCGTGATTTGAGAGATATATATGACAAGTCCCCTATGGACGTGGCTGTGGACGAGAAAGTCAGGGACTTCTTTTTGCGAAACGTCGGATGAAATGTTGATTGTCACCATTGGCTTATCGATTACCGTAAACTATCTATAAATAAAATTGCAAGTGCTGTGTAATAAAACCTACATGTCGATGCTTCCCTTGAAATCTAAACTGTTGCGACCTCTTATTCCGTTTATGTCATCTTCAACAAGCTCTATAGCAGTTTCCTCCCCTTCGTAAAGCGAACCTATCAGTAGCAGGCCGTGTGCTCTTATCTTACCAATCAATTGTTGACTAGCACGCAATAACTCTAATGGAACAATAATACCTAATAAGTTATTGTATGTTGCAAATTGAACGACTTCGCGAATATTTCTAGAGCATGGATCTGCAAAACTGACATTTTCTGGTGACAATGATAGGTTCGACAAATGGTGCGGAGTATCTTTTATTAGCATCCCATTCTCTTTCCTCAATCCGCTCATGTAGAATAAAACCGGGAAATTAGGTTGTTTCCAATTCAAGATCGAACAAACATCGGCATTCCTAGAAGTGAAAACCACTGATGACGTGAGCCCATTGTGGAGCCTTTGACGAACATGAGTAAACAGTAATGTCAAAATATTGTCAATAAAACTGTTGATGCTGATAAGAGGTGACAGCTTGAGAGGTACGCTTTCAAATTCACAGTCAGTGGGGAAACAAACTTCAATTTCTAATTTAGAGTTCGTGGGGACTTTCTCTAGTAAAGTATCGAAAGCAGTGAAGCGCTTTGCCAGCAGTTCTTCAAAAGTGAACGGTTCTGATTTCTCGTTTGTGCCATGCAACGAGTAACCAACTAAGTTTTCTAATTGGCTAGCATTTAAATCCAGTAGTCGCAACTTCATGGGACCAACGGTAATAGCCTTATTGGGAGCTACGATCAGCGTTCCATCATTCAAAGTCGTTACATAGAAGCTGATGTATCTGCCCGATAGAGAGGATGAGGTAATGAACTGAGTTCCGCTTTTTCCGGGCTCATTGCCACTTGTAGATTTCCAGTACGTTTCATACTTTGTGATCTCGAGGGGTTTTCCACTATAGGGAAAGACTAGTTTATAATCCAAATTTAATTCACCAACGTTCTTCATACGTGGATCAAATAACGGAAGTACGAAATTGCCCTTGTGGAAGTGGCCGTTTTGAAATTTTTTGAACAGGCTGGAAACAGCAGTAGTCTTGGCAATCATTCTAGTACCGAAAGATGGAAAGATCTCGAAGTCCATTGAAAACTTCTCCAAGGAGTCGATTTGGAAGACGACAAAGTTTTCTTCGTCGTCTTCTGTTGGCAGAATGACGTTTCTAGGAATAATATCCGAAATATTTGAAGTTAATGTAATGCGGCCAGGCGAGGATAATACCATTTCGTCTTCTTTGTTCAGCACAATTGAGGAGGTACCAGACCGGAAACTTATGTTGATAAAAATCTTCTTCTCCAGGAAATTATGACCGTACTTTCGCAATGGAATAATCGGAGGTGGTAAAGCGAAGTCAGGTATACTATGCAAGGAATCCTCCAAACTTAAGGTGTTGGCTGGCTCAAGCGTTGACCTCATAGGGCTAGAGGCTAGATCATGATCAGCTGTGCTCTCAAGTTGGTAGCCTTGAAAGAGATTTATCACGCTCAAATGGCCCTCCCAGAGGGCATAGAAATAAGGTGAAAGATTATCGTCGTCTGTAATGTCAATGCGAGCACCACACCTTAACAGGTCTGCTACTGTGTCTCGGTGGCCCTCTTGTATAGCATAGAATATAGGACTCCATCCATTAAATCCATCAACACAATTGGGATCTGCACCATGAGAAACTAGTAAATTTATCATCCTGGAGTCTCCACCATTCTTCGCCACTATGTGCAATGGACACCTGCCTTGCAAGTCGCGCGCTCTTGTGACATCGACAGTACTAAGCTTTAAAATCAACTTTGCAGCTTCATAGTTTTTATGAGCGCATGCTACATTTAGTGGCTCAAAGTGAGACCTATTCGAAGTACCAACTGTCAATGATGGACTAACGTGGGAGTTTAAGAGTAGTAATTCTGTAATTTCAATACAGTTTCGACTAACTGCAAGAATTAGCGGGGTCTTGGAATCATTGTCGACAACTTCTATCGTATCCAGCAGCAAAGACTTAATTAGAAGTTCAACAAAGTCCTTTTTCCCCAAATCGCATGCATAATGTAGAGGAGTACGGCCATTGGCATCCTGAGAGTTTAATAGTTTCCGTAGAATCTCTTCTGACAGCATAGAGTGGTGACATTGTTCAAGCGCCTCCTGTAGCACAAGGTTTCTAGGGTGCAACTCGCAACTAGCCGCCTCGTGAAATATGTTTCTCTTAGAAAACACAACTTCATCTTCCTCGACGTAAGAGAAATCGATATTGGGGGCGGCAGCTTTCAAGAATACACTTAGCGGATCGTCAGTAATAGAACTGCTGACAAGCAGCAGAAAAATTTTAGTTAAAGTGTCCCTTAAAATGACTTCCTTGTCGATGCGACTCTGTGGTACGTGTTCCTCCACAAATTTCTGTACCTTTTCAGCCGCAAATTGGCGGAGAAGCCGTATACGAGGTTCTTCATCTTTCAATCGAGCGATGTTCAAAGCCTCTAAGTACCATGTTTCGATTTCCAAGCCGATATCGAGACGATCAACTCCGAACTGTGGTTTGAAAACGCCAACATTTTGTAATGGAATGGAAGCACTAGAATTGAGTTGGGAGTTTGATTTGGATTCTGGATCTGAGAATTTAGAGAAGGAACGTGAAACGAAGGGTACTGAATACAAAAGCGAATGTTCTTGCGTGCTAATCTCGTCAAGCTCCAGCAGGATGACTGAAACTTCATCATTAAGTTTGGACGCCTCATTCCTCGTGAAAATGGGCTGTACCGATACCACGGTAGCCAAATAGAAGTCCTTTGTATGGGAATGAGACCTTTTATCCCACTTTTTGAGTACTTTGGAAAACCCAGTACGATTCAGCTCCACAAACTGTTCTAAATGCGAAAGGTCGCGCTCAAATTTCTTCGTCCCATCGCGCAACTGCTTGTACGCAACTGTGGTTTTAGACGAGAGTTTTCCGCGCTTGAGGCAATCCTGATAACGGGAACATAGAATATCAAACTTGATGCTGAGATCCGATTCTTTCTCTAGATAGTACTCATTGACTTTCTCGAGCTCTCGTTCGAGTTTGAAGAAAAACGAGGCCTTGTGTTCCTGAAGAACCTGGTATATGCGCGTTTGACCAATATCCGTGCTACTATCGGTGCTCGAGGGTTCGACAAGTCCTACTCCTAAGCTTGATGGCGCTGACAACTGTTTGATCAGCTTTTTGAGACCTTTGTAGTCGATGAAATGGCCATTGTATTCTGGTAGCTCTAACTGTCTTGTTTCCAGGTGTTTACCAAATTTCATTGTATAGATCAGCCACTGACGTAGTTGCTGCGGCTGCTTACTGAAAAGCCTGGTAGAGTCTAGTAAGCCAGCTTTCCTGCAGCGTCCTTAAGGTGAAGGTATTTTGTTCACTTGATCGACGATGGATGATGGTTTTCAATCACCATCCATTTATCAAGCGCTGCTGACCTTATATTGAGATTAGTGTGGTTCGCCAAAAGTTTTACTGCACGTGGATAAAATTAATCTGCTTCGTCGCATACACAAATAATTTAAGCATTATCTCAAGTGGATGTAGGTCGATCGATAGCCGCATGATATTATTAGAGCGGCAATATCATCGAGTTTGAACTAAGCGCTTGAGTGGGATGTCAGTAGCATTAAAGGCGCGATTGTAGGAGAGCGGTAGTCTTCGTACAACTCGATGGCTTGGCTATCAATGAACCCTTATGCTTCCATGGACTCAAGCGAGGAAAGTACGGTAAGTCAAATGTGAATTGCATGGTAGCCAATTGAAGGAATTTAGATGTGTTGTTATGTTGGCACAGGTATTAAGCAGCTCTTTTTGGCTAATTAGCTGTTATAGTGGGCGATTTGGGAGCTTTTTTAGCAATAGGTTTCTGAAGCCTTTCTGTGATTACAAGCTTTTTTTTTTGGGCTCTACAGAGGGCTAAATGGCTTTACCGTAGGCATCTTCAGGTCATACAGTTTTCTCGTCGAAACAAAGTTTCTCATCTCTTGTACTCCCTTAATGATATAGTCGTGTTATGATTAGCAATATTAAGAATCGTACCAGGTAAGAAAAGATATGTCATTCTGGTTCACAAAATGTAGACTCGCGTTGCTCGTTTTTGCGTATTTCCTCCCACACTCGTTGTAGATATACTGTTGCATTCCGAAGCAGTGTTCAAAATGTCCTTCTGCAGTAGGTGAGGAGAGCTTTGACTTCACTTTGAGGTGTAATATCTGCCAGATCAATGGAACTTCTGAGGCTGGTCTAACTCGTGAACTGGCCAAACATAAGTGCGTGGAAATTGATTTTTTCAGAAATGTTAGCCGCCAACCCTCTAAAAGCGATCCTAAGTGAATAGCCAAGAAAGTCTTGTAGTCTCTTCACTTACTATTCAAAATGTTCAGAGATTGAGAGGGTCCTTATGCATGCTCTGCCATTTCTCTTTCAACCTTACTAAGATTTGCGCTCAATGAACCCACATCCTCCATACTAAGGCCGACATTTCAAGGGTACGCACAATTCTGCAGATTTGTCTAATAATCAGTGCCTCCTTCCAACATTAAGCTCATACAGCTTCGGCTGTCCAGAAATTCATAAAAAGGCGTTGCGCTGGCATAATTTTGAGTGTGTGTTTCTCTATGCAATTCACAAAGTATATATACACCGGTCACCTAAAAGAGTTACTCCCAAATGAAAGGCTACGTTTACCGTTCCACGCATCTAAACATATCTTCTTAACTTTTGAAGACGGCTGGCAAACTACATAACACCTTATTACCTTGAAGTCCCTATCGCTTGCAAAGAGACAGAGAAGGACTCTTCTCCATAGTCAAGAACAAAAGTCATAGCTTACTCACTGAAAGAGTAACAACTGGACCGAATACTTTGTGTAGCCTCTGTATGCTGGTTTCTGGGTTAATCTATCCACCTTCTGACCAACTCGAGATCAGGTGGTAATGGATTTGAAAAACATTGATCATCACGAAACCAAAACGCGTAACGCATCAGAACGTTCAACCGATTCTTCTCGGTAGGCTTTGAGGATCGATGACCACCACTAGCAAACTATTCAATGGCCTCAATTTTGTGTTGGTCACGACTGATGAGAGTACCTCCACGGTGAAATGTCTCACTGAAGATTTGAAGGCCCATGGTGCCAATGACTGTACTATTTATCAAAACGACACTGAATCAAAGTGGCCCGACGATCCAAGCCTTCTGAAAGAAGAGATGTGTCGTCGCTTCAAGCATGACATCCATGCAATTATTTCAAACAATGCAGACTTCTGGTTCTACCGCGTCGCTGCTTTTGATTTCCTCATCCCAGTTGTTAGCTCCGACTGGGTCAAAGCTTGTATTTCTACCAAACGTATTACTCGAGCAAGTGGGTTTTCACCAGATCCGCAGCAAGTGCTCAAAAACTGCCAAATATACATTTCACACCATTCCTTCAACTCTAGTGAATACGCATTTTATTCATCTCTGATACAATGTTTAGGTGGGTTGTGCATCAACTACCTGTCGAGCAGAGCTACCCATATTGTTACAAAAGATGCTCAAGATCCGGCAATCGCAGCAGTAGCAAATATTAAAGGTCTGAGCATCAAATTCGTCTTACCAACGTGGGCACTTTCAGCATTTGTTTCCGGCCAATACGTTGACGAAAGTCAGCACCTTTTAGATCCACATAGTCGTCCAGAAGAGGTTAAATCACAATCCACCGAATTGTGGAATAACATAGAAACTGCCAACATCAAGTCCCCAGGGAAGTTCTTGAACAACCATAAGTTTTTCTTGTCATTAGACTTGATCTTACCATCCCAATGCTATAACTTCTTTATTGATCTTATAGAAGCAGCTGGTGGTGAAGTTGCTCGTCACATACACACCGCAGAAATTCGGCGAGGTTCTGGTGATTGCTATATTGGCCAATCCTTGGAGTCAGAAGAGTGTGATCAGGCTAATAAAGAAAGCATGTTCGTCGGCAACATCTCTTGGATGTTCCAAATGTGGTCGAGGTGTAGTTTTGTTAAACCTGATGAAAAGCTCCTGTTGTCTCCGCTACGACCCCGTTTATTTAGAAAGGATGAGCTTATTGTAGCGTACACTACTTATTTGGGGCAACAACGGCATTATATCCAAAACCTAGTCGAAGCATTAGGTGGCACCAGTACCACAGAATTTACTAGAAAGAACACCCACCTTTTGACCTGCTTTCCCTTTGGTCAAAAGTTTGAGGCTGCTGTGAGGTGGAAAGACACATGCAAAATCGTAAATCATCTATGGCTTGAAGATTGTTATAGACTTCAAAGGCAAATTCCATGCGATGATCGAAAATACACCGAGGTACCAATTTGCGGCGGGTTAAAGACGCGGCTTGGGCAAATGGCCTTGTCAGACCCTGCCGAAAGCCACACCTGTGATGAGGATCTAACCGATACAGTTGTGCCACCAGACTTTACCGCTACTTCATCTAAGATAGATTTGAAATATCGAAATGATGCCCTTACAATAGACACGCCCAACCAAGAGACCTCCGCTGACGGCAATGGCATTGGAAGCATTGAAAACAATGATGGCAATTGTATACATATGGAAGATACATCACTAACTGACGATACTAGCGGGAACATATCAAAGAATGAAAGAGACATAGGGTTACATAATGCCAGTGTCGATCCTACAAGATACATGGCTAGCCCGCTTAATAAAGCCTATACTAGCGAAACAGAGGAACATAATGACCGCCCAGAGAAAAGAATATCTCAACCAAAATCACCGGAGGTGATTACACAAGAGGAGCTTGTAGGATCTCCTCTTAAAGATAATTCCCCAGTTATACCAAGTTCCGTTAAACAAACGCAATTATCACGAAGCATGAGCTCGTCGCCCGTTTCTGAAGTCCAATCGCAGCTGCTGTCAAGCGCCAACTCTCGTAGGGCCAAGGAAAAGGCCGCGTTAAAACTACATACGGACATGGAAGCTCTTAATGAATTTGAACAGAACTTAAAGAGGAAGGAAAACAGGTCACTGCTACCTGAAGAGGTACAAAAGCTGAAGCAGTTAAAAGGAGTAGAAGACAAAGTACGAGAGCTGATGGACAATATTGACCTAGTGGGAAAGCCAAAAAGGAAAGCTAAGCGACCATACGGTATAGTTGCTGTCTGTACAGGCTGTCACGAAGTGATGGATGACTTGGACTTAGAGCTGTTGAAGAGGCTCGGTGTAACAATTCTGGAAAACGTTAGTCCTCAGTGCAACACTATTATTGCGCCAAAAAAGCTCAGGACTGCAAAATTTCTTACCAGTCTCAGCTTCCACCCGCTGAAATATGCTCTGCTCCCAGAATTTATAACGTCTGTTCTTTCACTATTCCGGGATGATGAAGCTGATAAGCAGCTACCAAACGTCGATGACTATAAAATTCCAGAGCTTGATAGCGAGGTACTGGAGAGAACGTATTTACAGACCAAAGTATTCCAAAGAGCCGGTATCCATACAATCAATATAACTGACGATGTACCAGGAGGGGAGGAAGTGCTTTCCTCAGTTTTACGCGCGCATGGTATACAGTGCATACAATTTTTGCCGCAGAAATTCACGTATAAAGACATCAGCATCAACGGAGGCAAGAAGAAGAGCCCAACCCATATTTTGGTGGCCCAGAAAGCCACTCAAGCCAAAAGGTTTAGTAAGCTTTGCCCCAAAGGTGAGCAGGAAAATAACATATTGGTAGTCGAATGGAATTGGTGTGTCAACAGCATTTTCAAACTCGACGTCGATTTCAAGGCTTCTCAGTTCGTGGTTTATAGAGACTAAGCAAATTCCGCATGCGTTATTTGATAGCCAGTCTCAACATAGTGAGCTTTGTATTTACAAACTTGAGAATATTTAGTTGAAATACAATGACCAATCGCTAATCTACAGGTTCAAGCCTGTCCAGTCTTTGACTAAACGTGCGGCCTTGGTGATACTTCCAGACACAGCTTTGGTGGAGCTTTCAGTGAAGGCGACAGTCCTTTGCAAGCCCTGCCTGCAATTGGTGTAAAGTGCCAATTGGCTTTGGGCGAAAGTAGGGAAAGTCTGCTCTTCCAGATCAAACATCAAATCAAAAGTATTGGAAGAAGTACTTGGCAGCACATAGGAGAAACAAAGAGTGCCTATCACTAGAGGCGCGGTTATTCTGGCCATTACATTTCTGTTTCTGGTGAGTATTGAGCCAGACATTGCTGCCACCAAGGTGTATGTCAATCCTGACAATAGATCTTCTCTCGGATCGGAATGTAGGTTAGCGATTGTGGTGGTAAGTCTTCGTTCGTGTTTGTAGTATTTGCTGGATTTTTCATCAATTGTGTTACCGACTTTATCTATCGTGCTGGCAGCACTATGGCGCCAAGCACTGAAGAAATTAGTGAGGTACGCTGGGGATCTGACAGAAATACCGTCCAGTAGTTGGTTATCGCCCATGAGTTCGGCTGCATGATGGCTTACCGAATTCTTTCCATCATGAGATGGTGCCGCTTCTTTAGCTTCAGATGAAACTATAGAGCCAGTTTCGGGCGGGATTATAGCCTCAGAAACAAGATCTACCGGCCTATAGAAGTTTGGTGCCATTTAACTAGAATGCAAAAGCAGATCTATGAGAAGGACCTTGTGCGGTAGTGGCATTTTATCTACAAATATACTTTAATGGTTCTTCGACGATCCTTCAGAGTCGAATAGTCACAGTTCACGATGAAAGCTGCCGAATGACCAGTCAACTAACTTCACTAGATTGTTGACAGAAGCCATTTGAAGGCTTCGTCTTACTCCTGTTGATTTATTTCTACCTTTGCGTCCGATTTTCATTCATTAAATTAACGTCCAAAAGACAAGTACAACTATATTGGCGACTTAAGATAACCTACATAATCGATGAGAGCATTATAGTATTCGCTTCTTCCACCAATTTTCGATATTGCTCATCGTTCGCAAATCTGTTGCGGCCTTGAATGTGCCAAGCAGCGATGGGAATGTCGCCAACACCTGCCAGAGCTCCCAAATCTTCGCTGGATCTCAACAGGTTCATAGCCGCTTGCGAAGCACTCACAGCGGGGTGCTCAACGTTCGACGTCCGTTCTTCTAAGAGCTTGACTTTAGATCCCAGTGTGCTGATTTTGCGGTCTTCCTGCTTCTTGATGTGGGGCAAGTAATACGACCTCAGGTACACGATAGGCACGGCTGCTCCACAAATTACGCCGTAAAATATCATTCTCATACGAGGCATCAGCGCAAAACGGTGCGCATCTTGGAATATTTTCGCATCAACCTTCATTTCTCAAAAAATAGTTCAGTTTCCCGTTATCCTTCAAATTCAAGATATTATAGATTGTGAACTTGGGATCAAATTAAATCGTTTGCAATAAACATATATTGTATCCGCAGTAAGGACTGCCAATTTATACCAGACGGTAAATAGGGATTTGCCGTCTTCCTCTGCTCCCCAACCAGACCTCAGAGGCACCTCCCCAGCTTCTTGTGTCGTTGAACGAACAAATTTGGAAGCAAAACATCCCTCACAGTGGCGAATTTAGCATTCTACTTTGTCCCCTTGCCTCTGGTTGCTATGAAATGCAGGGATGTGACACCTTTTAAGATATAGAGAAATCCATGCTTCTGAATATGACCACACATCATGTGATGTTAGCTTTGAAGTGTGACAAAGAAGCAGGCCTAACTCCAAAAAAAGCGATTAAGAGCAATATCGCTACAGGTTGTTTAGGGAGATCCGCTAAGGTGTAATCTGTAGATGCCCTTGACTACAATTTAACTCGGATTTCACTTGGCGAAGCCAATTTTCTTCAAAAAACCGCCAAATTTACTGACTTTCTTTTCCGCGACCGGAGTCGAATCCATGCTTTTCACCCGCCTTGCACTTGGTCTCTTTTTCCCTGAAGTCATTTTTCCGTTACTTGGGGTTGAAACCATGGACCTCGTCTTTTTGGTGCTGTAATCATCTTTATCGTCATTATCTATCAGTGATTTGACTTTATACATCCCACTGGCATCGCTACCCGCAAACTGTATGCGGGAGCTCCGCCTACTGGACTTCGATGAGCTTGCAAAAGAGGTTTGCTTGGACAGGTCACCATCTCGGCGAGTTGGAATGGGCCACAGGTATCCCACATGCTCAAATTCTTCCATTTTCCGTTTTGTCTCGGGATCCACGGGGAAGTAGGAGTCTACACTGGCAACATCTGTATCCCGCTCAGATAAATCAGGTTTCTCTTTGGGGCCGTAGGGATTCGTCAGAGTTCTCGATATAATTTTGTCAAGACTTTGAGTAATTTCAGCGTCTGTCATATTGGTCTGGAAATGGACAGCTCTTCGCGATTCTTTTATCTTCTCGCCTAGTAATGCTGGATCGATGAACTCATATGGAATCACATATGTAGGGACCCAGAAATGTCTCATAATGAAGTTTGGAAGTTTTACGTGTCCATTTTTGAACTTAATATGCAAATTCGTGCTCACGGTGCTAATAATTTTGAAGTCAGGCTTATACAAGGCGATGGCCGACGTCAAGGCATATGTAGTAGAGTTATCCTTGATGAGCTCGACAGTAACTTTCATGATTTTTCCTGATAATTTGCCTTGGTAGTAGCGAAGAATGGCATTACATTTTGTGCGTGCCAGTACATCAATTTGTAACGCTGTTGACTCACACTCTGTTGTACTTGGTCTTCTACTCATAGATGGGCTTTTAGATTTGTCACTTTTAAAATCGAAATCATCCTCAAACGACGTGTGAGATATGGTACCTTGTTTTATCTTTTCTTCAAATTTAGGTATTTTCGATACAATCACCAAATGATCGCCATTTTGAGCCAAGTTTTCCACATACCAATCCACGGCAGACCAGGTGTGTCTCCGTCCAGAAATGGCGCACACGATCGTCCTTAGACATTCTTTACCGTCTATGTGTCGGTGATCCTTGATAAAGGTAAAGAAATCACGATGCACTTTAGTAATAGTCAAAGCTTTGTGATTAACACATGGCCTAGATGGGTATATGGTCTGTGGCCATTTATTTCCAGGACCAATCGCCTTGTTAGTTTCGGGCTCTATGTAAAGCTGTTCCTGCTCGCCAAAATCGAATTGCTTGACGTCGTAGTTAGTTCTAGAAGCCGCCTCGTATTTTCTCTCGAGAGCAGCGAGATCGGCATCACTCATTCCGGCAAAGCTTTTCTTACGTTGAGCCTTGGAGGCACCTTGCTGGTTTTTGTAATCTTTACGCATAACTTTATCCTCCACTTCGTTCAAATTTGAAAACGCAGACGTGGTGTAGCCGTGAGAGCTACCGGAGTTCTCCTGGGTATTTCTGTCAGTCACGGTATTAATCTGAAATTCCGTCTGCGGGTCTATGACCGTCAAATCAAAATCGTGGATATCCTCATGGGCTTTAAAATCTCGTTTTTTCAAAATTGGCTGTCCCAAAGCTTCTGGCAAGGTCGCAAAAAGGGAGCTCCCACTGGGAGTGTTTGAGCTGCTATTGTTCAGTGAGTCCTGCGACATCTGGGATCTTAGGGACTGGTGTACTTCATTTTCGTCATCGAGCCCGTTCAAGCCATTTGAGCTGGAACCACGAGAAGACAACTTGGAGGCATAATAGAGGTCCAAATTCGAAGATGGCCTGCAACCCCAATGGTCTAGTTTTGGAGGCTCAGAGATCTGCAGAAAAGGGTTTTTGAAATCGACGCCTTTGCCGTGCAGGTGGTGTCCCAGCACGCCCTGGTTATCAGCAACAAAAGACGGGGCTAAATCATCGAATGAGACGTGATTCACGTACGCGATTGACTTCGCCATAGTTCACGTTTGATGCTGTTGCTGTTGCTTGTATTGCAAGCGTTTCGATACCTTCGTAAACTACCCGAGCGCTTTTTTATCCTCTCCGCACTTTTATAGGTACCGAGAAACAACTCGAAAATTGCCGGGACAAACCAAACCAAAGATGTTAAGTTAGCTTCGGTTTCGACGCCCTTCTTTTGAGAAGTATGGTAGTGCAAAGGCTGATCGTTTATTCAGCACACACAAACTATTCGTAACCCGCAAACAGCGCCAACTAAAACTATATTGTCCATCACATCTAGCTCATGGTCAATAAAAACCTCCCCGAACGTTAAATCATGGGATTCAGGGTCCGTAATCACTATAGACGAAAACAGAGTCGAAAGGGTAAAATTCTTGGAACAAACATTAGTGGCTACGATCTTTTGACATTTGGGATAAGCCAAACTGTGAGATGTAAGTAGCTACCGTTTCTGCTTTTACAGGGGCGGTTTTCGAATTCAGAGCGGCCGATTCTGTGTAGTTGGATGGTTTCATGCTTATTTTTTTTGTTTCTTAAAAAAAAGTGGTTAATAAAAGCTTAAGTTAGCTAGCTAGCTTGTCCTCAGCGGCTAAGAAAAACTTACAAATAAAGTAATACCCCAGGCTAGGAAGTTAAGAAACGGTTAGCAAAGGCCATGAGTATGTCTATAGTGTGTTTAGGAGAATTTATAAGTAGCTACAATGTCCCGAAAGATGTCTGCGAGCGGTTTTTGCCCCACGATCCAGACGTGTCTGCTGTCACTCGAACGGAATTCGAGCAATTTCGCGACTCTCGTAAAAGACGTGCCAGAGATACTCTGATGCTTCAGCCGCCTGGCAAGAGATCTAGTACTCATGACTGCGCTAACATTGGGGCTCATGAGAACACCAGTTATGAGAATAATTTCAGTGCCACTCTCCCCGAAACACAGCTAGAGACATATCAGTCGTCCCTTACAATTGCAGGGTCTACCGAAGCGACCTGTGAAAACTCGTTCCAATTGCTGGAGTCTTCCTTTTTGCTGTGTACGGATAGCGAGGTTTTTGAACCAGATCAGGTCGACATTATACAAAGCAGTGATTTTCAGGCCCTCAGGTCAAACCCCAGTAGTCCACCGCAGTCTAGTTTACAGTAAGCGAAAGCGTGCAGTTTCTTAAAAAATGCAAGTTCATATACAAGTTACAATAATAAATCAAGATTCAACCGCAAGCAAAAACATTAATCATCCTCGTTCTCGAGGTTTAGCAGCTTTTTCTTGAGCTCCATTAGGTTTTCGTTCAGCGAGTCTCTTTCTTGTCTTATTATGAAAAGTTCTGCCTTTAAATCTTTGATTTTCAAGCGGTAAGGAGCGTCGCGCATATCACTTCTTGGTTCCAAGACAGTTGGCGTTGCCCCAGTACTTGAAAATGAATCTTCGTTGGAAGTTAGGCTCGTGTCGCGACGGTCCGAGGACTTGTATTTCAATTCTTCGAGTTCGTCGGCGAGACGCTTATTTTCCTGCTTGAACTTATTGAGCTCGCCTTGCGAGAGCTCCAGAGCTCTACTAGCGCTATCAACGGAATTCAAACTGTTCTCATAGTTGTGTTCCAGTTTTCGTATTGCGTCTTCCAGTTGAAGATTCCTCTCCTGGAGAACCTCGTACGAATCTGAGAGCTTTGTTGTGGATGTTACACTCGCTTCTTTCTCAGCCATCAGTTTTTCTAGGCTGAGCCTTAGATCTTCGATAATGTTCTGATGATGTTCGGAGATTGGCCTGGCTGTTTCTACTTCACCATCTTTTCTTTTTTGTGAGAGGAACTCTTCCAGCTGAACGTTGTATTCCTCAATGGAAGAATGCAACATCCTGTTCTGCTCCCTGTCCTGAGCTTTTAGAGCCTCATGGTCTCTGAATAATTGTTCATACTTAGCTGACAACTCCTCGTATTTCTGCTGGAAAGTCTCTTCATTTTCAAGCGTGCCCAGTTTGTTATTTTGAACCCTTATGATATCATGTAAGCGAGCGACGTCCAAAAATTTTTTTGAAAGTAGGTCCTCAACTTCACTTACTCTATCTTCATGCGCCTTTTTATCAGCAATTGCGATATCATAATCAGTCTGCAATTTTACTAGACGTGGACCAACATTATCACTCTCCTTGAGCTTCATATTTTCGACTTCTAACTCCTTGATCCGTTGGCTAGCGGATTGGGCACTTTGTTCCGCCTCTGACCGCAGTTCCTCCAGTTCTCTGCGCAGCGCTTCGATCACATCTCTAGAGACGTTTCTGGCTTGTGCTTGCCCAAAGGAAAGATCGGTAGGAGAGCTTACTTTCGTGCTCTCTGGTGTTGAGCTTGCTTGCGCAAAATCCTCGCGCTTGGGGGTGAGATCTTCTGGAGGGTTGCGATTTGTCAAATTCTCTAGTGTTTCGCTTTCAGGAATTATACTTTCTCTTACGACTGGCCGTGAAGGAGAATTTCCTATCATTGCTACACCATATTCCTCACTAGCCTCGCTGCTAAGTTGACTGTCATTGGCCTTCGAAGCGCTGATATCTGAATCGTTGCCTGAGCTCAGGGAAACTACTCGAGGTGGTGGGCTCGGAGCTCCTCCCCACTGTGTTTTCTTCAATTGCGGAATAGGAGATGTGGGTTTCTTTATTTCTTGTGGAGTTTGTAGAATCCTGGCCTCGGATTGTTGATAACTAGCCGTCCTGGGGGTCACTGAACGGTCGTTCTTTGGAGTATTGTAATTTTCAACGGGAACAAAGCCGCCTTGGTCGCCCTTTGGGGTTTGATATCTTTCACTGAATGGTGTTAGAATGTTCTGCTGTTGACCAGAAACATTTCGACTTATCTGCTGTGGAGATGCAGGTGTTTGGTCTGGATGTTTCTGAGGTGCGTCGGGTTGATTAGCATCGAAAATGCCCGGACAGTGCTCTCTCAGCCTGATTAAATCCAAAATGTAAAGTATAGTACCACATCCCATATCTATATCAGAGGTGTGAAAATCATTCTCATCAGGTCTTGAGTAATCGAATTTGTCACCACCCATTATCAACAATTTATTATTGGGTAGCAAAGTCAAAGAATGACCAGAGCGACCTTGTGGAATCCCCGCTTTAAAGAATGGGAACTTGAACCACTTCAGGGAGATCATGTTTAAGAAATATACGCCATTTGAATACACGTCCTGCTCATCCTTTCCACCTACAACACACATCAGGTCGCCATATAGTAGAGCAGCATGTTCTTGAACTGGTGGTGGTTTTTCACCAGTAGTGTGAACGACCCTCCAATCATTGGTTTCCGGATCAAATATGAACACATCATTTATCAACCCCTGTGGCGTATCACCTCCAAATACCCATAGCTTGAAATCATACGAAACCATCGTATGGTTGGTTAATGGAGGCGGGGTGAATGTGTTGGATTTGATGAATTGCCAATGAGAATTTGGGCGTCTAAAGGACGAAAGATCGAATACGGCCAAATCATTGAAGTAAGTATCATCAAATTGGCCACCAAAAACATAGAGTTTGGTTTTCAATTGGGATGTAGCAATGACACTAATTTTATGGCCGTATCGGCCTAGTGGTCGAGGGCCCACTGGTTTAGGGATTGTCCATTTGTAAGAATTGATGTTGAAAAGGTACACGTCATCGTCCATTAAACCTTCGCTATTGACCTTGTGCGTATCACCGCCAAAAGTGACGAATGCATTGCCGCAAAGAGTCGAAGCATGACCAACTCGTGGAGGAGGTGTAGAATCGCTTACCTCAATAGTTTTGGATGTGAATTTGGTACCATTGTCGTGCGCTGAAATGATCCAGGTGTCTCCATATACCGATTGATCGTGCAGGCCACCAATCACAAAAACTTGCTGTTGTTCAGAGCTATACGCCGAAGCAACATGGCGATAACGTGGGAACGGTGAATTGGCGAGTTTGATCCTTTGCCACGGCGTGTACTCAGTTTGTTGCAGTGCTGAAGCATTCGATACATTTCTCTGCTGTGATGGAACGGGTGTAGCGAAAATACGTGCCGTTACGGGCTCCGGCACATTTGAAATGGATGGTTTTTCGCCTTGCATAAACCGTTTTGGATTGTGAGGCGGGATAGCAGGTTTCTCAGCCGCCACTGGCTCCTGTCTGGGCTTTTCCTTTGAATTTTTCTTGGCAAATTTGAAAGGAGCCATCATAGAAAGGAGTTTAAGCTAGGTTGAAGCTAGGTTGAAGCTGTAAAATCTTACAAAAAGAGAAGGCTCTTGTTTTGGTTACTAGTTTTAAAGTCTACGGGAAAAACCGCCATATATCTAACTTCTTCGTGATAGGTGATATATGAGAGTGACATTGGGTTCTCAGACGGTCAACATTGAACTGGAATATGATAGAGTGTGCAGCTGGTAAATGTCACCTTAGCATCTTCAAGAGGAGAATAGCTGTATCTGCTTGAGGGCCCTCTTAGAGATGTTGAAGTTCAGACAAGGTTTGAAAATACGGGGTTTTTAAACCGTTTAGTTAATTAGTCATTTCGGTCTCAGACGTTATTACTCATTAAATTTGAGATTGACGCTCTCTGTTACAAGCAGTTTGAAAGAGCTGTTAGATTAGCATCCTTCGTGGTGTTAAAGTTACAATTTTATCAAGCTCGTCAACGAGTGATCCTAATTTGTACCTCCGACACAATAACTGGCACAAGACTGATACCTTAGTCATACTAGTATAGAATTCAATGTATCACATTATGTCTGTAATGATCAAATGTCCGTATCCCTTCTTTGTTTATAATTAGTGGTTACTCTTAGACATAAAGCAGCTCTTGGCAATACAAGTTGTGACTGACATACTTTATCGAAACTTGACCTTTATTTACAAGCATTAAAAGGGGAAGGAAAAACAGCGGACATGAGCAACTTTGATGGCTTCATAGAGGCTAATGATCGTAAGGCTTACATAGATACTAGCTCTACCCTCAGAAGCGATAACTGGAGCACCACTCCTGCCAAAGCAGAGCCGTCAGAACATATGGTGACGAGTACCACATCAAGTGGCCTGAAAAGTGTCAAAATCCAGCCACAAGCAAGCCCTGCAAGCCCTAGTAATCAGGAACACCCGCTACGAGAAACTGCAACACGTTCGCCGGCAAATTCGAAATTGGGTCGCTCCAATACCATGAAACGCCTCTCACTGATTCAACCAGTTATCTCGTCCGATTCCACACCAAAAGAACTCAGACAGGCACAACTGGGACACCTAAATAGAACACGGTCCAAAAGTATTGCTTCTACTCATTCCAGGAGCAGTAGTTCTGCCTCTGAGCAACAGCTGGAAGTGGGTAAAGACGTAAACTCTTTGCTTCAATTGCTTGCCAACAAAGAGCTGGAACTTTTAGAGACTAAGCGCAAGATTGACGAGCTAAGAAAAAGTTTGGGCCAAGAAGAAGCTCACCTACGGTTACAAACGCAGCAGATGCAAGAGTTGAAAACCCACGTTGGGAAAACTGTTTCCAGTGAGATCGACGAGCACAAGGATATTAAAAGGCCACAAACAAACATGCAACAGTCGAGCTCGAGTTCGCGCTCTATGGTGCGAGAGTTAAGGCGCTCCCCTACTAATCGAGAATCTATGTGGTCCAAACCGCTTACACTCTTCAATCAATTCGATCAATTGATTCAACACGAACTTGAGAAGAAACTAAATTGGGATGAAGTACCGTCTCCTGAAAAAGAAGTTTCAGAGCGAGCAATACATTCCGGAGACGATGTGCTGGGAAATGTGTCATCATCTCTGTGGAATTTTGTAAGCGACGTGAGAACAGGATTGATGGGTATAAATGAGGAGCCAGAAGATCGAGAGGCAAATGAAAAACGACAGAGTCAGGGTGCCACAAACCACTTGAAGTTCGTTGGGAAAGAAATGGAACTAAAAGACCTGAACGGTGAGGAAAGCGAATGATTATATTGTTATTACCACAAAATAAAGCTTTTATAAATTTAAAGAAATCCAGGTTTTTTACTATTCGTAAGCATCATTAAAGGGCGGGGAAATGTCATGAATATATTATTAGTCCAAAACGTATTAGGTGTCCAAAGTGGCATCAGATACGGGGAAATATTCATTCCCCACTGTTTCACCGGTTGTAGGTGAAAACAGTTGAGTATACTTTTGATTATTATTACCGTCAGTTTTTAAAGTAACAGCGCCATCGCTTACACTGCGCATGAGTCCCAAGAACTTCGAGTTTTGGAATTTGGATTCGAGCTGAGTTGGGGTCTCGGCGCTTGGTGACAGACGGTGGTGAATTTCGGAGGCGGCTTGCTGGAACTTGATCTGTTCTGACGAAAAAATGGGTGCTTCTGGGGGAGATGAAGGAGTTACAGGTTCGTTTTTTAATTCGATCTCAAGCTCGTCAAACTCGCGGGCAAGTAAATCGTTTCCTTGAAAATTATGGCCGTTTTGTCTAACATGGCTGTAATCTGCCGCGTAATAGGGCTGTTGTTGAACGAAAGCTGGGCGATGCATTGGAGTAGGCTGATGCACAGGAACGGAATGGTGTTGTTGCTGTTGTTGTTGCGCGTATTGATCATGACGGGGCTGCTGTAGCAGCTGCGTTTGCTCATACGAGTTGTAAAGCTGCTGGTACTCGGATGTGAAACTCAAAGGGTCACGAATCTTTAGACGTGAGAATTGGTCAGACCAAGAAGTTGGGTCCTGAGCTGCTGAAACCGCTTGTAACGGTGCGCCTTGGAGTGTATGGGAGCCACTGAGGGGGTCCGAGTTGTGAGAAGCGCGAAAGCTGGCTTCGAAACCGGCAGTTTTGAGTGGCCTGCATCGCGTGGAACTCGCATGGAAACTCGAATTTTGAAGCGCTTTGTTGGCGCTTGGAAATTGGTCCGTCTTAGAGACAAGACGAGCGAGAGCAGACGGTTGGCAAACCGACATATTTAAGGACGGAGTTAGTTGGAACTTCTATTACAAAAACAACAAGGAGTGCTGCAGATGACACCTGAATTTTATTTTGATCACAAACCGAACTCAAAAGCGTTGACACACTTGGTATTACGAGTCTCAAAGCTCAAGGAATGCTGGTGGTAGTGAACCAAATAAAGAAGTTGCTAGAAGATCTGCGTTCGAGCTGCTTGACACATATAGATACTAAATCGTGACAAGTTTACAAACTCATCATCGACTTTTCCCCGCTCTTTTTATAACCTCATTGAAAAATTGTGGAACATTACAAACCTCGTCGCTTGGCTCACGTGTCACTAGCTGTCACCATATTTTTCCTTTCTTTTTATTGTGGGAAGATTTGAATATTCAAAAACTTTCTTTTTCGCTTAAGAGCGAGAACGATGAAGTGGCGTGAGATGAACAAGATATTGTTAGCATGATTATGCATACGGTGTTAGGGTTGTGAGTAGAAATCTGTGTATGTGGAGAGAGCTGGTAAACGGCTGAAATTTCGGGGTCTTAAGTCCGCCAAACGGAAATAAGTGCAAAGCTGATCATAGGAGGCGATATTAAGAGCAGGAAATCTTTAGCGATGATTTTCGAGCGTCTGTAGTGGTTAACTTGTAGCCGTACGCTTTATGGTTATGTATAAGAGCTGTGGTAGTGAGAAGGAGACTTAACACCTCATATCACTTTGTACATTTCTGTCGTGGTATATACCTCCTACACCCAAAAACTCCGGAGGTATTTAAGCTATTTATTTTTGACGCAAGCAGATGTGTCTTTAAACTCGCCTCCTTTTCTTTCACATGATCTGGGGGAGTGTAGGAACTACGCTGAGCTGGAAGTATTTTGATATTATCAATAGTAAGACAAATGGTAACCATAGGGGTAGTACTCGCTGTACAACAACCAACCTATCGAGTTCTAACAGATTTATACAGGTTCACGGGCAGATACGAAAATGTGCGCTGCATTTATCATTTTATCACTTTCTACTATTCTGTCTTCGCGAAGCTCGCGCTGTAAGTCAACGGTGCAGTGCAGGGTTCCCTAAATTCTTGGTTGTTACCTTCATGACTTTGGACGGGGGACCCTTTTTTATATGACACTAACATACCTGAGGTAATTAAAAGCGAAACAGGTTCACCCCGTATAAGTGCTACCCTTTGCAATGGCAAGCTCTGGATTCATCAGACTTCCTGTGTAACATTGTATGCGGAGAAAAATGGGCGCTAAAGATCGAAAAACCAATTCAAACGCTACGGATCACAATAAGAACAAGGTCGATATGACTAGTCTCCTGAACTTGCCCCTGGAAGTAGTGGAGATGATAATAAAGCAATTGGCAGTCAACCCCAAGACATCGGTCGTGGACTACTACAATTGGCTCAAGATCATGGGTGATTCGCACCCACGCATTAACGCACTTTTACGTGAAAGAGTTGTTGTCTGCAATCTGAGCAAACGGTCTTCAGAATTTGTAGAACTTTTGAGTGGAAAGGTAAACATGGCTGCAGACCTAAAAGTCGCTATCTCAGCCCTTACTAACCATCTACTTTTGGTTATTGATGAGGAGTTTTTGGCAAAGGAAGCATATAGGTGGATTCCTGAGCCTCACGGGGACCTCAAAATATGTCTGGTTTACTATTACAACGGTGAGCATGTTTGCTTGAAAAAGATACACGACGCGTATGTAAGCAAATATCCTCAAGCATTTATGTCCGTCAAACATGTCGTGTTAATTGGACAAGATAAGAAAGGATTATTTCTCAAATATCGCGACGGGAACTTCTTTGATAGGTCTTTTTACCCAGATGGGGCACCTATATTCCAAGAAGTGACCTTTCTCAATGCATTGAGCTTACGGATCGATCCTTTATGTCTTTCCGAATTTGCACAGCTGAGACAAAAATCTACCTGCGCCAATGAAGAACATTTTGACCTGCAACACCGCAGGCGTGGCCGATCGCCGCAGAAAAACGAAGAGTTTTCATCAAAATCATATTTGAAACCATTCCTTGGCTTGTCAGTCAGTTGTCTTGCACTGAAATCAGTGGAATTTGCAAAAGAAAGCGACAGAAGGTGTAAGCGGGGCCTAAATGTAATCAACATCCACCTCTTTTTCCAGAAATCATCGGACAATACATTAGAAAAGTACTTGTATTTCCACTCCTTTCGAAGTTGGTACTTACCGTGTATCGAAGAGTTCGGCGGTCATTTATTAGTTTGGCATGACAACAAAGGTGATGCTGCCGCCAATTATCGCACCGTCCGAGATTTGATCCCGAAAATTAGGGAAAGGGTGCAAAGAGAAAGTCCAGACGGTCTTCAGCACGTTAATGCTCAATTGGTACCCGATGGTGTGAGACAAACAACTATTAATAACTGGATTTCCTTAGACGTGGATCTTGATAAAAACATAAGTAAGACTGGATCACCCCTGATATGTCTACGTCAGTCTAACTTGAAATCATTAAAAATTGGATTGGTGCTATCTAAACCCAAGGGAACTTTGATGATCGAAGGCCTTTACTTGCCGCAGCTCAAAAATCTTGAACTCTCCCTTGATCCTGAGCAACTCTATTTATCGGCCAGAAACTCAGAGTATCATATCACTTTTTCAGAGTGGAATAATTTGGAGCGTTGTAGGACCTTTGCATGTAAGTCAGAAGAATTGCTTGAAGGCCGCAGTACCTTCTTAAGAAACAAAAAAGCAAATGTTCAGTGAAGAAGAGGGAAGCGGCTAAAAGTCAATAGCTTAAAATAATAACTGGACTTTGAGTTCGCCCTCAGATCTGTATACCAGCCTCCGAGTTTTTAACCCCATGTGCTGATGGACTTCTTTGCTTCCATGTATAGAGCAGAAGCAGAGATCAACTCTGACCAATTTAGAGTACGTACATCGATACCTTTTCCGCTCTTAAAAATAGCGAATATTACGAGATGGAAGGTACCACAACTCGAAATCATTAGCGCCTTACTGTTCTAAAGTTACTTCACTGGCACCCAAAGCAGTTGCTTTTTCATAGCAGTTAGGCTTGCCGTTAGAATTGAAGATGCTTATCTGCATAGTGCCATTTCAGCTTCACTCCCCTTAATTTACGCTTAGTAGAGCAATACAGATGCTTTGTGCTTCATTATTCAAAAGAAATGTGCTAGTTTATCGAGGTACTATCTGAGGCCTCTCTTGAAAGTAAACAGTGGAATGGGCAGTTAGGAAGAGAACTTTCCACCAGTCGTCAAAAATTAGTATAAAGTCGACAACATGTCCAAAGAATCAGAACCATAAATTGGAGCCTTTGAAAATGTTTTGGTGGAATAAAACTCACCTCTCACATATACACGTATATACATATAAACTCTGGTGTTCCTTTAAGTTGCATGAAGCGGGAGGTACACCTTCTGTCGATAGGATAGACATTAACACTACGGTCGGGTCAGATATAGCCCAACAACAATTGAGCTCGATAAGCAAATTGTCTAAGTTCCATAACTTCGATGTGATATTCAGCCTTAATGCTAGTTGGCCCCAATATTTATTTTATTCTATTAAGAGGTATATATCGCAACGAGCTCTCCATAACTGACCAACAGTTCACACTCACAAATCCACCGTATATAACACAAATGGCTCATATTCGGTATCTACGAGCGATGCATACTCATGTAATGAGCTGTCTTGTTTCTTTATCTTACCCTCTTTATCCTTCAAAAAGGCATTACCTCCCAGGTAGCCAAACTCTCGAATCAATTCGCTCTTACAGATGGATAAGCATTTAGGTGGAACAGCGATCAATCTAGTATTAAAATGAGGGGGCAACCCATACCGTAACACACTTTCCACAAAGACACGCAAGGCTTTGATGTGAAACCAATTCATAAACACGTCAGAATACGCAGTTTTCGCCAGACGTACCAATTGAACGCGCAGGGACTGCTCCAAGTGAGCAGCTGAATCGTGCTCCTTTGTCAATTGATTTATGAGGTCCTCAGAGTAATCAAAATCACGAGGAACAAACTTCTTTTCCCGACAAGCACTGACAAACTCGTTTACGGACTTTTTGAATAGGTGGACATTAAATAGAATGTACTCACTATCTTGTTTGAGGATAGAAGCAGAGCATGGGACCACGTTTTTAGCCATTGTTTCGTAGTTCTTCCGAAAATCGTCCTTTAGGGTCTTTGGAACGGCTACGAGCACGGTGGTTATATGGTCTGAGCCAAGGACAAAATCTTCAGACTTCACAATATCGTGCAGGGATCTTACAGACAAATCCCCAGTTTTCTTGCGCTCTGCTGCTGCCAGATTGGTCTTGGCACCGTTATAGTTTGTTGAAGTAGCCCTGACATCTGCGTCTAGCTGAAATGACTCATTGGAAATATCGCTTATGAGCTCTTTAATCGATCTATCAAGTCTGAACTTCCGGGTTTGCCACTGGAAGTTTTCCAGATACTCCATAACAGGCACATTGCCCACGGGGAGTGTTTGGTAGGCATTAGTCTGTGTCTCGTTCAAATTACTCAGCACTTCCAGTATCTTAGCAATCGAGCTACCAATTTGAGAGTCTATCTTGGCAAGGTCTTCCGATTGCAGCACCAGAGTGTCCAAAGAACCAATTTTGAATTCGGGGATTTTGAACTCTGAAACAAATGGCCTTCCACCGCACAGCTCTTCCTGCAGCCAATTTTCGACTTCTTTACCTGCTGCAGAACTAGGCTGTGCATTGACCGGCAGCGAAAGAAGCAGAAACTGCCTTGCGGTGTGCAAAGCAGTTGTCATAACTCAGATACTAAACTTTTTTGCTAAACAAATAAAACCTAATGCCTGCTCAAGAAACACAAATATACAGGCGGGAAATATCAGTGCAGAGAGCTATTTGAAGGTTAAGATCGTTTGAACCGTATAACTTTTCAAGAACCCCTATGGGCTTTTCATGACTATGAAAAATTGCGATATCCATCACTCAACACGAACTACGGTACCAGCGCTTAGCGAAGCGTGGAATGAGAATTAGACTAGTCTGTCCATCTAGCTCTGTAAGAGCCTGAGGTATACTTATGTAATGGGCTTACTTCACCTTTCCATATCTACTAAGTCTCGTAATTTAAAGTTTATTATTAATGCTGGCCTGTGCCAGACATAAAATCGTTAAAAGATCGAATGTATGTGGCAAAATAGCTAAAATGGGTTTATTCCCTTATTTCAATACCTTACCATCAGCGATTTCTCTTTCTTGGCCATCAACAACGACAGGCTTATCCCAAGCCCACATGTTGTCGATGAAGTCCTTGTCTTGCTGGCTAGATGGATCTAGCTTGGTGTAAGCATAGGATTCCCAGTCTGGAGCAACGTCAAAGGCTGGAACGTAGTCCTGGCCTCTGATCATAATGGCACCGGTGATACCGTTGTTGTTGTTTTCACCGTAGACCACTAGACAACCGAACACGTACTTGACGGAGGCACTGAGTCTATTGAAGAAACCTCCAACAAGATTGTTAGACATGAAAGTCAAAGTCAGCTCATCATTGTATTTGAAATCCACCTTCCAAATGGAGTATTCTTCAGGGTTGTAGTTTTCCCAGAACCATGGCAAAGCGACGGGTCTCGTATCCTCATTTGAGTATTTGCGCTTCCACTCATCCAAAGAGAAGGATGACTGGCCCAGAAGTTGTAGAGGGTGTTTGATCTTCTCTTCAGTAGGCTGTTTATTAGCATCCTTTGGTTTCTCGCCGGTCTTTGGCTTTTCGGTGGCCTTCGACTTTTCAACCTTCTTGGCTTCCTTCTTGGGTGGTTGGTAAACCAAGGACTTCTGCAAAAACTTGGATTGGTCAAACATACCGCTCAAAACAGGATGGGCTTGAACTGTCTGGTACCATCTGTTGACAGCAGGGTATTTAGCTCTGTAGTCTGCGCCGAAAACAGCGGTAAAGGAAAAACCGTAGTAGCCACCGAAAAACAGGTCGGCAAGCGATATAGACTCGGTAGCCAAGTAGGTATATTCTTGCAACCTTTGGTTTAATAAGTTAAAGCACGTGTCCAAGGTGGCCTTCTGCTCGTCCAAGATCTTCTTATTGTATGGAAGAACACCCATTAGCAAGAAAGCGTAAGTTTGGAAGGCCGGAGCATAAGTACTGTTGATAAAAGAGAAAGCTCTCATAACCTGAGCCCTCTCCTCTGCAGTGGCACCGCACAAGGCTTGCGTGATGTTTTCATCGCCCTTCAACTCAATGACTATTGGAACGAGGTTAGTAATGAATCGTAATCAAAAAGTAGGTTTAGTGGTTAGAGCGTCTCCACACCAGCACTGTTTGCCTGACATAGTATCGATTTTTTGCCGTAAAGCTCAGAGTTAGAAGGTTCTCGACACATGGACGTTAGCTTTGATGTTGCCCATTCAGACAGGGATAACTGTTAAAAATAAAGAATTCTCATCATGCAAACGGGAGCAAAATCACAGACAACAAAACCAATGTGGTGGTGCAGATTGAGCGCTCTTGAAGACCTACTTTTCCTTCTCGAATAAAAAAATTGGATTCATACAGTAATATAGGATGGCAACGATCTCAGTCAATTCGAAGCCATTTGGGCCCTTGAATCCTGGAATTAGACCCAATGGGAACTCTTTCTTGAAAGAGTCCATGTCGTCGCCGACATCAACAACTTTGATGTCCAATTGCAAGTAATCGGCCAAAGCAGGGGGCAAAAATCCCCTGCCCAATTTTCTAATGTATAGGGTACCTTGAGACATCTTTAGATTGTGTGAAGCGAAATACTTCAAAGTTCGTTAGCATTTTTAGCTAAAACAGTAAGAATCTCACATTTTTTCATTATCTCATCGGTGAAAAACTTTTATCCTTTTATACCCTCAAAGTTTATGCTGGTGGAAAAGTTGACGATTAGTGCGCAATGTGATGAGCGGATGAAAATTTTTGGGCCATTAGTATTCCATTGAACAAGTCGGGACTAGACTGGCTTCTTAGAATCGAGAAATTACCCGGTGACATGGTGATGACCCAAACATTAGGGTAGGGGAAAGAAAGAAGAGAAGGAGCAGCAGAAAACTGTAAGAACGAACGTTCTACCCAAAGAGCAACTGGGGCTAATTAAATATTGAGCGGCGATATTAGCACTGTCATTGTTTGACCGATGAGAGTGTTTTGACAAGCAATAGTCACACAACTCAGTCCCAATGTTAGGAATATCAATACATAGAGCATTGCTGATCTTGCATTTTAGTTTAAATCACAATTAGACGACAGGTGAAAGTTGCCACTCCAAAGTGTACATAACGCCCTCTGGAAGTGAAATCCAATCTAGTAGTACATGTACAAATGGTTGCTGTTTGAGAAGTAAATGTAGTTCGCATTCACCGAAATTGTTGGCAGGTCATGGCAACTGCCAAGCCGAAATCCGATCCGTAGAACCTATTCGTACCCTTAGGTGATCTGCAAGCAACGTCTTCCGCCACTTGTCATTTAACAGCTCCCTTTCTCACTTTTTCTCACTGTGACGCTGGCGGCTGGGAACGTTTTTTTCGTTATATATGAAAAATTTTAGGTCGGTGCGATGAGATGAGCTTGAAATGCATATAATCTACCAAAGCGACCGAGCCTGAATTAATTCTAGTCGTTAAAGAATTGTAGGCTCACGTTCAAAATCATACTGTAGCAACCATAGGATGAGCAACTCGCTAGAAGAACGACTACGTATAAATTCAAGCGCTTTCGACGGTTTACTTTCGCTAATACCGGCAAAGTATTACTATGACGATAAAACTCAAGATCAATGGAAACAGAAGAAGAAGAGCAAGGCGCAGTCGAAACTAGACAAGCGCAGTAAACTTGATCCGGGGCTTCAGAATGAGGATTCTGCTTCTGCTTTGGAGGTAATGGCAGAGAGAGAGAAGAACGGGAAACCAGTGGTGCTTCCAGGCTCCAAATCGATACCACCAGCAAGCGATAGTGAGGCGGAGATAGAACAAGGCGAGGGAGCAAAAGAGGAAGAGGAAGAGGGAGCACAAGAGGAAGAGGAAGAGGACGAAGAGGGAGCAGAAGAAGAGGACGAAGATAATGAAGAAGAACAAGGACTAGAACTAGAACAAACAAATGAAGAACCAATCCCAGATGGAAAAGGCTTGCAGGACCCAAAAGCAAATAATGTAGTTCCACTATCAGAAGAGGAAGAATCGATAGACGTAATGTTTGACGATGAGGGCAACAAGATCGGTTCACAGCCTGATCAATTTGCTGCGAAGAACGATGCTAAAGGTAGCACGAACGAATTATCAAAACCCGACAGGAAAAAGAATCTAGCCGAGCTGCGTGCAAAACTGCAGGAGAAGATACAGTCCTTGAAGGAAAAACGTAAAGCTCCTGGAACCCAGGTATCAGGCGCTCCAAGTTCGCGCGAAGCTATTCTCGAGCAGCGGAAACGGAAACATGAGCAGAAACGGAAGCGTTCTGAACTTGAAATCTCAAAACAGGATGAGTCTAGTTGTAACGAATCGAACTCGGACTCTGAGGTGGATGATGAACTAGAGTTGTCTTCAAAGAAAAGAAAATCCAATGGGCTCAATGACGATGAGCTGGCTAAAGACCTTATGTTTCAAAATATCCAATTTGACGATGGAGACCGTGCCTCTTCAGATCTTCAGCGTCTGCGTAAACTCAGTCATAAAAAGGGCCCTGCTAAGAACGATATTAAAGCACACCTGCAAGCCACAGAACAAAAACGTGCTAAAGTTGAGGCAAAGGACGAGCTACAGCAAATACAACTGAAAGAAAAGGAGAAGTGGCAACGCGCTATGTTACAGGCAGAAGGCGAGAAACTAAGGGATGACGAAAGGCTCCTACGCAAAGCTTTGAAACGTAAGGAAGTTAAGAAACGGAAATCCACAGTCGAGTGGCGCGAGCGCAAGGAAGCTGTTTCTACTGCCATATCCGATAAACAGAAGAGACGTGAAGAAAATCTACAAATACGGAAGGACAACAAGGGCAAAAAGAGATCTCACCAGGAAAAGATGAAACGTGCTGTGAAAGGCGTAAGACCGAAGAAGCGGGCCGGATTTGAGGGCCGCCTCAAGAGTCAGAAAAAGCGATGATCTTATCAAGAATAAACTTTTCGCAACAAGATATACCACAACCGTATCCTATATACTATCACACTAATGGCATGATCAAATTCAAATTTGACAAATACGAATATCTCAAGAATGTGTTTTGTTTTCATCGACTCTAAGCTATACTAACGGAAGACTCAAACCGTAGATATCTAGACGCTCACATCGGAATAGTTATTATCCATACTCGTCGCTTAAGTAATCAAATCACTGCATACTTTGAATTTTGAAATTGAAAAACTCCCGCCATCATTCTCAATGAGCCAAAAGTGTACGAGTAATTGAAATTGAAATCAGGTAAACATAAATGAACTTTCCATGAACATTTCAAGAGCTGTTGGTACCCGAATAAATGCCTGTTCTCAGCTTCGTTTTTATAGAAGGCGAGTAAAAGCGTCAAACAGCCATATACCTCAGGTAAAAGGCCATCAAAATAGTCTTTTCAAATCACAGGAATATAAACTGCAAGGAACCTCTGCGGAAAGTGTGGAAAAAGACCTAAAAAAGCTCGGCTTCAAAAGCTTGCAAGAAGCTGGGTCTGCTGATGATTTGTTTTTGGATTATTTGAATTCCTCTTCATCGCCATTCAAGAAACCTTCGTCACAGTTCAATAAATTAAAATCTGCGGTAGCCGATGCAGGAGCCCAAGGTGGTGAAAGCAGTCGAATGAAATTGCTCTTTGATTTTATGCTGGCAGAATCAGAGCGGGAAGTGAAGCGGTTAGGAAGCATGGGCCCAAATCAGATACTTAAAATACACGGCCAACACTTGGAAAGTCAGCAGGGTTTTGAAAGTAGTCGGGGCGATATAAAGTCAGAAAAGGAATTAGAGAGAGCCATATTTAGAGACTTACACAGTGCGTCAAGCTCTCAGAACGTCGACTCCCTGTTGCCCAGTACCGAACAAATGTTTAAAGTTCTCTCCGATCTAAATATGAGAAGGTTGGCTACAGCTGATCTCATATCTGTGGAACAAATGGTTGGCGCATTCGAAGCTGCTAAGCTGATATCCATTCGTAGTTTCAGATTAAGAGGGGTTTTGCTAGCAGGACATTTGATATATTCTCTGGGCAACGTAAGAATGGATCCGATAAACGAATCATTTTACATCGAAGCTCTCGTATATTATGGATTCTACAAGAAAGCCCTCGAGTTGTTCAACTCGAATCGCCAAAAAGTAAAACAACGATGGTGGTATGAAATGGGTATGATGGTCTGTCTGCGAGCCAATCATCTAGCACAGTTTGATAGGTTACTACAATATACTCTGGACACATTCGGTTCTGATTACTGTGCTCCCAAAGTATTGCGAACTGCCATCCGCAAGAAGCTCTACATTCGAGACTTCGTTGGCTCTGAGAAGCTCACTGATCTTTTCTTGAAGACAACATCAATTTATGGCTGGCGGTCTTCAAAAGTAGAAGAGCGTAATAATTCACGGGACGTTGTTTTTACTGATGAGTTCCAAGCAGACAAATACTTGAATGAGAAAGAGGTGCCGACTGAATTAGATTTTGTGGCGCTTATACAATACCACTTATTTCGAAAGCAAAAGAATAAAGCCCTACAGCTGTTATCCCAATTTACTACTTTTTCGAACGTGGAAAAAGAGCTGCTTACTGCTGTTATGCTCAGACTGAAATTTCACTTGCTCAAGAGCTTTGATATTCTAGACGTTGATCTTAGACCGCATCTTGTTGGTGAAAGGAGCAAGCAGATTTCGTTGATTCAAGATGCTTTTAACGCCGCAAGACAACAATCTGGTATCGAGAAACTCGAAAACGATTATAGCCAGATTTTATTTGACGATATTACTGCAATTGGTTCGCAACCAGCCCTGGTTGAAAATATCGAAGGATTTGTAATCGAATCGCAAAAAGACTCAGATGTGTATGGGAAAAGCTCCACCCATAGGAATCGATCTCTCAAGATGCAAAATGTTCTTAAGTCGCTTTTAAAGAACGACAAAGAACTGCTAGCATTGGAGCTTTTGGAGAGATTAGAGAATCGGCCATCTACTCAGCAAAAAAGTTCGACAGATATGATAAGAGGAAACGCTCACCATTATGCGGTATTTGTCGATTATTATAGTAATAAGGCCAAGAGATCTCAAAACTCTAAAGATGTTATTAGGTATGAAAACAAAATCGAAGACTTAGTTGCAAGAGTCAATAAGCGCGGTGTCCAATATAACGCCATGCTTCTTTCCTCCCTCCTACATCATTATAGAACGGTTGGTAATCTTGACAATTGCTTTAATATTATAAACCTGATCCTTAATCATAGAGCTAATCAACCTGAACCAAGTGATCTCTATAAAAATCTTCTATCCTTTTTTGAGAGACGTGAAATTACCAAGTCGTTGTACTTAGAAATATGGAAATCCTCTGCCTTATATTATTCCTTTTTTGATAACGGCCTTGGGATTACCGAAGTTCGTTCTAATCACGGTGCATGGAAGCGCAATGTAATAAGAAAAAGGTCTGAGATAAATGTCCATCCTACTTTTGACTACAGAGGGCTCTTCAAAAATATGGTGCAGAAGGACAACATTTTGCCTGACGCTCAGTTCTACCATATTATTGTCAGTGCATTCATTCGTGTTCGTGATTGGTCTTATATCCCAGCGCTTCTAAAATATATGAGTGAAATTAATGGCGTCGAGCCCGACAAAAAGTTAAAAGGATTCATCAATGGGGGTCTCCGTTTGGAGTATATCGCCATCGAACGAGAGAGGCTGAGGGCTGAGAAAGCTGTAGGACATAAATTTACTACGCCTCTGATCAATAGTGCTAGAAGGGTTGTGGAGAACAAAATCAAGACTGGAGAAATTCTAAAAGAGTCTCTCGAAGGTCATTCTCAAGAAGTTGACAACATTTTGGACTTTTTAAAAAGCTATCGTGGTGAAGAACTCATGCAGGTGAACGCAGCATTTGAAGAGCTGGATCTCAATTAAAAATCGGCTTAATGATTTAATAATAGACCTGTTTACCTTATAATTACGAATAATGACTTATCTGTTTTTACCCAGTTTGAGCCACTTAGGGGTTTGGCCTGCCCTCAAAAGCTTGGAAGCTGTTCTTTCGGTACTATTCTGCGAAGGTTCGTTCGAAGTTTTCGTCGCAGCTTCTTTGATTCCATCCGAATAAGCGAAAGGCTTCGCCTTCTCCAGCAGATCAGGCCTTAAGCAGACCTCACCGTCTTTTGTTTGTAGTACTAACAAAGTTTTGGCACCAAAGTTCAGATCTGAAACAAGTTGGGCTTCATTATCCTGAACTTCTTGATGTGGATGCGAGTGAAATAGTGTGAATGGTGTTGATTTGTTGTTTAAACACTGGGCAACAGCTTTGTAGACCAAGCGCATGGTATCCTCGGGTTTGAAATTTATGTCGATACAAGTGCGATCTGGGAAACGGACCCGAATGTTACAAGTTTCTATAACTTGTTTTGGAGGATTATTTGATTCGCGCAGCCTCTTCGTGAGAAATGGCTGGTCTCCGCCGGCACTCTTGGACAGCATTTTTTGATACTTTTTAAAGTGGCCAATGGTAACCTCAAAATCTTCATCTTGATCCGGAGTGGGCTTTAGGGACGCATTTGGGTCTGGAATATATGCTGATACCTCCTGGGATGTATCCTGAAAAGGGTGTGATGGAGGCTGTACAACCTCGAACTTGTCCTTTTTTGACGGTGCTTGCTTTGCCACAGACGTAACTTCTTTTCGTATCTGATGTTGTTCCACGCCATGAACTTTGCACAGCGTTTTTGTCAATCTTACGGATACATCATCCAGTATGCCTAGTTGTGCAAATGTGGAATTGGAAATTTGGTCGTAGTTATAGATTTTGGTAAAACATTGCAGCTTCAAATCCTCGGGGTCCAGACTCCAAGATCTACGTTGGCATACTGCCTGAATAGCATCTAGAATTATAGTAGATGAAGGGCCAGTCCAAACCTCAGTTCCATAATCGGGTACCGAAAACTTGATTTTCAGGTTTATGCCCTTTGCGTCGGTTTGCTGAGATTTTTTGAGCTCCAAAGTCGCACCTCTTGCCAAGTTTAAAAGTCGCAATGGAACGGTTAATGGCAAAGTCTTTTCACGGTGGCATAAAGCCCAGTCCTTGTTATCGCCACTTAGCTTGAAATGCTTTAAGCTCCTTAGTAACACGTCGTTCAGATTGTTACCGAGTTCCACCTTTTCTCTATAGGTCCCGAAGTTATACGAAATCTGAACAGCAGACATGTTCTTGGGTACTTTGTGCTTGTTGCCGCGGTACCGTTAGTTGGCTTGTGCTTAAGATTAGGTACAAATAATACTTGAACATGACAATTGAGTGTTCTACATATATTCATCTTCTAGCATATTGAAACTCGAAAAGTGACTAGACAATTGACAAGATAAATGAGAACATGACAAGTTACGACAAAGTTGTGGATCTGAGGTACGTTTTGGAGGCGCCAATCAAGAACTCTGGATTTATGCAAAAGTTTGCTCTTGTCTTGGGCAGTATTTTGAGCGTCAAAATACTGAATTAACCAACCTTGAGGAATGAATATTATACATGCACCAATTTGCAGCACCGATATATGTTTCGATATGACCTTCACAGAACCTTAGTAAAGTGCTCAAGCGCCAATGAAGAGTTGCCCTTTTGACTATATTTCCACCTCATATGCTCGGCAGTGCATTCGTAGGATGGCTTTCCCATGGATCTCATGAAAGTGCTAAGGCGCCATCTACTCATTTCTCAAGGTAGATATTCTCGACTTTTTTTCAAAATCCATAAATTCGATTCTGACACTCCTATCCTTGACTAATAAACTAAGCCTTTCGATGGCAAACAGATAGACGATTAAACCTAAAAAAATGTCTCAAAAGCCTCAGCAATCTCAAAATGAGATGCGCACAGCCAACGATAGTGAATTAGAAGAATTGCGGGAACTTTACGGCTGGAGAGCATCCTTCAACACGTGGCGAAAAGGATCGGACGCCAAAACTAATGAAAAACGGTTGTTGTCGCTGCTAGACTTTTTTCCAGATGGTGATGAGACCAGGAAGTGCTCGATAATGGATGTTGATATCGGTCAAGAACAGCACATCCACGAATTGGAGGTTGTGAATACCCAAAAAACCGACAGAACGCATTGTAAAGACATGGTTATAATGCATGGATACGGAGCAGCATTAGGGCTATTTGTCCGTAATTTTGAAGGACTGAGCAGTGTTCCCGGTCTCACATTACATGCGATTGATATGTTGGGCTACGGGCTATCGTCGAGACCAAAATTTCCTGGTACTGGATTTATATCCAGCTACGTAAAACGAGGCGACATTAGCGCCGCTGAGGTACATGTGGCAGAAGATTTTTTCGTGGATTCATTGGAACGCTGGAGAGCAAAAAAACAGCTTGAAACTTTTGTCTTGGTAGGTCATTCCCTAGGTGGGTACTTGAGTTGCTGCTACGCCCTCAAGCACCCCGAGCGGGTGGAGAAGCTGGTCTTGGTAAGCCCCGTGGGCGTGGAAACTTCTGTATATGATCTTATGCGGAAACATACCAGCGAGCATGTTCATGCGGCGGAACTGGGTCCCGATGTATCCAAAGAAATGACAGCGAACAAAAGCAAACCCACCACCGATAAGCCACTCAAGACCTCGAGCTCTTTCCACGTTCCTGACGAATCAGGGAATGTAGAACATGTTCCTAACTTACCCTGGGTGTTCTCATTTATGTGGACATGTAACATCTCACCTTTTAGTATCTTACGGAGTTTAGGCCCAGCGGGAGCTCTGATGTCTTCCAGGTGGTCATTTCGGCGATTTTCCTATATCAATGATCCCCAGGAGCTGTTTACTTTCCACGACTATTTTTACAGCGTTTTCAGTGGCGCCGGTAGTGGGGAATTCGCGTTGACGAGGATTCTAGCACCTGGTGTTTTGGCGAGGCTACCATTGTTGAACCGGATTCCTGAAAACTTGAAATGCGATTCCTTCTGGATGTACGGAAGCGACGATTGGATGAGCAAAGAGGCCGGCCAAGTAATGGTGCGCAAAATCAATGAGAAAATGTCAGGCTTCAAAGCTGATTACTCCATTGTTTCCGATGCAGGCCATCATTTATATCTGGACAATCCTACTGAATTTAACAACAAGTTAATGAAGTTTCTCAAGTTGTAATATTGAGAAACATCGTGATATCGACAATTATCAATATTCTTTATGTCCTGAATTATATACTCCACGTTAGACAATGACGTAGCCCATAGAAGAGATAAGAGCGCCAAATTGTGACAAATTGATGAGGTAAAAGTGCTAAATTCGCAAGTTAAGCTCTTAGGAGCCTATCAGAATTTAGGAAGCTTGAAGCAAGCTTACAATTCCCACCAACCTACATTCTTGCTTGCGTTTTATAACCTGTTATACGGAGTTCATTATATATATTTTCATATCGGTTCCATACGTCTAAATTGAAAAAGTTCAAGGCTTCGATGCATCTTGCACTCCCCTCCACCTCAAAAATCGAAAGTTATCATTAAGCATATATAAGAGGATACCGAACAAAATCTGGACCAAAGCAAGTCGAATGCTTGAAAATCCAAGCATTAGACTTCGAAATGCTGTGGTTTCAGGTAGACTATCCATAGTTAGGCGAATACTGAGCCGATTACCAGAGCTTTTGGCTGACATTGACCCTAAAAACGGATGGTCCCTATTGCATTACGCTTCCTACCATGGGAAGTACCTGATATGTGTTCATTTGCTGCAATTAGGACACGGCAAAAGCGAAGTTTTGAAGACTTTCAAGAATAACACCGCTGTGCATTTGGCGCTGTTTATGGGCCATGAGCAAACCGCGCATTTGTTGCTACAGCACTTCCCGTATTTTCTGAATATGAAAGGCCATAAAGGCATGACACCCGTACAAATGACATGCTTGAGTGACCACCACCAGTGCTTGAGCCTCTTGCTGGAACTGGGAGCGGATTTGAGTCTTCGGGACGACGATCACTTTACGGCTTTACACACATGCTTAGAGCATGGAAGCACGAATTGCATGCGAATGCTGATTTTGGAGGGCAACCTAATGGATGAGTCGAGCCAGAAGGTCGGGAATTGGGCCTGTGAGGATCTGTGCTTGACGTTTCAACTTGTAGACACTTATCACAAAACATTGCGGGAGAAGCGCACAGATCAACAGCTCCTGAAAAAGCCCAGCTACCAATCTATGGTTTCTCCGCTAACAATCCCGAAGCCGGTCTTCGAGAATAGCGGATCGCCCGTTCTTAGCACCTCTTCTGCTGTTCAATCGTTTGCATCTCAGCTGCCACCGTTACCAACTATTTCCACAAGTCGGCGAACCTCTGTTGGAAGCCAGAGTTTCTTGTCACCAAAGACCCCAACATCGCTCACGTTTCACGCCAGTTCGCCGACCAAAAAGAGGCATTCAAATCTGAGCCATGTCAATACCACATCATCGACGTCACTATCAAAGCGGGAGAGAAGCTTGAGCACAAATAGTAGCCGTGGTAGGCCGCAGGATTTGGCAACGAGTACTCCGCAGTCACAAACCAATTTCAACTGGTTCAATAAACATAGCCAGTCCACCATGAGCATGGAAAGTAATAAACATGACTTAAGTCGTGAATCGTCTTCTGCAAACGATCCAGATACCACGGAAGGATCGCGAGAATCTGTAATGTCGGCTTTGGCAAAAAATGACAAGCTACAAGCCAAAGACAAACAACTGTCGGTATTGAATGTACCGGTTTCAAAGCTTCGAAACAGGAACTAAGATCAAAAGATTCAGAGCATATGATTTGGGACTTCTATATATCAAAATAAGCAGAGTAGTGTAATTTACAGCTAGGATTAAACAATGCGGAGCAAAAAGGACACTGGAGTTTCGATTTACAAGCCAGTTCACTTTGATATTGCTCAAAGGTCATAGTCTTTCTACATGTACCACACAAAACCACATGTGTGGTTGGGTCTTCCGCTACGTTAAACCTCTGAGTTACGTGAGTTTCTAAAGATTCATGACACGAATAGCACGCATAATACCGCTGGCAACATTTGAACTTAAAGCAAACGATGTCCAATTCGGATTTCCAGTGAACGCACCGGGATTGATCGTCCACTAGTAGTCCCACGGGAACGGGCATGATAAGATGTAAGCGTTGGAAATAGTGGTTAGAGTGCAAGTGAGCAAAGGCAACTTTATGATTACACTTTGCTATATGGACGTGAATGTGAAAAAATTATTAAATCTGCTTACTTTCCTTCAATATGGAGAATGAACTTGAAGCCTGCTTGAAATTCAACGGATTTCAGTGTAATGTGTTGCACCTTGCTAAGCTCTTGATTCATTAATGCATATATATATATCATTTCATTAAATAAATATAATGTGTGTTTTGTCGTTACTTGTATGGATCTCATATCCCGACTTTAGGCCTCGGTGACAAACTTTACGCCCTTTTCGATGTTCTTCTTCAAAGTCTCCTTACACTTCGCCAACAGTTCATCTTCTTCTGAAGAAACTTCACCAATGGAGTAGATCTTTTCCACACCGTGAGGACCCAATTTCACTGGAGAGGCAAAAAATTCAATTCCTTCGCTCTTGTACAATGGAGAGTCGACGAAAGCAGGCTCAATAACATCACTTTCACCGTCTAGGCCTTGAAGCACGGAGTTGGCAAACTTGGCACCGGCTTGGGCCATGGACAAAGTGGCAGACCCAGCGCCATTCTTGGCTTTGACGACTTCGTCCCCACCAAATTGAATTCTGTTGATGAGGGCTTCACGGGAAGTGCTATCCATGTTGCTGTGCTTGGTCTGGGAAAGAAGTGGGATAATAGTGATACCGGAATGACCACCAACCACGGTCACTTTTTCTTGCGTAGGGTTGGTGTGTGCGACTTCGGAGATGAAACGCGAGGCGCGGATCACATCAAGCGTCGTGACACCGAACAACTTCTTGGGGTTGTAAGCACCCTTGTTCTTCAGAACTTGTGACACAATTGGCACCGTTGAGTTGACTGGGTTGGAAATAACTAAAATAGCAGCGTCTGGGGCATTTTCCGCACATGCAGCGGCCAAATCGCGCACGATCGAGGCGTTGATAGAGAACAAATCGTCACGGGTCATACCTGGTTTACGAGGAACACCAGCTGGGATCAAAACCACGTCTGTGCCTTTCAATGCCTGTTGTAGCCCGCTGTTATCTGGAGTGTAACCTTGAACCACGGAATTAGTTGGGATGTGCGACAGGTCAGCAGCAACACCAGGAGCACCCTTCAGGTCGTACAATCTCAAGTTTGTGACCTTCTGATTGAGTTTGAGCAGCAACGAGAGTGGTTGGCCAATACCACCACCGGCTCCCAAAACCGTTACTTTATAAGGGTTGAAACGGGTAGTTGAGAGACAGCGTTTTGCAGCAGAGAGCATGGTAGTGTTATAGTGATGTGAGACGATGAAGTAGTGTCTCTTGGTCGAAAAGAGCCCAAATAATGATCGAGTTAGATCTGCATAAGTCAATGTAAGATCGAATACATAGATCTATATATACTAAAATCAGTAGCCAACATTGTAGTATATGAAAAGAAGGGTCACGGCCTTTTTCGGAGGGAGCGGTGCCGAAGCGGAGAAAAGTGAGGACGGGTACAGAAGCGAGTACAGGTGAATTTTAAAACCCATACATCTAATAATCAAACCCACACATCTGAAATGGGGGGTGGCTCTTTGGCAGATTATACATGTACTTAAATGTTGTTTACGCGCAGCATAATGTAGTTTAGAGAAAGGGAAGGCTTAAGTATAGTATTTATTAGTGGTCGTGATTAGAGTTTGTAGTTCCTTGCACGCAGCTGTTGGTAATTTTTAGACTCAATTTGCTTGGCTTGCGTTGAACAGGGGCGAAGAATCGTCCGCATGCTCTTGTACTGGCCAGAACATTGATAAACGAGACCACTGATGCATGTTAAAGAAGCCAATGTATTTCAATTATATCACTCTGTACTATTCTGTCACTGTGCCTTTGAGAGTGGGATACCCGGCGAAGTTAATGGACAAACGACATGCCCGTTAGATTTCATCAGAGCACTTGAGGAAGCCATTGAACATAGAATACGAAATTGTAGTCACGGATTTTGGGCTGATAAGCATACAGTTGCAGAGTACATTGGCCATTTATTTAGATATTTGAGACGAGCTAGCTCACAAATAAAACTATTGAGGCGTGTCTGCGTCTGGTGTGTTTAGCTTGCTAAATTGTTCACTCAAGTCATTCATGGTCTGGTTATATTGATTTGTATTAGAGTATGGGATTTTACTCATCCCTCCGTGACCAATTCAGCTATAGAGTTGATCCATCTGGTGAAACAACTTGTTGGTATTTACATAAAATACCGGACTGAATATAAAAGGTCTCACAGCCTTCTAGAATAATCGTACGAGACATCATATGATACATCAGTCAATTATTAGACCACTTCAGGTTATCGTCTGATACTTCTCTTGACGTAGTTGAACGATATCAATGTTCTACCGATCATTGTTTTACCGATATCACTTTATACTATTATGTCACCACTGTTGTTTCCCATTCTGATCTCGTTGTATTACGCAATTGACAGTATCAAAACTATTGAGGCGAGTCTGAATCAGCAATGGAAAGCTTGCTGATGTTCTTGTTTAATTCTTCCATGATCAGGTTGATTGAAGTTGTTCGTAGATGAAGGTTATAAATATCTCTCCGTGATTATTTCAGCTATATAGGTGGTCCATATATCTAAACAGTTTGTCGGTATTTATACAAATTTTGGATTCAGCGTAAAACTTTTCACTCAATACTCAGGAACGATCGTATGATAAATCGGGTGATCCCAGATGGTCATCATCTGAGGTATCACACCATTTTGTCGTATCGTCCGATTCTTCGTGAGCTCTTTTAGGGCTTCACGTAGAATCTTTCATTGACCGTCCATGTTTTACTGACATCACTTTGTACCATGATGTCGCGGTTCTCCAGTATGTGCTCACTCGTTGTATAATGCAATTGGCACTATCCAGCAGTAACTCGCTAGTTCTGACAAAAACACAGTTCGGTAATTTGGACAAATATCACTTTGTTCTATTCAGTCGTCGTGCTCTGTCCTTCCCCTTCTATTGGTGCACCCTAACAATATCGGTCCTCAAAGTATGTCTTCTATAGAGGTCTGTGCTATTGAGATGCTTTACACCTCCTCTTATAATGTCTTATCTTCAAATTCTAAACATATAGTTACATAGCTAATCTATGCGCACAACATGACCCAAAAACGGCCATACTTGCTCTGTCAGTCTTATCAACTACGAAATCTCTAGCACTAATTTTCCCGTGGTCTTCCTAGCTTCAATGTCGCTCGTGGCCTGTTTATAGTCACTGATCGGATACGTTTTCGAAATTTGCACCTTTAGTTCGCCCGAGTTCAATAGTCTGACCAGCTCGTCGGAGTAGTAATCCCATTCTTCCTTGGATGCGATGAAACCCCATACAGAAGGCCTGAGCACCTTTAAGTTCTTGGGAGTCAATTCCGTGAGAACGACCGGTCTAACTGGACCCGAAGCGTTACCGAAGCTCACCACGGTTCCCTTCCTCTTCATGGCGCTCAAAGTCGTGTCAAAAGTATCCTTCCCGACCGAATCATACGCAACGCTGACACCTTGGCCATCGGTGATTTCCATGACCCTGGTCAAGATATCTTGCTTGGAGCTGTTGATCAGGAATTCTGCCCCATACTCTTGCGCCAATTGTAATTTTTCATCTGTAGAAGCAACGGCAATTACACGAGCACCGGCTTTCTTCAAAATCTGGTTAAACGCCAAACCTACACCACCAGCAGCAGCGTACAAAAGTGCGAAATCACCCTTATGGATGGTATAGCACTCTTTCGTGAAAGTTAAAGCCGTGAGGGTTGACAGGAAGCCCGCTGCGTACAGCTTGAGTTGAGCATCGGTGCTGGAAGCAGGCAACTTGACCAGGGGTTGTGTTTGTGGAATACTGGTGAACTGAGCCATAGCTCCCGCATTCATATAAGCGACTTTGTCATTGATCTGGAGTCCTGATACGTTTTTGCCCTTGGCCACTACTATCCCGGAAGCTTCCATGCCCAACACACGAGGTATTGGGAATGGATAAAGCCCTGTGCGGACATAAGTGTCGAAAAAATTCACACCTGCATATTTGTTCTTGACGAGGATGTCGTTATCGCCAACTTCTGGTACCGGATAGTCGTCATACTTGAGCACATCCAGTCCACCAGTTTCCCTTATGAAAACGGCTTTTTGGATACTTGGAATACTATTGGTCGAGGTTGTAGACATTGTTTTGACGAAGGTCTTTGCTATATGGAGCATGGGTAGGAGTATACCAAGTATTTCAACTGCTAGTCCAAAAAATTGCATGTTTAAATATATGATCGTCTCAACCAAGAACTAATTGATTTGTCATACTTGCTTGCAAAGACGGGATTCGAAAGGGGTTGGCTTCTCATCATATGCGCGAGAGCGTACGATTGGTATGACACACAAGCTGTGAGACATCATGGAAGCGGTCTTTATGTAACGTTTGTATAGAAGACTCATGTAAGGAAAGGTTCGGAAGTAGTTTGCATAACGGCCGTCGAGACGGCCTAGAAGATCAATTGCCAAGAATCTTGACAAATAGTGCTAACAACCGAAGAACTAGCAAGTTTAATGAGAGGTGCGGTGGCGATTCGAGTGGTGGCACCACTTGAATTATTGCACTTCTGTCAATGCAGTACCTCGTAAATGACCCTCTGCTTCCCTCACGGTTACGCATCAAAAAACGCACAAAAGTAGAATGCCAGGACGTCAACTGACATCTCGAGATCATCGCCTTACGGCCTTTATTAGAACCTGCGTAGTAGGAAACGCCTAGGCTTACAATAAACGGTTCCCTCTATTATTTGTCATGGCAGAACATACGATCTCGCTTGGCCGGCTTTTCGTGGTTTTGTAGTGGTCCGCATAATTCTTACATCTGAGCGTCCAATCTTATAACTCCAGCTTTCTCCAGGTTGTTAGGTTTTTACTAAAAACTCTCAATTGATCGAGAGTAACTAAATGAAGTGGGAGTTGGCTCCAGGTAGCAGTTTGTCTTCACTTTCAATGTCCTGCGTAGTACTTGGCGGCCGGAGACCTGGCTTTAAGCTGCTTACCGTAGTTTCATCATCAGTTACCATCATTAGCACACAACTTGTTTCATCGCCTCTCCTGCCTTATTGGAGTATCTTGCTGCTGAGTAGTCCCTGTCTCGCATACAATGTTCCCTGTCTCACGTACGATGTTCTCTTCCTGTGTCGTCTGCTTCTATTATTTTGCAAGTTCCTCTGCAAATGACACTGGACCATCGCCATGCAAGCAATTACTTGCGAGTACCACGGTATTCCGGACAAGCCGTATGCAGCAGCATCGGTCTCAAAATCCACTTCTCCGATATCAACGGTTGCCAGTTTCTTGGTCAGGCTCGGCAGGAATGACTCCCCCGCGTTCCAATATTTTGCCCATACCACTGGGTCACTACCAGGAATCCGTCCGGATGACTTGGCTCTCCTTAGTTCTGTGCTATCCAGCAGCGAAGGCGCCGTTGGTGGTAGAGCTACCAGATCGTAATTGTCGCCACCAGTATTGCGCCACGCAACATTCCAATCCCCAAGTCTGGAGTCCATTTCCAGCGACGAATAGTGTTTCTTAGAGTATACCCTCAAGGGCCCATCTGGCGTATAGAAAATATAGTCGAATCCAACATGATCCACAGTAGAATTCTGGAAGACTTCACAAAATGGCATTTTGTATATCACTTTCTCGCTGCTTCGACAAACCACTGTACATTTGGGGTGTGGTAGCGACTCGGCTGGTGACTGCAGTATAAACTTGTAAACACGATACCGCAAGCCATCTGTATCTAATACTCGGGACAAGGAGAACGGGTCTTCGAATTCCAATAATGGGACGCCCAGCCCATCGTCTTGCAGGTTTTGTCGAATGCCAATTTCTCTACCCGACGACTTGAATCTTTCATAGGAGTGGTGGGTAGAGAAACACATAAATTTTTGGGTCTCACCAAAAACTGACGCCATGACCACTTCCCTATGCCTGGAAAACCGCAGCGATGGTGGAACATTACGGTTATTTTCACCCCAATTGATTGGTCTACTTGGATAGTTTCCCATGATGTGATGGCTGTCAACCTTGTCGTATTGCTGGTAACGACTTTCTCAGTAATAACTCTCCTTTCGCAAGCAATCTAATATATATAATGAACGATACACACACATATAACAAGCCTTAGTTTCCGAACCAGGCGTAAAAGCCACGATGCAGCAATCATTATTGTATATCAACTATTTGCCTTTCCTTTCGTATGACAATGAAAACTAACTAAGCCTTACAGTGAAAAACTAAACTATAGTTTTTCACCAGCCTAGAGAGAGGCTTGGAACGATCATCAATCTATACAGGAAATAGTGGCTGTTCTTGGCTGTTCTTGGCTTTTCTGCGCTCAATCAAACATATCATCAAGGGAGCTACCGACGTAGAGATGCAGTTGACTTCTGGTAGCTGGTATCACTTTACACCGGACTTGGATGTCTTGGTCAGTTTCGTCCCGTATTTTATCGTACGCTTGGAAACGGTGGCAGCCACCAAACGCAAAATAGTAAGTCTTTCCCTGGTCGCGCACACATAGAACATCGATTGGTGGAAGTTTAGAATCCATGCCAGCAGCCTCTTCCTTCGTGCAAGTTTTGCTGGCCTCCGGGGTACCCTTAAGGGTAGATACCATGGCGTCAATTTTTTGGTAGTCCAGAACCGGCGCGATGGGTCTTCTGATCTGCGATAGCGGTATACTGCTAATCCTGTTAAGTCCTCCTGTTTGGATCGACATCGGCAGTAGTAAGTTGTAGTGAGTAATATTAGGAAAAATTCGTCTCTAAAGCTGCTAAGAGAGGTAGTAAGGACTAGTGAAGGGCGAATAAATAAACTGTCTTTCTCGTCAAACTAGAACATTTTCAGCTGTCCACAAGTCGACAATTGCTCTTTTATACCTTTATTCTCTGGGCGTTTGCTCGATTCCCATTTGATTAGTGAGACTAGTGGTCTAGACTCATAACTACGCACGACTTTGCACCTCAAATCAACCTTTTGTTAGACTCAATCACGAGCGCTGCCACTATAGTATCCCGCTCTTCTTTAAATTCTGTTGGATGATCAAGTCGGCCACAGCGGTGAGCACAAAATGCATGCTTTGGGTGTCTGTTGCACAAGTTCTGTGAACATAGATGGGCCTTTGAGACTTGTTCATACCCAAAAAAATGTTTTCGAAATACTTCAGACCTGCCTCTGCATCATTTACACGGCCTTGGTACTTTGGGAAGAATTGCCTTATAGGCGATCTTGTAAGCTTTTCTTTGAATATATCTGTTTTGTTCAGAAACAGTATAAACGGTGTATTGGCAAACCAACGAGAGTTCAAAAGCGTGTCAAATAGCATAATGGATTCGTGCATACGGTTAACACGCTCGTCTTCAAACAGCATCTGATCATATTCGCTCACGGCCAAAACGAAAAGCACCGCAGTGATTCCCTGAAAGCAGTGAATCCATTTCCTTCGTTCCGATCGCTGCCCACCGGCATCCAGTACTTTGAAGTTAGACGACCCTATGTTGAAAGAAGTTTCAGTGATGCCAGTGGTCTTGATACGTCCCTTCAAGATGTCCTCATCTGAGCACACGTAGCCTGGTGTGGCGAATTTTTGTATATTTTCGAAATAGTACTCCGCAGAACTTTCGAGTTGAAACTCATTGGATTGCGCAAAGCATTGGCGGACCCCGCGGTCCTGCTGCCACAAGATGTGAATGGCACTTGCAATCTGTTGACTACTCACGGGTCGAGACCCTGATTGCTGCCGTAAAAGGGCTGGATTTGTACTTCCATTTTCATTCAAACCTTCGGATAATTCTTGGAAAGTAACAGCGTCATATTCACCATTAGCTCCCACCAAGTTTTGGTCCATTAGGACGCTATTGCGGAAAGCTTCTGCTCGACCAGTACTTTGAACGCGACGCTTGTTTTCGCTAGTCTCAGAATATTTCAACACGTAATCGTTCAAAAATCCGGATCCACCCGCAAGACTGGCATCGATAAGTTCCAAAGGCTTAGCCTTTAAGAGTAACCTCTTCTGCTCAAATAAGTGGCGATTCAGCTGGGGATTATCACAATCCAAAAGAATACCCAGTTTGCGCGCCTGGATGATCAAAATCCTCATAGATTGAATGGCATCTGCCCAAATCACTTGCGTGTACTGGAGCCGCTCCTGATTGCTGAAGCCACCTTGGTGTAGAAGTCTCAATTGCTTCAACACGGTTGACTTGCCAGATTCTCCAGCTCCCAACAACAATAGTTTGATTTCTTTGTTCTCTCTCTGTTTTTGCATCTGTAAAGACCGTTCAATGGCCTCATTGGCCCTCTTACTTTGCAAGAACAAATCCTTCTCTTCTTCTGGAGCCATCGTACTGGCGTTACACCCCATCGTGTCGTTAAACCTTGTTTTGAACACTTTGATGGTGTTTTACACCCACTAACACTTGAAGTACTTTATGAAACCCCGAAGTTTCTTTAAGTTAGTATCCATTCTTCTAGATTTGGTTCTCGCATCCATCGAGATTTGAACACTTCCAAAAAAGGGCGGCTCAACTCCCCTTTGGCCTCAACAACTTTTTGAGGTACTGTTTTCACTACTAGGAAGATTTCATGAAGCAAAACTCGCTGAGTCAAGCATTTGAATATTCAAAGAATCTATCCAACTTTTGATCTCAAAGGCTTTCCTTTTGAGGTGGCAGGGTCTCATCCTGTGCCAATAATGGTTTTTAAGCACCAGCGGTGTGTTATATGTATAAGATCGAGGCCACAGGGTACGAAGCATCAAGTATCCACAATAATCATGGATGTTTTAACCTATCACTCCTTTCACGGTTAGCCCCTCCCCCCGACTGCTGTTAAAGCGTTCAAACAGTGGTAATGTTTTAGCCCTCGCATTGCTATACAGTATGCAAGACATGTCAACTCACCTACATAATTGCCGTGCTACTATTGCTAGCTCGATTGTGCTCAGGACCTATTTAAGTCAACCGCTGAATAACTAACCTATTGAACCAGTGAGCCCTCTAGTCTGTTGCTGCCAACTGATTTGTGATGAAAGATAAAATGTTGATTGTGAGCTCAAAAAGAAGCCTACAAGAGCTGGAAAGACATTTTTCTACATATGCGTAGTTGTAAAACAATAAGCTATTTCATTTAATGCATTTGCCTCAACGTTATTAGGCCTCCATCTTAAATCATCGATCATAATGATCCATCCGTTATAAATTGTTGTATGGTTCCGTTGATTTAAAAATCAGATCTTCAAAATTATCCGATTGGAGGGAAATTCATACTTACAAACTATTGAGAACAAAAGCCTCTAGATATCGCACTTGGGAGACTGAGGTCTGTTAAGTAATTTAACAAGCGGATTGGCTCAAATCAAAGGCTCGTTAGGCTTCTCTCCAAGTCATCTACGTTCATAAGGTTCGAAGCGAATAAAAATCAAATTCAACATGTCTGGAACATCAAAGAGCGAATGTCCAGTAGACCACTCGGCTAGGGAGGCATGGATGAAGAATATGGCTCATAAAGGTGATGCAAGTTCTAGCAGTAATGAAAACTGTCCACAACACACAATCAACACTAATCTTGATAGTAAGACATGTCCCAAAACAGAAGCTTGTCCCGTGGGCCCTGAAGCACGCCGTGTATGGCTTCAGAAATCGGGTGCTTCGGCAGCTGCAGAAGACGTTGAATGCTCCTCGGACGAAATCCCAGCTGTCCCCCACTACACAACCGATGCCGAACTGCCTACAGAACGAGAAATTTCCAGTATTCCTAGAACTGGCACTCACCAAAACTGGGTCTATCCTTCCCAAAAGCAGTTCTTTGAAGCTATGCTGCGCAAAAATTGGGACCCAAGCACCGACGACATGAAAGCAGTGGTACCAATCCATAATTCCGTCAATGAGCGCGTGTGGAACTACATCAAGCTTTGGGAAAAAAACCAAGGAAGTGAGACATGCGGTGGTGGTCTTCAACTCACTAGTTTCAAGGGGGATTCCAAAAAATTGACCCCGAGAGCGTGGTTCCGAAGCTCCATTATGGGTCAAACGAAGCCCTTTGACCGCCACGATTGGACGATCAGCCGCTGTGGTATCCAAGTAGACTACGTGATAGACTTTTACAGCAGCGAATCCCAAAATGGGCCGGGTATATATTTGGATGTGAGACCGAAGCTAAACAGTATCGAGGGTATGCGCTTGAGATGCAAGAAAATACTGGGGATCGATTGAGGAACCCAGTCCTGAACAGGGAGAAGTCATGCGCCGGTAAAGACTAGTCTCCACTATTTAAAAATCCATGTACATATTCAATTTCAAGACTTTTGTTAACTATCACAGAATTCACAGAAGAAAGCGCAGGTGAAAAGGCATCTCAAAATCATCTATTAACTATAAACACGAATATCTATCGTTGACGTCAACTTTACAACTTTCCTGCACTACCGAATGCATTCCCCAGCTTTTGCATGTTTTCACCAACTTTTACATTAGTTTCAAAATATTTCGAAACGCATCTGTCGATACATGTTGATTCGTTCTTGTTTAAGTCACCTTCGGTATACGACGCTTGGACACACTTCTTGTGGCAGTTATCGACCAACTTGTTAAACATGTCGGTAACCAAATCCAGTTCTGCTTCAGCAGCTGAGATTTTTTGTTGAGTGTTAAGCTGAGGTTGGCCGCCGAATCCTAGGAAAGACATGTTATACTGGTTAGGTGTGTGAGTTGCCTGCAGAGTTTTTAAACAGATTTGAAGGGCTGAACTACTTCTTGTTTCTAGATTTACTGGAGAGACTGAATGATTGTCAGCAACTTTTTCAACCTTTCATTTTTCAAGAGTAGCGAAGTGACAGTTTACTTACGAAATTACAACTTTAGATAACAATATATTACAATTCATCAAAGGCCGCAGGACGATGGAGAGAAGACGAATTCACAGTCTAACTTTTGCGAGTATTACACTACATCGGTAAGCAACCTCAGAAATGGTTAATGCCATTTTTTAATCTCGCTTTGCGTTCTTATCTGAAATTGAATAGCCTTCTAGGAACAAATTACAGTCGACAGCTCATATTAGCCACCGATTCGGGACACCCCATTCCACCCTGTAACTTTCTTCAGCCGATATCTACAAACGCAAATTACGATAACTCGGAGATTAGGAATGCTATGTGGAACGTGCTACAGAATAAATATTACAACATCAATGCCAAGATTTTTTGGTCTGGTTCAGAAAGAACAATCCCCCGAGTAGATGGGATAGCTTTGGCACCTAACTAAACACATTATTTCTTTCTTTTGTTTTGTCACGAAATTCTTCCTTTTCATACATATAGGTCACTTCGGAGACCTTGTTCAGAAGCATCACCAGTAAACTGGGTTCGCAGCAGCCTTTTAGCGCCAATATCTGTGACCTCTCCTTCCGGTACTTTCAGGTCGTCATCCACATCATCTTCTCCATCGATTCCGCTATCATCAGAGTCGGTTTCGTCTGGCAGGTTCGTATCGCCTTCCTCCTCCTCGTCTTCCTCGTCATCATCCTCTGCCGCATCGTCACCAATACCCCCGCGGATTTCCACTAGTTTTTTCGTCAAAATATCTACAATGTCATGCCAGTCCCGCATCCCACCCATACCAATATCTCCACAAATCAACACTTTCTCTACAGGTCTCAAAACTGTGATATGGGGTGATTCCTCCTGCAGCATTGCCAGGTGTTTTTTGGTCACTGGATGCGTGTACATAAATGTGTTCATCGCAGGTGCCACAAGCACGGGCGTTGATGGCGTCCAAGACCGTAACAACGACGTGAGTAAATTATCGCATATACCATATGCCAATTTCGCCAAAGTATTTGCTGACAATGGGGCGATGAGGCAAATATCCGCCCATCTTCGAAGCTCAGTATGAAGTACTGGATCACCCATACGTTTGAAACCACACCATTCGTCCTCATCGCGCCATATTTTCACGTCTGTGGATATTTTTAGACCACGCAGGAAATGTTCCGCCGGCTTGGTTAGAACAAGCTGGATCGAAACCTTATCGGGCCCGTACATCTTATAAAGTTTGTCAATGATAACAGGCACTTTAATCGTTGCGACAGATCCGGTAGCTCCAATCAAAATATGAATTTTTTTGTCATCCTGTTTTTGGAAAAACTCGGTGAAAGGTAGCTGAGGCCCCAGTCGCGCATTTACGAGGGCCTTGTTGACGTGATGCTGTTGTTTCCTATTCGTACTAGCATTACCAGAAGGAGACTGCGACTGTGGAATACCTTGAGGAATGGAATCCATAAAGATGAACTCTCCCGGCATGTGGACGGAGTTCTGACGTGAACACATAGCACTTGAGTCATAATTATTGTCCGCTACAGAATTTTGGCATGTCTCCAGGTTTGGTGCAGCGTTTCCCATATCGCTTTGTGCCATGATGGCTACAGACGAAGGCCTGGCCGAAATAGAGCCTCTGTGTGATATCTTGTCAGCTATGTTTGCCATGGTAAAAGATACAGCGGTTCCTAGTGCACTAGCTGGGCTCTTCAGCCCATTAGAAGCTGAGTCTGCGGAAAGCTCCAAATCCTCACCTGCTTCCGAATGATCCACGCTGCCGTGGTCGGGGCTTCCATTTTCCTTCTTTCGACCAGAGGTCACAACCCTTAGTTGTTGGGGACTGACATATGTAGCTTCATCCACAGGACGGTAGTTTGGAAATCTGCTATTCCCATTGGTAATATTCCCCAGTTTTCCCTTGTAAGCGGTGATTTCGCGGCTAGAACTATCATTTTTCGCCAAGATTGACACCGGCGTGCGTCCTCCAGCGTCTCTGGTATTCTCAGGCATCTCAGGTGGTGTTCGAACCGCTAAAATACAGATGCTCTAGGCCTATTGTCAGTGTTGGATTTGTCAAAGATTGGCCACTTTTTTTCATGCCTTGTTGAAACATGAAATAATATTGATCCGCCCACTCAGTCAGTACTTCTATAAAAAAATTATAAGCTTTTTACGTTAGTAGGAAATCGAGACAGCTCTCTGAGTGAAAGCATCAGGCTTGAACAATGTGCTTGAGTGAGACTATCCCAGGAGCTCTGAAATTACTATCGTAGATGATACCACATTTCTCGCATTTGTTAATCTAGGACTTCCTGTTGGCAGACTTAGTACTAATTTGCTCAAATTCACTCAGTTGATGCCAGGCTCGGGAGCTATGGAGCAGTACTTTAAGTTTGGGCTAAATACATATTTGCTATCAGTGGCGGTCGTTTTTTGGACTAACCTTACTTTCCGCTAATGTAAACAATGAACAAATCAGCGAAGAATGCTAGCGAACAATAAGTATAAAGGGAGAGGAAACAAAGTCGTTTTAATGTGGTTTTTGTCAGCTAGTGGACCATCTGTAGCTGGTTTCCTAATCCATTGTTAATAATGTGAGTGCGGGTCGCCAAATACAATGATGTTTTGGTACAAAGGGATGTTTTCGCATCTTTATTATTAGTGTCCGTACTTAGGTCGAATGTATGCAGAAGGCTACGGATTTGGTAAACTAATATCAGTATAAATTCCTCCGTTAAATTTTCAAGAAATTAGTTAAGTTTACAATACTATTCAGGGTTCTGAGGTTGTTTCTCGCACGACCTTTCGTCCTGACTGGTATCAAGAGTGGTCACCCAAAGCCGGAAGCCTAACTCGGATCTCAATCCAAAATCATCGTACTCAGGAATCAAATGGTTGAGGCGTAGTTACATTGGCGACAGTAAGATTGCTAAATTTTACACATTGATCATTCATAACTGGCTCGTAATTGGTTGGCTATTAGATAAAGTTCTACGATTAACTCTTTGACCTTTCCACATTTGAATAGTAGAGTAGATTTCATAGCTGCAGTAATCACCGGTATTTACACGGCTTTTGACTATCCTTAATCGTAGGAATCGTAGATGTGTCTAATAAAAAGATCCAAATTTCCGCCGTACATTGATCTTAGGCATTATAGAACTTTTAATTTTATTGTAAGTCACATATCCTGCTAGCTTATAAATTATTGCTGTGCCAATCTTGAGTTCAGAACTATCATCAACTATTGTAATATTGTGTTGTACCCTCTAAATTCATGTTAAAACAATTTCCCTTTCCAAAGATGCTACCTGACGATACCAAATTTCACACCGCGGTTACAGGTATTACAAATGGACATCCAATAGCACCTCTCAAGCAGGGAACGAATAACTTATACTTTATTTGAGATTGTATAACCTCACTTTCTAGTATTATGTCTTTTTCACAGGTGACATGCCGATGACTCAAAGATCGCCCTCAAAGACTCTTTGTAATATCCTGTTATGTTTATCACTGGATGGGGTTTTTCATTGTTTAGAAATATTATATTGCTACTATGCCCACAAAAGAATGGTCACTGAAGGCTGAAGGAAGGTTAGTGAACATGAGTTCTTGAAAAGGCCACTGATTTTTTAATTATCTAAACCTGTGCATGTCAAATTTTTTGAGCTTCTTTTTAGGCTGCAGGCCATCGTATTTGCTTTTGTAGCAGATATCAGAAGAGTTTACGCTTTGGTTGTGCTTTATAGACGTATTTAATATTCATCAGTACACTTCTTAAATATCTAGGGCTCAAAGACATCTCCCTACCACTTAATCATCGAATTGGGGGCTCTTGCTTCCGTTCTGCTTCTTTTGTCGCACCTTTTTAACATGCAACGTGGGGGGTCGAAACGTTTCATCAACCATCGTACTCTTATCGCTTAGCGCTCCGCTAAGCTGCTGTATACTGTTCCTTGGCTCATTGCCCGCAGTGGAAGGAGCGGTGAGGTCAAACGGCATCATATCCATGTCCTGCAAACATCTTTCAATATTTTCTTCTGATCCGAGATATCGATCTGTGAGTGTGAACTCGTTGCGAATTCTGCTGCGGTGTAGCCTTAGCCGAAACTTGCGTATTAGATCGAATTTTCTTTTGTAAGTCGATCGTGGCGGCGTAAGAGATTTTTCTTCTTGTGGCCCCAAAGCATGATCGGACAGCGTCGCTCCTGAGTCCGAATCCAAGTATATTTTACTAAACATCTGAAACCCGTCTTCTTCTTCCCCGCATTCGCCGTTGACATTTATGGATGGTAATGATGAGTCTTCGTTCATGCTTGTCAGCACTGACGTATCGCGGTTTGTAAAGCACTCGACCTCATTTTGGAATCTGCCCTTTTTCTCCAAATCGCGCAACCTCTGGAGTCCCACATTAGGAGATTCCTCTATCTCACTCCAACTGCAGGTAAATTCTTTTTCGTTGTTATTAAGCCATCTGCGAAATCTATGATGTCGTGTCACTGGAGGGGAAAGCTTCTGTGGTTCCATTGGTCTAATCCAAACACGCCTAATAGTAGATCTAAGAGAACGAGCTGACCTGGGAGGGTTCTTGAAATCCACAAGCACCTGTGAATCCTGTGGCTCATCTAAAGTTTCCCTGGAAAAGCTGTACTTACCTAGATACACGGTTCCGGGCCTTGTGGGTATAGTACCACTAGGTCCGATTGTAGTCATTCTTAGTAGGGATACTTGCCTCTTGTGTGAATAATAAGGTGTTGTGGTCAGAGTGCTCAACAGTTTTACTTGAAATTTTGCATTGATGATTTTGTGTGAGTATACTTTATATTGGCACTTCCAGATAGAGATTAAGAAAGTGGGATATCGAACCAAAGATTACCAGGAAAATGTAATTCAATGAATTGAAAAATTACCAGAAAGATATTCAGCTGTTACAAGCTTCACTTTTGATGATCCTAAATGTGTAGACGCTCAAAACCGCACAATATCGCCTCGAACTATTCTGACATCTAGTCTTGTGCTGCATACAATAATTGTGACCCTCGGGGTTTTAACAAAAAATTTATTGAGGCGAGTCTGAATCAGCAATGGAAAGCTTGCTGATGTTCTTGTTTAATTCTTCCATGATTAGGTTGATTGAAGTGGTTCGTAGATGAAGGTTATAAATATCTCTCCGTGATTATTTCAGCTATATAGGTGGTCCATATATCTAAACAGTTTGTCGGTATTTATACAAATTTTGGATTCAGCGTAAAACTTTTCACTCAATACTCAGGAACGATCGTATGATAAATCGGGTGATCCCAGATGGTCATCATCTGAGGTATCACACCATTTTGTCGTATCGTCCGATTCTTCGTGAGCTCTTTTAGGGCTTCACGTAGAATCTTTCATCGACCGTCCATGTTTTACTGACATCACTTTGTACCATGATGTCGCGGTTCTCCAGTATGTGCTCACTCGTTGTATAATGCAATTGGCACTATCCAGCAGTAACTCGCTAGTTCTGACAAAATTGAGATCAAGTTATACTAGTGTTGAAATCCTTCATCACTGAAATGCCAGTGCCAATCGCCTATGACAAAATTACTGGTTTCCTGAGTCTCCATTACCTGATGTCCGTCTCGTAAGGTATTTGGTAATGTCAAGGACATTCACTATTATTTAGTTATTCTTACAAGATGGTAGTCTCAAACTTGGACATATGAGTCCCTTCGTGACTTTTCCTGATATGAGTAGTCTGTCCTTAATGTCTGGAATAATCATCAGAATATATTCAATTCCTTACGGTTTATATTATATGATCTAAGTACTGAGGATAACCTGTGTCGGCGTCAGTTAACTTGCAAAATTGTTCATTCAAGCCATCCTTGATTGACTAAGCTAATGGATTTTGTAAAGTTTTATCTTTATCTGTCAGCTATTCTTGGGCGCAGGCTAAACTGACTCACTATTTCTTAACCTGTTAGCTCGAACTTATTATTGTTATTATCAATTTAATACAACTGTGTCACATTATTCATGTGATTCATACTATAACAAGATTCGTTTAGGATTCCGACAAAATGTTAAAGATAACTGGAAGCCAAATAGCACAGCACTCACATAAAATCCGAAGAGGTTTGTGTACAAATCGGGGTAGTTAACAAATCAGTACTCGCTAATCTTAACTTTTCTTAAGTCTAGTCTAACTCATTAGGGTAGAGCAGTTTCTTAGTAGTCGTCACTCTAATTACTGGAAAAATAAATAAATGGATTATACACGATGACGGAATCAGAACCTAGCTTAAAGTACAATTCAACAGCACGGCGACTGAGCACAGAAGCACGCTTCTGTATGCCTGCTAAAAGAGCTGTAACGTCGGTGGTTGAAAGAGTAGGGTTTTACTGCCAAAAAAGCGATGTTAGGACACTCAAGAAACTGGCCTTTTCGATTGGATCGCAAATAGGAACTACGAAGACATCCATCAGAAAGAACATAGTGACGCAATGTCAAATGCTCATACAATTGGCTAACATCAAAAAAGCTCGAGGAGTACTTAATATCACAGCAATTGACATGGGTCTAGAAAATTTCGCTTATAGCCGGCTTTCTTGGGCCACAGATCAAAAAATACCCCAAGTAAAAGAGTGGGACAAAATACGATTGAGCAAGCTCTCTACGGAGCCGAAAATGCCATTTACACCCAAGTTTATGGCTCAGGTCGGTCAAAAGCTAACAGATATTCTAACAGAGAACCCGCCTGATCTTTTTGTTATAGAAAGACAGCGAACCAGAACCATGGGCTCTGCCGCTGTATCAGATCCGATCTTAAAGGTTAATGCGTTGGAGCACGTTCTTTTTATGAGTTTAAATGCAAAGAAATTTTATACGGAAGACGTAACTTACCTAGTGGAATCATCCGATCCAAGGAGAATGACTGATTATTGGTGCCAATCACTGCCTGTAAGAGAACTGTTGAAAAGAGCTTACGGCCCAAACTCCCCTAAAGTGCAACTCAAGGCTACTAGTTCTGCACTTACCAAAATTCTCAAGATTGCATTGACAAAATCGATGCTGTTGCAGGGAAATCCGGACAAATTCACACTGCAGCCGCAGTTAAAAGAGCAGCTAACGTCTTATCATCGAAGGAATCCAAAGAAAAAGCTTGATTTGTTCCAATTTTTGAATCTTGGGGACGACGCAGGCAAGCCTAAAGAAGATGATCTTGCCGACTCACTGCTGCATGGTTTGGCCTGGGTTGATTGGATAAGGGCCTTCGAAGAATTAAGCGTAACTATAATGACTAATGATTTAGACGAAACAGGGTTGAAAGCCTTCAATGACTTCAACAAATCAAAAAAAGCGGAGCTTGAGGATTACTCCATGTCAAGTATTACTGAAATCTAACACTATAATGATGGTAAATCATGTCTCGTACTTATATTTGCCGAGGCCAAATATAATGGTTCTGGAGAACCAAATCTCTGGTAGAAAAATTTGCATATCAAGATACTATTTGCCAATACGATACTCTTTCGAGCGGTATTCTAGGATTTTTTGTCCTGAAGCGCGGTAAAGCAGACAATTATCCGGTAGGCTTTCCAGAAGGCTATGATTCGGACTGTCAGGTCGTGTATTGTAGCCCCGATATGCCTAAAGGTTAGCCTGCTGTTCTATTGGCAATGTAGTAATTCCTGAGATTTGCGCCCATAAAAAATTACAAGTCTCTGCATCAATAGCTGACACAACGATAAAATTGTGAAGCTGGTATATCTGACAGCCCTCGATATGTGGCTGTTCAGACCACAGCGTTGCAATTTTGGAAAGAAGTCTCAACCTTGCGAACTAAACTTCACTCAATGCCTGACAGGCTTGTTTGCATTTCATGCCCCCAAGTAAAGGACTCTGATCCAAACTACGAACATCTTCCAAAGAAGTTGGTATCCTTGGCTCCTTTTGCAGTTGGTAAAGAAGCTGCTCAAGCCGACTACAACCACCCATTAGTGATACCTTTATCTAAATGGAATGATTAATTTTGTTCTGTAGAGGTCCGAGTGGTAAGAGTACCTTAACCGTTCTTTGAGCTCATCCGGATATACGTAAAGCATAATGTGTCTTGTGAGTACTTTGGTACTCGTGAAAACGAAATTGACTGAAATATCGATTGATTACGATATCTTCAACCCAACCAAACCGTCACGACAACAAGTTTATTCTAACAACAATAAGCCCCAAGATGAACCTCCGACTGGAATTGACGAGGTTCTTAAATCTCTGCTTTGCTTTGGCTTCGGCCTTCATGTTCTGGAAAGGTCTTTCAATTGTGACAGACTCACATTCTCCCATTGTTGTGGTACTTTCGGGCTCGATGGAGCCGGCTTTCCAAAGAGGCGACATCCTGTTCCTTTGGAATAGAAATGCTCGGAATAAAGTAGGAGATGTGGTGGTATATGAGGTGGAAGGTAAAGATATCCCAATTGTACATAGGGTGTTGCGACAACACACGGAAGAAAATTCTGGGAAGCAGCTCTTACTGACGAAAGGTGATAACAACGCGGGAAACGATATTCCACTATATGCAAAACGTAAGGTATACCTTCAAAAGGATAGGGACATTGTGGGAACCGTTAAAGGCTACATTCCACAGCTCGGTTACGTCACCATCTGGATTTCTGAGAACAAGTACGCGAAGATGGGACTCATGGGCCTCATCGGTCTAAGTGCTTTGCTAAGTAATGAGTAGTAATTACATGAATGAGACGTCTGATTATCGTGCGGGAAAATTGTATAGCAGGATTTCTCTGCCTTAATGCAGTATATGAGTGTTTTTCCCGTGAATCTAATAGTCAAGATCTATAGGTGTCAGTGGACGCTTCCATGGTAATGTCGACGCTGCTGGTATATTAGACGCAACAGAAATATCAGTCTTCGTTAAAGCTTTCCTGGGCTCAAATGCTTCGAACAGTTTCCGTTTTATCTCGTTGTCAGCCAAATCCTTGTATTCAGCATATTCTTTCAAAAGATCTCCAGCCTCCTCGAAGGTAGTTGGTTTGGGTCGTGACTCAGAAAACACTCGATGCAAAAGTAAGGTAAAATAATGTTTTCGCTGGTCTAAAAGCATTTGCTCCATCTCTGCTTGTCGGGCCAGCTTCTGATGACGGTCGTCTTGAAGCTTGGATAGCAGGATTTCACGGTCAACATCGTCTATTTCTGACAGTTGTGGATGGTCCTTCAATAAGTCGCTAAGTTTTTTGGAGTTCATTTCTCCGTCAGTATCCCAATTGTAATTGGCGTCGATCAAAATTTGGCTGGCAATGCTTTGCTGAGCTTTCATGATTAAAGCTTTTTCCTCAACGAAGTCCATAAACAAATCCAAAGCAGAAGACCCATTTCTCCCTAGGAGAGCTTTAAACCTCATATCGGATTTAATAACAGGGTAAAAATCTTCCCACTTTGTAGTGCATCTTATCGAGTTATCATATTCACTCATTAATTGTCTGAATCGATCTCTAGCCTTGCGGTCGCTTGTGTAGTTTGCAGCTTTCGTCGCCTCTAACTCCTCCTTGGTTCGTGTAGAAAACGTTTCTACTATAGTAATGTATTGTTGTAAAACATCATGCTTTGATAACGTTTGGAAGTGTCGATTGGAAGTAAACCGACTGCTGTTTTCAAAAAGATATTTGTTCGAAAGTTCTTCCCACGGTAGCAAATTTTCCCGGTCTGGAATTATGCCGAGTAGATAGTCCCGTAGCTCCTTAAGCGCTTGTTCCTTCGTCTTCTCCAAACCTGCAAAATGTTTATCACGAAGGTCGTCTACATATTCCTCGAAAACTTTACGCTTTGTCCTTTCGCTTACCACAGAGTGTTTGTATATGGGCTCATTGGCAAAGATACGCTTTCCTGTAGCCCACCTAGTGTAATAATTAATACTATAGTTTTGTGCAAGCATAGCCAAAAACGCATCTTTGAATTTGTTGACCGCTGAATGCTCCTTAAGAAGCTCATCCTCTGATCTGTTGGACAGATACTGCTCGAACATTCTCCTTTTCCAGAGTGGATCATCATCAACGCACCAATATCGTGGATCAGAGCAGCTGAGTTCGGAAATGATCTTGTTGAAAGACCAGGTAGAATCGATATGATGGTCCGCCAGCATCTGCAGAAAAATACATTCGGCCTCAGATTTTTGTTTCGTCTTGATTCCCACAAGCTTTGACTGAAGATGATACGATGACGCATCCCTTGAAGCGCCCGGCGCATCCTTGTCAGACTTCGTAGATATTGTGTCAATCGTCGTATTATCTGTTCTATCTAAATCCGTGGTTTTTTCTTCTGCGCTTTCATGAGATTCTGAGGCCTTTTCTTGAGTAAGCTCTGGAAACGATGGTACTTCCCAAGTGGATTCCCCGGATTCCTGGTTGTAGTAATAAATCTGGCCTCCTTCAGCTTGGCCGGCCTTCCAGCCATGCTTGTCAAGTTGAAGCTCAAGCTCAGTATATAGCTCGCGGGGTTTTTCCCAGGTCGTTTCTCCTGACTCAGTGTGATAGTAATACAGACGACCTTCGGGATCGTGCGCTTCGTTCCAAGAGTTCATTCTGTACAATTGATATGTTACAGTTATGGTACTTGCGAAAATCAGGCAATGGCCAGGCAGAGGAACTGCAAAGTGGTTTCTTCGTCTGTACAGACAATAATTGCTACTTCTAAATTTTTAGAGGCTATGGATTTGATCGGTAGTAGCTCCGTCTGTCATGAAGAGAAACCGGTGCACCTGAATTCTAGCTTCTTATTTAGCTTTAATCCCATCGGGATCTGATTAGAAGTCACCTGAAAGTCGAGTGATACAAAATTTAAATATGCGTGTAGGATATCACCTCGTACTATTCTGGCAAGTCATCGTGTGATTGGTACTATAACTAAGAGCTTCTGTACTCTTAGATCCTTCAGTGATGCACACTGGCAATATTAGATACCATGTAATACTTAATACTTCTCGTACTACCAGCAGATGATTAATTACCTCACAGAGGCTAGCATCAAAGTTGATTTGTAATATTTCTCAAAACTCGGCGTTCCCTAGCTTCATTGTCTATCTATGTCAAATTGGTGGCTATATTAGGAGATCAAATGTTGTTGCCAACACATCCATATTTGACTTCAAATCAACCCTCTAGTAAACTGCGTCGCCGTTGAATCTTAGCAAAGAGAATGTCCTTTGCTCCACGGAATTTCCCGTCTCCCTGAATTTCAAAACATATGGAGGCGCTACATCTGAATGAACAAAATGGTAACCAGATTGCATACAGTCATTTTGCCTTTCTCAACCAGATCGGAATGAAAGTATAAGAGTCCACTCGTATTTAACTCATCCAATTCTACGATGATTACACTTCCGAGACCTGTTCTGTTGATAAACCATAAAAGCGATGTCGGTAGCTCAAATATCTAATAAACGTGAGAAGTTAAGACTTCTGCGGCCCTGACCTCGGATCTGCTATAACATCCTCTCAATATTGTTTAAGGTTGATATCTTAGTCGAGGAGACCTACCCTGAAGTACGAAGATAATAAACAAAGTCCAGAAAAGATTTCAAGCCAATAAATAGAACAACACAGGTTAATCCTCAAACTGTCTTTCTGGAGCTCGAGACGATCTACGGTAGAACTCTCTTCATCTAATATGGGAGTTCGTTCTATTTTCTGTAATTAATTACGAATATTAGTCCTTTCGAAAGGGATTCCATTTACGTTCTTTAAATGGGAAGGCCATTCATACACTCAGATATAGTACAGTGCGAAACAGTGTACATCTAGGGTGCTTCCATCTCGCATTTATTTGATCTTCCTCTTCTGCAATGTCACAATCGTTACGACCATATCTGACGGCAGTCCGCTATTCCTTGCAAGCCGCACTGAATTTGACAAATTTCTCGTCCCAAGTGGTAGAAAGACACAACAGACCTGAGGTAGAAGTCACAAATACAAGTGCAGAACTATTACTGCAGCCCATGCATGTTTCTCGGAATGAGCATGAGCAAGTGTTGATAGAGCCTAGTGTTAACTCCGTGAGAGTCAGTATTAAGGTCAAACAAGCCGACGAAATCGAACAAATATTGGTACACAAATTCACGCGGTTCCTGGAACAGCGCGCCGAGTCCTTTTACGTGTTGAGAAGAGTGCCTATCGAAGGCTTCAGCATCTCTTTCCTTATTACGAATAAACACACAGAGACTATGAAAACGGAGAAACTCGTGGACTTTATCATTGAGTTCATGGAGGAAGTAGACAAGGAAATCAGTGAAATGAAGCTTTTTTTGAATGCCAGGGCTCGTTTCGTCGCAGAAGCCTATTTGGGAGAATTCGTATATTAAGGTGGACAACTTGTTCATGGAGCCGAATGCTTTCAGGATACCAGCTATCCAGCTGGAAGGAATCTTTTAATCAGCTATATGCTTCACCATCCTTACCTGATCAAAAACGCAACACTTCTGAGGGTTTTTCCCACCATTTATAGATCTCTCTGAATTTCTAAGGCAGGGAAAAGTTTTACAGCTTTCTACAATCCTCTGGTGTGTATAACATTAAGTGCCCAAATATCCAGATACTCTATTTAACAAGAAACGGTCCGCCCTTCCTGGCCATTCTTATGGCCATTTATGAAACTGAACTGTCCTTACCTGTCGTTTCACTGTTACCCGGCGGCGTCAATTTCCTTGCGATTTTATTCTTGAAATACTAGCGGATATAACTTAAAGACATAATAAGAGCATCTCATCTCATCAGACAATCCGAGCCGAAGAACTTCCTATAGCGGATAGCATAAACGCTGTCTTGACAGCATCTTAGTAGCTCTTACCGATATTACTTGAAGCTTAAAATCGGGTCCAATTTCGGCATGTCTGATCATCAATTTGAGGTTTGGAACCAAGATCCTTCTAAAGAAGGATCTCAAAATATGAATCATTCGATGTTGAATTTGAACGACGACTATGCTCATATCCTGAGCAATTTAGCAAATGGTAGCCCCCAGGCTTTGAGAGACAGTCCGGAAAATAACCAGGACTTACAAGACGTACCAACGTCGGGCCAAAACGCCCCCTCAGTTAATGACAAACAACCAAATTTGGATATGTTATTGCAGCACTATCAGGAGCTTTTTAGCCGCTCTGGTGGTGGCAACAATGGCGGCAACAGGGGAAGTAACAATTTGCACAGTGGTAACATTGACAAACCTGGTCAGTCAGAGACGTCGCATATGCAAGTTCCGAACATCAATTCCAAAGCAGTCGCAGCATTAGAAAACAAGTCTGTTATTGCCGAAAAACCATGCGATCACTGTCGCAGAAGACAAATCAAGTGTGTGATAGTTCCCGACCTCACCAACTGTGTCCAGTGCGAAACAAAAGGTATCAGATGCATATATTCCGAGTCGCCTTTGTCGCGCCTAGCCGCTGGCTCAAGCTATGACAAATCAAAACGTAATCGTGTTGACGAGAACGTTAATGTCCATGAACTTTTGAAACGCTCCAAGCTCAATGCCAACAATGAAGGTGCTTCTTACTATTATTCGGATTTGCTACAAAGTTTGGACCAGGCCACCAATGACAAAAAAAGAAACACTGATAACTTCCATGTTCAAGGCGTGAATAATTTGCCAAGCCCCTACATTATGTTCGACTCTCCTGGTCAAAATGATCCAGGCAAAAGTTCGACCAATAGCATTCAGAATGGTACATCTCCTTCAAACCTGTCTGCAGCTACCAACTACAACACAGTTCAACAAAAGATGCCTTACGCACAGCCACCGATTCAATACCCAAGATCGTCGTTCTACGTTGGTCCCACATCTGTATTCGACATCAATTTAGTGAACCATGTTAAACTAGATAAGATAGACCAAGTGCAACTGTCCAAGACCTTGGCGCTCCGAAAAGTCGCTCCAAATGTCCAGTTCTTACTCCGCGATGATCTGAATCAGCCCTTGTACATGAAGCAAGAGCAAGAAGTTGATATGGTGGAGAAACTAGTTCATCCCCATGGTAAAATCCTGGTTGATATTTTCTTCAAACTGATACACCCACAATTTCCAATTTTACATGAAAGGGTTTTCTTAGAGAAGTATTCTAGATCCTATCGAGAACTTACAGCTCCTCTTCTTGCTGCTCTTTACTCCTTATCACTTCAGTGGTGGGACTTTCACCCTCAGTTGGTTGGGTTCCCGAAGCCTGATGTGACCGAACAATTGAATAAGATTGCATTGAGAACTTTTTTTGACGTGATAGAGAGGCCTAAACTCAGTATCATACAAGCAGGCTTGCTAATATTACAATGTCGCAGCGAAAGTGCTAGCAATTGGGCGATTTGTTCCGAGGTCGTGGCACTAGCCGAAGACCTCGGTTTAGGTATAAATTGTCAAGACTGGAGACTCCCTCGCTGGGAAAGGGGTCTCAGGAGGCGGTTGGCATGGGCCGTGTGGTTACAAGACAAGTGGACCTCGATGATGGAGGCTAGGCATTCCCACCTGATCTTAGGCAGAAATTGGTTGGTCAAAATGCTTACGGACGAAGATTTTCCCGCCAGCTCCCCAGTCATAAGCAGCTCTACAGGCAGTCAGTTTAGCGGTCAAATGCTCAGGGACGTGACGAGCCCTGTAGGTAGTAAGTCCATGCTGGATTTGTCACCAACAGAAGAAGACTTCAAAAATTGTAAACTTATGTTTCAGCATATGATATCGTTGAGTATAATCTTGGGAGAGGTCTTGGATACCTTTTACACACTTGGAGCTCTCCAAACTGTGACAAAGGTTGAACAGGTTCTGAAGCTCGCCAAACCGCTGCAACTCAAAATGCGCGAATGGTATCATTCCTTGCCCATTCAACTTTCTATGAGTTCTTTCCAAGAAAGAAAGTTTAACAGTAATGCTTCATTGACCCTTTCATATTTCGCTGTCGAGCTTACATTGCATCGGAAAATAATAACTACCTTGAATAGCGAAACTTCCCCGGAGCTCGTTCACGTATGTCGCTTAGCTGCAAAGACTAGGTTGGTGGCAGCAATCGAATTTATACGGGATCTGAAGTTTGAACACATCAATTCTTTTTGGTACACTTGTTCGACTGGTAATCTCACCCTAATCGGTACCTTTGCTGCATTACTATTTGTCACAGCTCCATCGAAAGAAGAGAGTGCAGTCTTTCGAGACTGTTTGAGGAATTATGTGTGGATCTTGAGAATGAGCTCCAAGAGTTTTGAGAAAGCTGGCCATGGCCTGAGCAAAATACATATGTTGCTGGCCCAGATTCCAGGTTTACTGACCGATGACACTGTTACACCACAGCAGCCGCAACAATCTGTCATTGCACCGCCAACACTTTCACCGCTTTTGCATCAACAAGGAGCTCAACCATTATATATGCACTCGGCATCGATGGCTGAGAGCCCCTATAACTCCCAGTCTACTGTTAACCAAGTGAAGGGCCTACCTTCTGATTTACTTCATCAACTAGTAAACATTCAAGGCAACATACCGACGATAAGCAGCTCAAATAGTCCAGACAAGCAAAGTGGGCCAACTAATGCACCACTAAATGAAGCTGTAGACGGCAGAAATGACTTACATGAGCTAAGTCGCATATCGCCAGCAACATCATCATCAGGCGAAAAAAGCCCGCCTAAAAAAGGTCTTCGCAATGGAGGCGACAATGAATTCCTACATATGCCCACACAAGCTAATCAAGATATAGGTCAGCCGTCCGGCAGACTTTCGAGAACGTCTACGAAATCGAAAGTTCTGACGCCACAGAGTGTTACCGGAGCTAACAGCAGAAATGGTAAGTCCACAACTTCGAGCGACGACCAAACTCACTCCAGTGGCGTTTTCGAGCACCGGAAGGAGGGTTCTCAAATCTCGCCGATGTCAACAGAGGAGCCACATAGCGCCGAAAAAGTTGCTGAACGAGATGTTGGTACACCTGTATTTTCCACAGAGGGAAAGGGACACGGAGTTAGGATTCCTGGAGGCATGCGAGAAGCTGACCAGGATAATTCGGATAGTTGAAATTAATTAAGTGAGAGTGGAATATATATTTGCATTTAGAGTAGTATAACGCTGCGTCTTTCACTCGAGGTTTGCCTTTGTTTCTCGCTGCAAGGGCTGGTCATACCAGGTATGCTGAAACCGTTAGGCGCAATCTGTTATTGTCTTTTCAACGGCAAATGCTAAAAGCTGGGACCGTGACATTTCAGGATTCTCTGGTTGTGTTCTTATAAAAACTTGGATACTTTTCGATCTTCTGCGGAGGTGCTATAGTCCCCTGGTACTTCCACTATGACGTGAGAACTCGTAGCGGGCTTGAATTTATGACTTTCCTTCTCATTTTGAGCCTCTCGCGTCAATAATTGAGTATCAGTCTGTATGCCTCTGTCACTAAAAACAGGAGAGAGAGAAGTAGCTGGCTCCGGGTCAACTTGTTGAGTTGTTGATTGTGGTTGCGCAGAAGGCGCTTCTGCTTGTTTGGGACCACCTTCGTCTTCCACGTCCTTAATGATCTCTCTGAAAAGGTCTCGTAGTGAGACATCGTCATCCGTGGCTATCTGGCCATTAAGCCTATTCATCATCTCTTGGTGGGTGAAAGAGTTGACTCTCTCATTATACTTTCGTATTTTAGATGCCTCTTCTTCAAGAATAACGTATCTCGACTGCTCAAAGCGCCCAAACAGTTTATTAACAAGCGCCAGTTCCTGATCAATATTAACGCTCTCACTATTCTGTACTTTGCTAATCAAGTCTTTAAGAATCCCAATTTTCATGGCGTATCGTCTTTCGAGTTCAGCGTTCTTCTTCTGCTGTTCCATGACGCTTGTCAGCATGGAACCGAAGAGGACTACGACAAGTGCTGGTTTCAGCATGCTCTTGTCGAATCTAGATTTCCGCGTGGAAGGGCTCTTTGTGGTGCCGCTAGAATGACTGCTGTAAAATCTATTTGTGAAGTAACGGTAAGACAGATTACCGGCTTGTCTCGAGATATTCCACATCACTACTAAGGTTCTCTCTGATTATCTTTTGTGGATAGTAATAACTGGTAGTCAACAGGTGGCAGTACTAGAGATTCGCAGAGAAAAAGCCTAAATTTCAACTCAATAAATAGTGAAGTCTTCGAGCTTCTCAAGCAAACTATATTTAATTTATAGCGGAGCTTTTTCTTGAATGAACACGAAATGAGTTAACGAAATTTAGTAGATAGCGTCTTATTTCCCGATGCACAGACCAATTATTTGCTGCAGGTATGCGATTGTGATTAACCTGCGAGTTAGCTAGTCATCTTATAAACGTCCATATATTCGCCAGCTTTTAGCAGGCAATGATCGAACCTCACGATTAAAGGATTCTATCGTCTGACATGATAATACGAAATTTTTCCAAACTAATAATGGTCGCTGCCCTTCGCATCTCAGCGCATCTCATCGCATTGAGAACTTCAACTACTTCGAAGCATAGGAGTGCAGCGCTGAAATTACCGAAAAGATTTCCATATCTCGGTATCATCATATGAGCAATAATCGCGCTAACGGGAGCTCAACTAATAATTTGAAAAGAAACCATCCATTTAAGCCTAGTAGCGATAGCTCTACAATTGACGATGGATTATTTGAAAAACTGCAGGAAGTAATTTCTGGTATCGACCTTATTAATGATTCAGCTTCGAACGATTATAAGCCAGTGATTGCATTTTTCAGCGGCAAATGTGTGGCCCAGGTGATACAATCTTGGTCCTATCACGCTCAGGTCAATAACCATCCCAAATTCACCAGTTGTACGTCAAGGCTGGCAAGATCCTTGCGAGTTCTAGGATCAGATCCCAGTACTTTGGCTTGTGGCTCTTCAATTATCTCTACAATACTGCATGAGTATGTGAAAGTCCTCTACCGCGGTCTCAATAACATGAAGCCATCCATCACCAATTCTGTCCTTCGCCTCATGCTCCAAATTGTCGCTTTCAACAAAGGTGAGCATGTCGACGACTTCCTCATGTATTTTGACCTTGGGCTACCAAGTCTTCCGCGTATGTTGGGACCAACAAAGACAGAGCTTTCAGATCCAGAACAATGCAAGGCGAATCCAGAACTCTCTATGCGCTTCAACTTCCTTCAGTTTTGGCTGTCATTAATAGAGAACGCAAGTCCACTGTTGCGAAAGGGTATACTGACTGAAAACTCTAGGATTATGAGCGGATGGTTTAAATATATGACAAAAATTGACTCCGTGAAATTAATGAAGCACTGCGTAAATACGATGATAGAGAAGGTGCTACAAGAAAAGTCTTTGAGGAAAGTTACGAAGTGCAAGATCTTGAACGAGTCCTTCATTAGTAAACTACACCACTTTTACTACTCCAGTGACGCAGATCTCGTGAAGCTTGTTGACCATTTTTTCGAACTCTACTCCACTTCTGAGGAATTCAGCGTGGCTTTCTCCGATGACAAGCTGTGGTTCTCAGAGCCGGTATATTCAAACTCTGGATTTGGGTCATCAGGCAATGGTGCAATAGTTGTAGTTAACAACAACAGTTTCAACCTCTACAACAAAATTCTTTTTACGATGCTAACGTTCTTCAAACCTTGGGAAGATGAGACACAGTTGAACAGAGTGATTCAGGTTCTTAAAATAGTACCTGAACTTGTTGCTCCCTATTGTAACCATTTAAACACACTTGGGAATCATGAACCTCGTATGACATCTTTTTGGTTTGGCATGACTCTCTTGCTAGGACGAATTATAAATCTACCCATTCCCCAAAAAGTCGCAAATGTACAAACCGATAAAGCGCCCTTACCTTCGCTCGTAATGGAGTCCATCGCGCCAAGCCCGCTGACGAAAAATTCTTTGACAAAGACTCTGCTCAATGATGTGCCCCTTGTTAAACAAATGGGTTGCCAGCTCCTAGTGTTTTCATTTAGAAAACTGGATCAAATTTTCAAGCTTTATGATGACAAAGGGTGGAACTCTGCTAAATCCGAAGTAGCAAACCATCTCAAGAGTAAAGTACCGGAGCTTTCGGTCATTTCAACGACACTGGATTCCGTAAGCCGAGACAAAAAGGACAACAAGATCCTCGCCGCGTCAATATCTTTGGTACTTAACCACTACAGCAAAACGTTCCCGTTGAGCTTCTCCCTAACCCTACCTAGCGATAACTTCTACTTGAAGGTTATGAAATCAAACTCATTCTCTGGTTTGGATCTTGTCATGCTTGATAACTTTCTACAATTTCAGGAGCTCAATAATTCCCAAACTAAATGGTACAATTCAAATGGTAGCGAAAATTCCACTTTCACATCTCTACTGAGGTTGGCCACCTCAGACAACGCCACTGCCGCACTAACGAGTAAGGTAACCCTATTGCTACAAAATCTTTTGAACTTCACAGTAGTTTTTAATGACTCCCTAATAGCATCACCCCTCTTAGCCCTAGTCAACAGTTTACAAATTATCGCGAGAAGCGAGTTCAGCGATAGGAAAATGCAAGAACATAAAATTTGGAAACTTCTGGATGAAACTATATCGAGGTGCATGAGGACGCCATACAAGTACGTTGACAACTCGGCAGCTTTCAGATATTGCTCACCATTTTTGGTTGCCTTGGTTGAGCAATGGAATTATATGGATCACAAAACTGCTTACGATGTTCCATGTAAATGGCTGCTGATCTTTTTGAGGAGCGTACTATTCATAGGTGAACCTTTCGATGGCTTAATGGACTTGTTAGGACCCGTTTCTACGATCCCAAAAAATATGCAAAGCATGTTCTTCAATTTCAAGAACTACGACATGAATCTACGTGATTTAAGAGAACCTGAGAACTTAGTCGTCAACGACATGCAGTTTTCCTTTTTCCATCTTGTCACACTAACATCTGCATCGGAATTAGACGTTATATCGAGATACCCAGTGAATGAATTCGATGCTGCGGGACTTCTATCGAGAATTCAGCTATTATTGCATAACAATGATTCGTCAATAACTGATCATAAATTTTCATCTATTGTCGACAATCTACTCATGAAATTGGCTAACTACGTCTTGTCTCAGATCGACTTCAAATCAAAGTTCACTGAGGCACGCTATTTCTCTAAGTTGGTCGCCCCCGAAACTCTCGATCCTCTGAATTTAGAAGCTTGTTCAAGGTATTCTTACCTAACAAGTGCTATGATGGACATTTATATTCAACTTGAAAAAAACACGCCTGAATTTCAACAGTACATTTATGGCTTATGGTTGAATTGTGCGAATTCTTGGAACATTAATGGTGCTCTTAAATCGGTCTTGATTAATGGGCTTATGTTCTTGTCCTCTGAACAACTTCAAGAAATCCTCCCTCTATTACCCGTTAGCAGTCAAGATTTATTGCATCCACTTGTTAAGAGATTGTGTGATCAGAAAGTTAAATTAAGTAACGAACAATTTTTGGGCTTGCTGTCGTTAGGTCATACTTCACTTATTCCGGTTTTGCGGGACTATGTCAAATTCAGGCTAATCGAGTCACCACAATTCGTTAAGCTGATACCTATTGCCTTGCAGCTCTCTGCGAACAAACCCATTATTGAAGAAATATTAACTTACGATGAAGGTGTTAGAAAGCTGTTGGAATTTGAGGGTATTATTGAAGACGACGGACTTTCCATCAAAATCGCTGCTTCACTGGGCGTTGAGGAAGGTAAAAATAACCCTGCTTTCATAGGCAAGGCTCTGTCCATCTCATATCAGAATCTTAAAAAGCTGGAGGACACTGATTTTGAAGCGGCAATGCAACTTTTCGTTGATCACTTTCAGCAAATGTCACCCGAACGTCAAGCTGCAATTGTTGACTTTGTCACGACACAATCCGAGCATAAGTTTACGCCGCATGTTCCCAAGTTAATTGCATGCAATGACCTTGGTGACAATAAGAGCATCCGTTCGTGGATGCAAAAATCCGTCTTATTTATCACAAAAAATATCGTGGAGCGCCCTCAACCGTCCAAAAAGTTTACTGAGTTCTTATCGAATTTCCAGAGGCTGCACGATCAAAGTAATATATGGAAACAGGGCTTGGCATCCACTTTGAATTCCCAGATACAAGCTATTGTCGATAGCAATTGGATAATTTACCCAGACATTTTGAAATATCTCAGTTCTCTTTTGTTGGGAGCAGACAAGTCTAAGCTGAATAGTAGCAAAATGCTTCAGTTACTACTCAATAACGACAAAATGTGCTTTAACAGCAATTCTTCTAATGCACGTATTAGATTTTTGACCACTATAGTCATCTTCATCCTTTATGCGATCGATCCGATGGGCTGTTCGAGCTTGGTAGTGCAAGAAAAGCTACTACTATGTTACGGTGGCACTATTGCACCAGCTGACCGAATGATTCTTCGCGTTTTAGAAAATATTGAGTCCCAAACGCTTTCGTCAGGATCATGGACCAATAACATATTTGCCTGGGATTACCAGGGGATGGCCGATGAGCAAGAGGAAAGCAGCGCTGCCGATTATCAGTTGATTGTCAAAGAGAGAGAAGGTTTTATACTGACAATAAGGAGAGATTTGGTAAAGAAAACGGTAGACAATTTTACTTTGACGCTGCCGCCAATTCCAAATCTAAGCAGGAAAGATTCATCGAACAGCTGGCAAGAGCTTGTCAATCTTGAAGAGCAAACGAATTTGTTATATGGTGATCTTCAAGACAAAATATATGATCCTATGTTTTTGCTGCTTTCGATTGTGAACAACGAGGATCTTTTCAAGACCAAAACTGCAGAGGCGGAAGGTGGTCCAGAGATTTCTTACTTTGATATGGGCAAAATTGTTGACTCCGGTATGCTGGAATTTATTATAGTGACATTAAGCCTAGGAGGAGAAACTGGTAAGGTTGCTTTGTCATTGGTTCACAAGATGCTGGATTCCTTAGATACGGGAAATTTCAAAGATAAACATATTTACAAGATCTTGCTGATGAAAATTTCCTTTACGTTCTACTTGGAAAAGAAAGATCATTTAGAAAATGTTAAAGTCGCACCCATGATCTGGTATATGGTGGCCCGCTTGTCGGCAGTCTTGAGTCAGCCGTCTTCTTTTTTGTACGAGAAGGCCTACCGTTGGGTTCTCTCTTCCCCGCGTATACATTCACGGCAAGTTCCTTTATTCGACACGGTAGTTATAACTAAACCTAATGATGTTGGAGAACATTACTACAGATATCTACAATGGTTTTTGGAAAGTGTTGAGCAGGGTCTAAAGTCAGAAGAGGATATTAATCTTCTCAAGTCTCGAAATCTTTTGGAATGGATGATGAATTTGTTGAACTCGCCATATCTCACCTTCAAGCTGCAGACTGTTCTGGCCTCAATTTTGTATAAAGCTCAAAGACTAGAGACAGGGGGACCGATACTTCTCACTCGTTTTGCGGCAGCGTCTTTCCTGGAAATTTTACAGCTCTGCACAGGGCAGAAGCTTGCCAGATCGAAGGACGAGCTTTCTGCTAACAGCAAAAATAAGCTTCATTTAAAGCACACTTTAACTTTGCAACAATCTCAAGTCAATTATTCTGAACTGGCTGCTGGTTTCACAGCGATAGCTAAATCTCGCAAAAGACTGACTGAGTGGATGGAAGACGACGCTGAGCACTTTTTGAAGCGTAACTGCGTTCCTAGTATAGAGAAGTCTGATGACTCGACAAGGTAAGATGTATCCGAAGACGAGAAATGCTAGTGGCACATACCTACTTCGTACTTTAGACTGCATATATTGAACGTCAGTTCGATGAAAACATTTGTTAATAGGAATATTACTAAACACGAAATTAGCCCTTACTTGGTTTCTGAAGTCCCGACATACCGCCCTCCATGCCGTGTCTTAATTATGGAAGCCCTGCCAACTTTTTACGAAAACGTTTCAGTCCCTAGGCAGTTGTGTATAAATATCACGGGATCGTACTAGAGTCGCCCGTGCCAAAGCTAGAGGTATTTATATCACTGAAGATGCTCTCCTCATCAATAGATCCAGCTGAATTAACGGCATTTCCGAGCCACATACCTCGGTTCGAGATTTCCTTCCACAGTTCATTTTCGAACATTCCTACGTTTTGCAAACCATCCAAAAACTTCTGAATCTCGCCAGTGGTCTCTAGTGAAATCGCTTCGAAAGAGCTGGTGTTGTTTTCAATAATTTGCACTTCTGCTTCTGTATCTGTCAAACTGAGATCCTCTTCCGGACTACTTGAAGTTGAAATGTTCATCGCCGGTATACTCGTAGAGGGAATCGAGACAATATCTGCTTCTTTGTAATGCGAATTCTCGAATTGCACGTCAGGTCTTGAATCGTCGAAGTGTTTTTCTATGAGCTCTTTCATGGAACTTTGAAAGTCTAAACTGCACATCAATTTCAATATCTGCGCGCGCCGCAGACCAGCTGGATTATTCCCTAAATTGCGCATTTTAGTGAATATTAGCAATGCATGGTCCAAATGTTCGGCAGTTTGGTCGTAAATACCAAACGCTGTATTAAATAGCAGTAAAGTGCATGTAGAAGTGAATAGGTATTCACGATCCAAGTATCCGAACAAGGCTACCATATTTTGGTGTTTCAAGTGCCAGAGAGATCTGATTGTATTTATGGATGCCTGCAAAGAGCAGTTCAAAAGTGAGGAAATAGTCTTTGAATATTTTTGGAGGTTAACGTAGGTGTTTGTGTTATGCCAGTTTTTTAATTTAATGGAGGCGAAGTGGAAGAGGAGAGGGCGAATGGCCAAGTTCATCCCTTGAAAGTATTCTGTGAAAACATTAGTGCAAAGCCTAGAAATTTTCAGATCTTTTTGCCTGAAGTCCACTTGTAAGAAGCTTGATAGCGTTTTTCGCCAGTCCAGCAGTTGGATAACGATTTCCTTTAGAACAGGTAGGATATTGGAACTAGGAATTCGTTGATATAGCTTGTTTAAAATTTGAGCGTTTATCTGTGTGATTTTGACACAGTTTGTAATGAACTCAGCCTCCGGAAAGATATAGTGCTCACATTTGGGGGGTGGAAATGACATGTTGAAATCATCCGGAAGTTCAGTGGTAATGCTCTCGTCTGCGAAGCTTAGTGGAAGGCCAGCCTTGCTGCTTAGCATTCTTTCATACATGTAAACAGTCCACCAGAGGCGGCGTCGATGTTCCAATTCGTAACGACTTATTGTGTCTTTCTGTGCATCCACATGCCACCCCATAATAAGACATGCCCGCAAGGCCTGTCCAAAATAGAAATAAGACGCAACCGTGCAATCTGCTACCTGTAAATAGAAGGCATAGAGTAACATAACTTCGAGTCCCCCAAGCTTCGTAACGTTCTCGATACGTCCACTTGAAAAGAGACAGCTGAAGACTTTTGAAGCCTGTTCAAAAAATCCGGATCCAGGTAATCTCGTACCATCTTTAGATGAAGGTTTGGTTCCATTGCTATTGTTTGAAATACCAAGGTACATCTCACCCGTAGCGAAGATTAATAAAACTTTGCAGAACCATATTGTTTGTAAAGTATTATCATTGAAGATTGTCTCGCCATTGTAAATTACTTTTAGTTGCTCTTTCACAATTCCCTCGTTGAAGAAGTAAAAACAGCCGTCGTTGTAGGTAATAAAAGTGTCGACCAGTAAAACTGCGTATGAATAAGAAGGCAGCGTAAAATTTACACTGATGTCATCATTTCCATCGCTCTTTGCTAGAATGATTTTGTAGGCATTGCCTTCTTCCTGAAGTACTTCGTCAACCGGTTCTATAGCAGGGGCAGCATTCGCTCTGTCCTCCGCACGCGCACCAAAATCCTGATCATCAAGCTGATTAGTGATACTCTTTGGTATAAGTGATTGAATTTCCATACCAAATAATGTCATAGACGAAGAGCCCACGAAGTACTGCTGGCCTGTCCTAGACGCTACAAGACGACCGCGTCTCTCGCCAAAGTTTGGAACAATTTCCTCGTCGTCTCCATTAAAATCCATAGCACTCTTGCTGAACTTGACCTCAGTAGACGTTTTAGTAGAGTCTTCTCTTGGTGCCTCTGATGGGGTAATGCGATTCACGGCAGCTTGTAGTTTTACGTTTTCTCGTTTCATGTCAGCTAAATCGGACTGCAGCTTTTGAAGATATTTCATCGAGATGACCAGCTTTTTATTTGGTTCGAGGTATTCACACGCTACTTTTGCTGCCACACACTTAGTACAGGGTTGGCCACCGGGACATTTGACGTGACGCCTTCGACATCGAACGCAAGCCAGTCCAGAACGTTTCTGGCGTTTCCTGGAGCCATCCATATTCACATCCTCAAGATCGGTATATAAAGCTCCATAGGGTTCTTCGGTATCTGATTGATCCGCTTTTCCTACAGCGTTCACGCTGTTTCTTTGCATTTCACGACAGCTAGGGAACGGATATTGGCGACTTGATAGTGGTGCCGTTAGGCTGGCTACCTTGATGTTGATTAACTTAGACATTCGTCATAGACGACATCTTGTGATGCGGCTTAAATTATTTCCGTTCTATCGGAGCGATTAATCAACTAACAGTAGTATTAATTATTGATCTCGTTGGTTATGGTATGTCTTAATTCACATAAGATGACACACACTAGATTTAGCACATGGAGATGTACGTAAGCTTGAAAGGCCAAAAAGAGAGTGAAAACCACAGTGTTATTATCAGCGACGCATTCGTAAGTAGTGATCTGGATACAAGAATTTATACAAATGATGGTTATGAGTTTAGCTAGGATACTGGCTAGTTTCAGCCTTTATTTAATGCTATACTTATTCTGTGTGCAAATTTGGGTATCAAATACTCACTGATATGCTTTCGTTTAGATGTACTGCCTGCTCTCTTAGGTATGATGGTTCTAATTTTATCGCGTTTTCGCCGCATAAGGTTGTTTGGCCGAGCAGTCTAAGGCGCCTGATTCAAGAAGTTTGTTCTTAACACTGTTGTACAGCGGAACACTCACGTATCGTAAGATGCAAGAGTTCGAATCTCTTAGCAACCATTGTTTTTTTGACTACTATCAAAATAGCGCACCACACCGCATCTAGTGAGGTAAATTTCCTGCTCTAATTCAAGCAGGCAGCTCTGAATTACTCACACACCGCGTAATGGTTGAATTACCTGAGTAAATATCTGTGCGGAAGAGTTAGGCATATATCACTATATACTAATGGGTAAGATTAAAAAAATGCCTCAAAAAAGGCTGAAGGATTCGTGCCAAAGATCGCTTCTTTGGATTTCGCAGAGCCCCAGACAAACTGAGATCGTAACTCACTCATAATTCTACCATCAGTATGTCAATATTCCCTTTGGTCAAAACCAAAACTTGATTGGCTAGCGACAAATTAATCGTTAAACACGAAATTAATAGGGAAAAAAGTTTTCAAACATTTGGTTACCACTTAGAAGCATACATAGGTTACGATACAATCGCTAGCCAAACCTTGCCAACTGGGGTTCGCATTAAGGTTTGAATTTAGCTGTTTCAAGTTCCTACCATCCGTGATAGCTAGTTTAAGGCTCTCCTGAGACGTTAGAGACCCTTTTACAAGCAATTGTGCATTAATACCACTCACAACATGTCTGTTGCCAAATCTGCTGCCACCAAATTGGACTGGGCTACCGTCATCTCATCACTCAAACTTACTGGCAAGACCGCTACTCAGTTAACCGCATTCAAAAAGAGAAATGACGAGGGCCGCAGAAAACTATTAGAATTGCAGTCGCAGCCAACTGCCGTGGATTTTAACCACTTCCGTTCTATTTTGAAGAACAGCGAAGTAGTCGACAAGATTGAGTCTTTTTACAAGTCTTACAAGCCGGTAACTGTTGACGTTAAGAAGCAAGTTTCTACGATCGAAGCGTTCGAGTCACAAGCCTTAGATAATGCCAAGGAAACCGAGAAGTTCGTGGCCCAAGAATTGAAGGACCTAAGCGACACTTTGAAGAACATTGAATCTGCTAGACCTTTTGATGAGTTGACTGTTGAAGAACTGGCCAAGAGTAGACCAGACATTGACGCCAAGGTTGAAGAAATGGTCAAGAAGGGCAGGTGGGAAGTCCCAGGCTACAAGGAAAAGTTTGGCGACTTGACTGTGATGTAAGAGTCTTCAAATTATGTAGAAACGAGCAATTATACATTCCATTCTTTTAAATTGGGGTTTATTCAAGCATTTGAATTTTATTTCTATTGTATAACATTATGCCTTAACAGTGGGCCATATCTATTAAGTCAAAATGTTCGAATTTTGAAGCACCGGAAGCAGATATGAACAAGGCACTGGGCGACACGTTTCTCGAGAGTATAGCACATGAACTAACTCAGGATACCGAGATCACTGCAAGCCTTTTGGGATCGCTCCCTATTCCACAGCTCGTCGCCAAAGGTCTTGCTATAAATCACTTAAAGGTGCAAAACGTGCGTACAGGCCTAGCTGGTAAGCTGTACATAGAACTGGGACCGGATCCAGTGATTGGTACTGAGCTCATTCGCGGAGAAGTGAAGAATGGAGATCTCGTTTTAATCAAGGCATCTGGTGGCAAGAAAGTTGCTTCCAGTTGTGAAGGTGTGGTCACGAAGGGAACTGATAGAATGATAACTGTTGCGATAGATGAATCCCAAGAGAATAATGCTTTGAACCTGTACAACATTTCAAAGCTATATTTGGTAAAAACGACCAACACCATCACCTACAAGCGCATGCAATCCACTATGCGGAAACTTAGCGAATTTGCAGAAACCCCCAATAACGAAATCATCCAGTACCTAGTGGATGATATCCCATTTATCCCACGAACTGGTAAACTCAGCACTAAGTTCTTTGATGATAACCTGAATGTTTCTCAGAAGAATGCAATCGAGTTCTCTCTACAAAATAACTTGAGTATCATTCACGGTCCTCCCGGCACGGGCAAGACACATACGCTGGTAGAACTCATTCGCCAATTGTACGACCAGGGACACCGCATTTTAGTTTGTGGGCCGTCTAATATTTCCGTTGATACCGTATTAGAACGATTGGCGGCAGTTCTGCCAGGTCAAAGCGTATTAAGGATTGGGCATCCAGCTCGGCTTTTGGAAAAAAATTTGGCTCATTCCCTAGAGGTACTATCCAAGAGTGGTGATGCTGGGGGGATCGTTAGAGACATCTCCAAGGAAATCGATGATACTATCGCGAAGATCAAGAAGATGAAAGCCTATAAAGACAGGAAAGAAAGTTGGAACGAGGTAAAAATCCTGCGCAAAGAGTTGAGACTACGAGAGCGGAAAGTGGTTACGGACCTTATACTTTCTGCAAGGGTTATAGTATCGACCCTCCATGGCTCAAGTGCCCGAGAGTTAGTCAACTGCTACTCACAAACTGATCATTTGTTTAATACGCTAATAATCGACGAGGTATCTCAAAGTCTAGAACCACAGTGCTGGATACCATTGATATCTCACTACAAATCGAATATGCAGAAGCTCGTACTGGCAGGAGATGACAAACAATTACCACCAACAATCAAGACAGAAAATAATAATAAAGTCAAGCAAATACTAAGCAGAACTCTATTTGATAGACTGGTCAAGAAGTACGGGGACTCATTCAGAAATCTTCTGGATACCCAGTATAGAATGAATGCTATGATAATGAAGTTTTCATCACAAGAAATGTATGACGGTAAATTGAAGGCCGCGGACTCTGTTGAAAATTGGACTCTCGTCGACCTACCCACAGCTGATACAAATGACGATACTGAGGAGCCGTTGATCTGGTATGACACACAGGCGGGCGACTTCCCCGAGCGGGATGAAGACCCTGACGATGGAGGGTTAATTTCGTCGAAGCTTAACGAAAACGAAGCTTACCTAGCACTGTTTCATGTCTCGAACTTGATCTCTAGCAACATTCCAGAGCTGGCAATCGGGATCATTTCACCATACAATGCTCAGGTTTCGCTTTTGAAGAAAGTCGTACATGCTAAGTATCCTTTGGTAGAAATCTCAACTGTCGACGGTTTTCAAGGTAGAGAGAAAGAGGTAATTATCCTATCTCTGGTAAGAAGTAATGACAAATTTGAGGTTGGCTTTTTAGCTGATGAGAGACGGTTGAATGTTGCCATGACGAGGCCGAAAAAACAGCTGTGTGTAATAGGAAACATGGAGACTTTACAACGCAGTAATGTGAAGTTTCTAAAAGATTGGGTTAATTGGTCTGAAGAGCACAGCGAAATAAGATACCCAGATCTTAGCGAGGTGCTGTGAATGATGAAATGAGATATTTAGTTTGCTTATTATATAGATTTATCAAAGACATATAGATCAACGCTTTCATCGGCTGTGACAAACATGCTGTATTTTGGATTGAATGCAATGGTTCTGGGACAAGAGTCTGGTGCGGCCGCGACCGACGCGTATGGCTTGAGAGTTTTGCCGCTAATGGATTCTGAGTGGTTATAAATAGCAATCCTTCCTGCGTAGTCAGTACACAACGTAAATGCACCGTCGGGCGTAAAACATGCAGAGCCCGCATCCATGAACTCTCTGAGAGGGAAGGGACGGGTTCCAGATAACTCGAAGAGCTGGGAGCCATCAAAAGCATCCAAGATGATTTGCTTACCGGCGGAGGAGGCCAATAGAATGTATTTGCCGTCATTTGAAAATTCGAGTTTGGACCATTGATGGAAAGTGGGGTTGATCTTGATGACAAGGAAAGGTCCATTTTTTAGTTCTTTGAGGTTATAAAGCCCGATTTCGTGGTTTTCAGGGTTTCCTAGTGCAAAAACAAGCCCACTGGGGTCATAGGCAATGCAATTCGGTACCAAACTGGGAACAATGGCTTGAGCTTTAGGAGTGCGCAGATCCCATAGTCGTACCGATTCGTCGTACGAGGCTGACAAAAAGCTATCATTGAGAGGGCTCATCTCCAGGTTACTTACCAGTGCGCCATGACCTGTGAAATACCGCAGATACTGATTGGTTTCCAGGTTCAGATGTCGAATGTCGAAGCTTTTCATGGTGGAAGAATAAACACACTCGTTCTGGGAGTGCGTGAATTTGGCTGAGTGACACCCGTATTTCTTGGATGCTACGGTACTAAGGAACCTGCAGTTCATGGCATCGTAGAGATGCATATTGTCATTGGCAGACGCTGCCAAGAGGTAACGGCCATGATCGTCGAAATTCAGCGACGTGACGGGAGCAACATCTTTAGCTCCCGGTTTAAAAGTCTTGACGGCCCTAAAATCTGCTAGAGTATCTTTGGTAATATCTAAGGCCATTATATACACCTATTACCACAAGAAGTTATTAGGTTTATCGTAGAGTAGTTGATGATTGATGAACTAGTATGTCCTAATCTACTTAGTCGTGTAAAAGCATAATCATTTTCTCAGCATAGCTACATGAGTCGCGTGATGCAATGGGGTACCTATCATCAAGTCAAAATGATGTGCCTTATTAGAATGTAATTAGCTACACTAGACGATCAGATTTCCTTGGCTATTCGGCTGCAAAAACATCATTATCTTTCTGAGTCTCGGTCGCCTAATTTTAGTTCTGTGATGTGTTCAGTAATATCTGTGACAGTCGTTGTCAAATGGTTGTTCTTACTTGATTGTATTCATAAGCTAGGATTTTAATTCCCCGGTGATTCTTCTACTTAGGAAGAGTGGATCCATAATATCCAGAATAATCATCGGTATTTAGACAATTTCTAGAGCGAATGCATTAATAAAAGATATAACATTAGTTGCATCGAATTTCAATCTTATGAGTGTCATTTTGATAAAGTGATCCTGTTCTATATACTCGAAAGCACGGGTAGGTCCGAATTTGTGCGCTAGCTTGGAATATGTGTTATCACTTTGTACTCTTTTGTCATATTGCTCATAAGATTCACACTACTGCGAGACCTATGTGGATTCCACTGCGAAACATAGTTCGGTAGTTTCGACATATATAAAGCCAACACTACCCTTCTCAATCATATAAACTAGAGTTTCCAAATATTATACGGTAGTTTTCAAGAAATCAAGTACGAAAATTATTGCTGAGATATGGCCACGTTTAAGACTTAGTAGTTCCTCTTGTTTCTTGATTCTGCGCCAAATAGTACGGTTGAGATGGCGGTCCTTTACCTTGATCATTCCACCGCCTGTTATGTGAACCAGTGCGGAGATCCAGGTGCACAGTTGCTGGAAAATAATTGTAACAGTACTCCAATACCAGAGGAATGGAGTTTAGTGCTTCAAAATCTTTCCTTGGAAATTAAATCACGAAAATACACATAAATGATCATTACTTGTCTATTGAGCCCAAAAGGAACCATTACGAAGTGAGCATTAGTTGCATCGCTCTAGATAGCTACACTAAAGAGGTCCTGATGCTAAAATAAAAAATGGCTTGAAAATTCTTTGAGAGCTTGTTGGCCCGACTAAGGAGAGCCAAATTATCACCACAAAACTGCAATGAATTTGCACTATGTAAAACATTCCATCTTCTGTTTGGCGGTTATAGTATTAGAACACGCGTTGCTGTTTGCATATCTCTGTGATGCCTCAAATTGACCGCAGTTTTACAGAGCTCGAATTTCCAGAATTTCCAGAATCTTGCAGCCCTATTTTGCAACGACGGCATTTTAACAGTTCAATCTAAATGGATGACAACCAAACGTGTCATCGATAGAGTGAAGCTCTGTTAAAGGCCAGAAATGTGTAGCGGCCCACGACAGCGATTTAACGCTGCATCAACTATATCACGTGATTAAGTTTAGTTTGCCTCTTTCAGTTCCTAGTGGATTTGACTGTATGAATGTGTAAGAAATGAAGTCAGGATTCCTAGACCATCAGAGAACACGTCTTCCATTCAGCACCCAGGACATGCCCTCAGTACGTACACATTTGTAATTTCCAGCCTTTCAATGAGACCGTGATAGCTAACCTCTTGGGCTTTGAATGCTCTCACTTTTCAATAGTTAAAGCAAATAGCGCATCTCGGATTTGATCTCGCGCTCATATCGATGTTATTAGCAGGCTTACGTAGAAATACGGGCCTGGTAATATCTTATGACCGGTCTGATCTCAAAAACTACATAAGACGATACTTGGACTGGGGTGAGGCCCTGTATGGCCGCCTGGTACGGGCGGCAGAACGAAGCAAGTATTTTAGGAAAGAAGCGCCCTTCGATAGGTTTTTGGATGGTGTCTCCAAGAGAGTTGAGGAACTTGGAAGAGGTCCAGGTGGAATTGTTAAGGGAGACCAGACTGAGCATATGCAGCATCGTTAGCGGGAGAATAATGCTGTAAAGTGAATGTTAAACCGTCAGAATGCTGCAGATGCATATAACCCCATAATAATGGCAAGATTTCGTAAGGGTATATAATGGACAGTGCTTATTGGAGAGCAGTAGATCCTCTAGCTATATAAACATATGTTCATGTTTTTTTGTTAATGATAACCTCATATATATCATATATACATAATTTTACTTCCTTAAAGTATTTGATTATCGTGAAACTTGGAATTGAACATGACGAGGTATAGAATTCGTGGCCAAATAGATTGCTAGAATGGATTTCTCTATGTCGAGCTCCTTAAGTCTCACTATGGATACCATGACAAAAAACCAGTATTCCCGCCCTCTAAAGGACCTTCCTGTTTTTACGATTCTGGATGAACCAAGTGCCCAACGCAACGACACACGTTCCCGGAAATTGAGATCAAACTCTCGCGAATCCAGAAATGCTGCGAAAAATCAGGTGTACCCACCACCTCTGGCAGCGTATTCGGCAGTTACAGAGCAACCGTTTTATTCTCGAGGAAAGGAATACTCTTCGCGCCTCAACGAGTTTCAAATGCAACTGGAATTGCACGAAAGACAACTCCAAAGTATCAGATCAATTGGTTGGGACTCCATACGACCTATTGGCATCGGTTGCACTCTTAAGGAACGGGAAGAACTGGACAAAATCGAGGCTAAAGAAGATGAGCACCATGAACAGTATCAGCACGAAAGTGGCCGGTTCGAAGAGAATATGGAAGCATTAATAATCAGACCCGAACCTCCTTTGGAACAACCTCCTACGCCCAATATGGATATCGATTTGGACCAGGATGTGCAGGAAAACGAGACATCTTACGATTACGACGACGAATTTGCCAGGATTGACGCTGACGACGGGCAACAGCATAGTTTGACGCACGCTAATAGTGACCAAAGGGAGCGTACAGTTCAGCAATTTATAGAAACATCACGCATCGAGGGATTGAGCCATCCGTACGACGTCGAAAACACTTATGGTGACTACGATTATAGCGACACACGTCCGCATGAAGGTAGAGAACCATACGGGGAGGAAGAATCGTCCCTATTACCACCAGTTCTTATCGCGGATTCTGCTTCTTTTGACGTAAGCGCGAATAGGACGGGGCCAAATTCTGGTCGTAGCCCAACCTTGTCACGTCAGCGCCAAATTCGAAGAGTAACGTTTAATTCTAGTGACTGCGAATAATCGCAGAGATCAGTTTTGTATAAACAAGATATCTGTTAGTGTGTGAAACTTTTTGCCTTAAATCTATATTACACGCTGCTCTACCTATTTGACAAACTCCGAGCCCACCATATTTGGCAATGCTCTCTGTGTGTATGCCACTTTATCCACTTTCGCATTTTGCAAATAAATGGCGGGAACCATCCATTTCCCGCAGCTACACCGCGAACCCTTCCAATTGTACGCTCCTACTTTTGATGAGCAAGTCGGGCATCCAAACTTCCCCTCTAACTCTTGCTTTTCTTGCAATTCCTCCTTCATCCACTTCAGTGGCTCTACAAAGTAGTGAGAACATACGTCCTGCGACTGTTGAATGTCAACGATTCTTCTGCCGCCTGCCGTCCTTCGGATGAAGTGGCCCTCGGTAGATTCTTTACTAGGGGGTTCATGATCGATAAAGGATGTGGAAAGCGCTAGACGTTGTCTACACTTCTTACAACGGATAACGTTAACTTTTGCCAGTTCATGAGGTGTCATTTCGTGCAGCCGCTTCTGATCGTCCTGCTGGAATGTGTCTTCGTGAGCCAAGATTGCTTCGCCCGTAGCATCATTCTTAACTGAACTGGCCAGTTTCCAGACTTTATAGCCTTTGTAGTCATTATCTACATGGCATGAGCCCATTTCCTCATATAGTTGGAGCTGCTCCATGAAGTTTTCATTTGGCTGGGCGCCAGGGTGTTTTCTTTGAACAGCATGCAGCGCCGACTTCAAAGTCAAGCCGTAACGGTACATCAGATATGCAACAACAAATGTGACCGAGCGAGATACACCAGCATGGCAATGAACGTACACGCCATTCTGCTGCGCTTTTTTTCTAAAACTCACTTTCTTCGGATCGTACTCAGGTTCGTGGGGGAAAAGACAGAGGTCCATAAACGAATTGGTTTCATTCAAGTACTGCAAAATATCAGTAGTATCGTCGTCATCTATCGCAATGTTTTTCAAAGTGTAGCTTTTTCTCACCAAGTATTCTGGCAGAACTTGGAACTTCATCACTGATAGGATATGCGAAATGTTGTAGTCAAGTTTCAACGGTACATGATCGATAATTGGCTGAACTGGTCCAATATAAATATTTCCCAGGATTCTATCTACTCCACTCATAGGGGTTCTATAAGGATTTTGGTTTCGTATCTTTTACCTACCTTTCGAAATCTTTTTTATTTTCGAGTGCGATGAGCTAGAATAAAGCGATGAGCTTTAAAATTTTGGGTATCGTGAAACAGTCCAAAAATCTACAGCATGGGGTGGTCGACAGAATAAAAGAAGGTAGAGTTGCAATGATTACTGACTTCATATTTGTTAGCTACATTCCGGTAAGATATCTAGACCGCTAGAGAATCGATTTTCAAGTTCCAGAAATTCTTGCGTATGGGGTCGTAAAAGTCGGATAATGCCCGGTATGCGTATCTAGCTTTTTCGCGAGTATCCTGATTTTTGGCGAACACATAAGCCAGCATCTCAAGTGCATACGATGATAGCACCTGTGGTCGGCTTTCTGGCGATTCAAAGATATTTCCGGTGAACGTCAGTGCAAAGTTGATAATATCAGTACTGAACTTGTCGTCGAGAAATTCCCGGTGTAAACCTCTTAGATAGTTCCACGGACTGATGTTTTGCGGCGCAAGTTCGATTTTGGTTTTCGTATAGTGCAGCTCAGTATTGAGAAGCTCCGCTGGGGGTTGAGATTTGAATTGCAACTTTAAGACGAACATGCGATGGCACCAGGCACTATTGTTGTAGACATCACGGGCAATTAGATCTGCTGCAAATTGAAGCTCGTGGTCGAAACTCTGGAAGAAAATCACGCACCAGCGGCGGTAGGACCAGACGTGATAGTTCTTGGTATCGTCATCAATCATTGACTGTAAGATGGGCAGCTCGCGTAGAAACAGCGGTTCAGGATGTATCTTCAGTAGGGCCTGGCGATAGGACCAGATTTGGTAGTTCTTTGGGTTGTTTAAGGTGAACTCGTCAAGCCAATCAAGTTCACTGTTGAGCCTCACAGGATCGCTGCCATAGAGCTGTTTAACGATCTGGAAGCGGTAATTCCACATAGTGTAGAATGCTGGAACCAGTTGTATTGCCTGACTAGTGGCATGTAAGGCTCTTTCAGAGAGCTCTAATCTCTTCAAAAGGGCTCTGGCGATGCCCATAACTTCCAGGTATTCATCGTCATACAAAATCTGACATAGTTCGCCATTTTGAGCACTGGAAATGGGGAGAGGCTTGATATCATTATACTGAAACGATCCAGCATCGAATGAAGTGCCTGTCATCATGAAAGCTGATATAAGAACGGCGTGTGAGTTTAAAGTTAAGTATATGACCCATGAGACTCAAGAACGGGACACGCAGTGAACTCGATTCCAGCACGTTAGAGAGTACAGTATTTAGCAATTGTCGACTCAGTGTCCTGGGGTAAATGAAAACGGTTCCCTGTGACGCTTAGTTCCAGTTGATCTATCTATTGAATGCGAGTAGCGGATAGATATATTTGAGGTGTACTTTATACCGTTTGTAGTGATATGAAGGTATCCAAACCCCACATTATAGAAACCTCTCGGCAAGGGATAAACGCACCAGCCCCCAGCATTTTGTGATCAGTAATAGGCTACACAGTTATTTCTTCATGACATGTTTGCTGGATATCTGCTTTTGATATTTACTTTACCTTACCAACAGATAGTTATAAGGGACCTTCTGTATCACGTGATTAACATTATGGGGTAGAGATTCCCAGTGAAGCCTGATCCAGCAGTCTGAACTTGGCCCTTAACGTCCAGAAATCTCTTCTTATTCAGCTTCTCGGTGAATTGCACCTGTGATGGTGTGGTTGAAAAAAACTACTTGACGATTTTAGAATACTCTAATCAGGCGGGTGGACCCACGCTCACCTTTGTACTTTGTTGATGATGTGTGCCCCGTTTTGTGCCTTTCGGTCTTCCACTGTGGTGTAATGCTCTCCCTCTCTCTGATTAATCAATCGTCGTTCCGTCTAGGCGCGATCTTACCTGTATGCCATTTGGTTTCCGTGATAGTAAAACCAAGCGGAAACCGAGCTGCGAACTACACGGCAAACGGCAAGGATAGGTAAAATGGTACGGGAGCAACGTAGGCAAACATAACCAAAAATAGCCATTATCTCTAGCTAATGAAGAGCATCTTATCAAAGTGCAGAAGGGGATTAGGGATTGCGTAAGTTTCGGAATTTTCACTTACATTCTCATCACCGAATCGCCTCTTTAAGTGCGAAGAGAATGAAGTAGCGGCTCTGTTCAGCGGAATGGATGGCTGAGACACGAAAGTCCTGAAGGCTCAGCTGGCAAGCGAAATTCCCGATAAGCGATTTTCAAAATTCTCTCCTATAATCTACATTGCACCTTTGCACATCAAACGGATGTTAACCTTCTTCATTACCATGTCTTATCTCAATCCTAATAACCTATACTATTTTCTGTCATTGATCTATAAATTATGTCTTCTTCCCATTCTTTAACAATCATCATAAGACTCACAACGCAGGAGTTGCAACAGATATGCAGCCAGAAGAGAACAACTAGCCCCCAAGAACTATAATGTGCTGCTAATGTTAGCGATATGCTGCTACGTTTGATCCTCCTGAATGGTTGGACATCTCAGCGATAAGGCCGATGTCTTCTCCGGTTTAAACACTGTCGCGGTGTCTCTGCAAAAGAATCAGGCAAAAAACTTGCCAAATAACTGTGTGCGATAAGCCACGATCAGATCGTAGTGTAAGAAAGCTAATGTGAATGGCTATGGCGTAGACTCATAACTGATAAAACCCCTACATATATTATCGAATAATTGTAAAACGTTGAGAGTTCTTGGATCACATTTTCTATGAAGGTTCTCAACATGACAGCCTGTAATCGTTAGTAGTGATTATCCTTGAATTTTCCGCTACAGAATTCGCAATCGAAAACCTCACCTCATCTTTGACTACCAATATCAAAATCCTCAAAAAAGGACATACACAGTTTAAACTAGAAATCCTCCTACTAGAAGTCGTCCCTCTTCAAACTGAAACTTCGGTGTTCCTGACCAAAGAGTTGCACTCATTGTCTTCCTGGAATCGACGCGAAAAAGCGACGAAGAATATCAGCAATAAGAGGTGAGCACCACGAGGTAGTGCTCCGCATACTATCGTTGTTGACCTGTAATACAAAAGTTTGGACATAAAAGTCTCTCATAACACCATTGAATCTTCTCTATGGTGCAACAAGATACCAACATGGTGGAAACCGAGCTCTTGGAAGATTTCCTATTCGCCGGAGCTGGGAACGAAAACTCGGACTATGCGCTGGAAGACGAACCTGGAAAGCACCCAGATGACGATTTATTCAGTACTTTTATCCACACAGAGATGCTGCAACAGCAGTCTTCCAACTACACCATCAACTCTCAGCAAGAGCCCATGTCGTCGGCGTCTTCACTGCTGCCACCACCAGCGACGCCAGACCTTTTGAAAGGTTTTCCTGACATGGAGCACCGCAAAACCCACAATAAGTCTGTAAGCCCACTGGATCCTCTGCCCCTTATGGCTTCCAAGAGTACTCATGTCAATCACAACCACGATCCTAACACATCAGACGCCGCGGATCATCAGTCCATGAGCTATAGTCAAGGGTGCGAGCGTCTAGTGGACCACACTTTGCAATTCGGCAGATTAAAGCCAATTCAATCTGTGTATCTCAACTCTACCGATTTTCTTGGCATTCCAGAGGACAGTTTGCCTTACAAACTCGAAGTCTCCGGCATGCCGTCCACTTCCCGTGTTGAGACCCAGATCAAGCTAGAATTAGTTATCTCTCCTCCTCCACGCGAGTATATTGTTCACTTACCCACTGATTGTATTACCAAGCAAAAGTGGTACCTAGAAGACGATATCAACACCTATCCAAAGCAAATCCAAAATGAAATGTTATATCTCGAGAGTTTTTTGGTGTGCGCTTCGAATGGTAAGCCAACTTATGTTTGCAGTCGATGCGTGAAACGTGAACAACGTAGAGCCTCCAGACGGAAGTCCGGTCTTTGCGATAACATGTTGTGGTGTAATAACGAAAATAGACGCGCTGTTGTTTTTAACAGCAGGCAAGTTTTTTCCATTAAAGACCACAATTGCAATGACAAGTTCAAATCCTTCGACCTCTCTACCAGAATTGTGTGCTACTGTCGGCACCATAAAGAACCAGAAGGCTTCAAAATTTTGTTTGTGCTGAGGAATGCTCGTCAAGAAGTTCTCGCCAAGAGTGTTACTGGCCCAATCATGATCATGGATAAAAAAAGCAATAAGGAATCTTCTTCAGGAAATGACACACGCCAAGAGTCCTTGATGGACTTGAACAACATTACTGATGGTTCCCGAAGTGAACGGAGTGAAGTTCCGCATGTCACCTCAACTAGTGATCTCAGCGGTATGGACAACTACAAGTCAAGAGAAGACTTGATGCACTTATCAGCGAAGGGAGAGCATATGCTGTCCCCAACGTCTATGGGAGGTGATAGCTCAGAAGCGCACGCTACAGACGCTAATACAGCTGACCCTCAAAGATTGAGAAACCCCCTTGCTCTCTCGTCATCGAGAATCGAAAATATCTCTAAGAATAAGCGTAAGAGGACTTCAGAGGACTTTGTACAGCACTCCAATTTCTACAATCAAGATTTTGCGAGGCCTTTGCCGGTTTCAAACTTTGCTAAGTCGTTGTCCACATCATCATCTAACCAATCAATACCTCAAATGGTACATGAGGCAAATCCATCTAATTCTTTGATGGCAGCAACGCACAGCATGCTCCGTGAAATATCTGATATCAATTCATCCCCTCATATGATTCGTCCCTTCATCCACCGCGTCATTCCTGCACAGGGTCCGGTAAAAGGTGGAATTGAGATTACATTGTTGGGATCGAACTTTAAACCTGGTATGATCGTCAAGTTTGGTGAGAATAAGGCCTTATCAACCCAATGCTGGTCAGAATCTACGTTGGTCACATATTTGCCTCCTTCGTCTAAAGCTGGGGAAGTTTTAGTAACAGTCTTCGAAAAAGAAGAACAAGATGCTGACTTGCTCGGTACAATGTCCAGCAGCAAGGCTATATTTACCTACGTGGATGATACTGACAGACAGTTGATTGAACTTGCGCTGCAAATTGTCGGATTGAAGATGAATGGTAAGCTAGAGGATGCCCGTAACATTGCAAAACGTATTGTTGGTCATGACAGTGGGTCTGCCAACAACACTCCTGATCCTAGTACGAGTAATAGTTCTCAAAATCATTACAGCACTGGAGCGGGCCAAGTCCTCTTCTCCGACGAAAGCTTGTTGTTGAGAGTCATCAAATTACTGAACTCGACTTCTAACTTGTCAATGTGTGATGAGGAAGGCCAGACCATGCTACATCTAGCATGCCTGAAGGGTTACTACCAACTAGTATCAGCTTTGGTGAGGAAAGGTGCCAGAGTCGATGCCAAGGACTCTTTCGGCTTTTCGCCTCTGCATTTTGCCTGCCTGAGTGGCGATGCCAGAATTATTAGGCTATTAGTGCAATGCAAGGCGGCTATTCAAGTCGACGCTATGAACGGTACAATCCCTCGTGATTTATTCATCGCAAACCATGACACCGACGATGAAAGGTATGAAGACTACTTAAATGAAGTTCTAGATGTTCTGGATGTCGACATCAGTAGTGAACAGTCTACAGGTATGGGAAGAAAGTTATCAGATAGTAGCTTCCAATCTAGCATGTTTGATGCTGGGTCTTTGGCGTCGTTGAATGATAACTTCCAGGTGCACATATCCAAGATGAGCCACGATACCCTATCAGATGACGACGGTAACTCCGAAGATTACGAAGAAGATGGGGATGAAGGGCTTTTGGGTGATGATGAGGAGTCTGTCCGTGCCGAAGGTCGCAACTCTACGCCGCGAGAGGTATCGCCAGACCCGACAAGTACCAATGCTAGTCGTTCCGATAATCAACATCAGAACAATACATCCGAAAGTTCTATTTGGAACCGTATGCTGAGTGCATTGAACGATGAGCTTCCTAAGTATGAAGATCTCTTCCCTAGTCCAGGTAAGGAGAAGCATATTCGTACCGTGGAGCCCATGAGAGAGCCAGAGGAACAGCTATCTGCTATGTCCTCGAGTGCGGTCGATGACTCACAAGCATCTTCTGAGGATGAAGAGGACGCCTTGCAGGCACGTTTAAACAGATTTTTCCAGCAAAAGCAAAACTTCCGAAATGACAAAATGCTTTTGTTTTTCTGGCTTCCTTTGACTGTCATTCTACTCTCTTCATTCCTAATCTTCGAGTTTGGGCATGATGGTAACACAATACGCCACTGGTCGGAGGCACTTTCTGAGTATTTGATGGTAGGCCTCGCTAAAGTCATGCTGGGCAATCAACGGGTTAAGTGTGCTTTCAAGGGCTCCTTACATAGTCTCCAGGTAGGTATCGTAGAAGGTACGAGCTAGAAAAAGGAAGTGTGAAGCGTATATCCAGCTGCATTCATAATACAGTCTCGCATCTGTGTGTACTTATGTTTAATTACGTAGATTAAGACTGATGCATTATTGGAGACTGAAGAGGGAGAGCAAAGAGAGAGAATACTAGCAAATCGAAGCTGCTGAGCGAATAAAGCAGCTAGCTCAGCACGAGCTTCCTGTTCTTCTGTCATCAAGTTCTTGCAATCTGTTTATCATAATCACGTGCATGTAAAATTTTCGATGTGACGAGATGAGATGAGATGAGATGAGGTGAGATGATATTTACAGCGAATGCCGTACAGCCATCGCAAAGGCATAAGTTCGTTAAAGATGTCTCATAATCAGTTCAGAATTGTTGTAGGTTCTTACGAACACAATCTACTGTGCTTATCGATAGATCTATCGCTAGAGACGCCCGTTTTCACGCCAATCTTCCACTTTCAAGCTCACGCATTGAGTGTGAAATGTTTAGATATCTCGAAGCGGTATTTGGTGTCAGGCTCCAACGATGAACATATTAGGATTTATGATCTGCAGAAGCGTAAGGAACTGGGTAACTTAATGAGCCATCAGGGTTCTATCACAGCCTTGAGATTTTCCAGAGCTGCCAAAGTAGCAGGTAAAGATGAAGACGATCAACTGTCTGTTTCCTACCGTAACTGCAAATGGTTGCTGTCTGCCTCGGAAGACCACAACCTGGTGGTATGGAGGGTCAAAGATTGGGAAAATTTTGGAACTCTAAAGGGCCATTTAGCACGCATTAACGATTTCGACATTCATCCTTCAGGCAGAATTGCAATTAGTGTTAGTGATGACCACTCTATTAGATTGTGGAACCTTATGACTATTAAGAAAGCCGGGGTTTTGAAGCTAAAGAAATATAACCAGAACGGACAATTTGTCCGATGGTGTGGAGACAATGGTGAGTTTTTTGCAGTAGCCCTCACCAGCAAAGTATTGATTTATAGGACTTCCACAGCCAAAGTACATCGCGAGTTGGACATCGGTAGGGCTTCTATAATGCACCTAGAGATTGAGAAAATTGACGGTCAAGAGTACATTGTGGTGGGATTTGGAAATGGTTCACTATCCATGTACTCTTCCAAAGAACTCTACAAAGAGGTGATAGAAGAAGAAGGGGATGAAGATCAGACAGCTGTTTCTCCAGCATATACTTTACAGGGTCACAGCGCCCGCATCAAAGACTTCAAGTTCTATGTTAATGGATTTGGTCATTACTTAGTAACGATTAGCTCCGACGGCAAGATAGTTGTTTGGGATATGGCCACTAAGGACCAGATTGCCGTATATGAATGCGGCGAAAGGCTGAATTGCTTGGCATTGTGCGATGAAACTATTGAAAAATACGATACAATGAAGAAAAGAGACGCCGAGGAAGCCGATTTGGGCGAACAAAGCGAGGTTGAAGAGGACTCCGAAAACTTGAAAGAGATCATGCTGGGGGGAAAGCCTGCAAAAAAGGGAAGCAAGAACAAGAAAGCGCGTTCCAAGACTAAGAAAGTAGAAATTCAGCTAGAGTAAAATCCCAGCAACATTTAGCATTTAGCGTAAATTACGATAAAAAAACCTAGACGTCAGGTAACTATATCAATAACGAGGCCGACCTCCCAGCAGTCATTTGGTTAGAATTTAGACCCTCTGTCAAGACGAGAGCAGTGCTTGTCGTAAAGAGCCTTGGCCCTAGCCCATACAGGAGCTTGGTCCCTGTTGGGAAGCTGTTCTAGAGAAGGTAATAGGTCACGAGCAAAAAACTCCGATGATTCTCTTGGAAGCAGAGAAGGTAGGTGGTCGATAGAAACTACAGATAGTTTTGGACCCGCAGTAGTTGGCACTAGCACAGTTGGCTTCTTAAAAACCGTGGCAATGGTATAGACAGGAACCGGGTTGTGGATATTAGTTGTGTCGGCCGACACATCAACAATGGTCCTTAGTCTCCTCTTGTTAGAGTTTAGTAGTGTAGAGTCAATGAAAGGCGCAATGGGCTTTGATAAGTAAATACAGTTGATGAAGATGTCAGCCTGGGCGATTTCTTCGAACGGACCACCACGAGCAGTCTCTTTCATGTCCCATTTGATAATGTTCTTGGAGGGAATTCCTGCCTTCTGGAGCATATCCACGGCACCGGATCCGCATCTACCGAGAGCACCAATAATTAACACAGTTGGTTTCTTGGCTCCTTTCTTGAAAGCCGCTTTCAAGTCCCTGGTAACATCTTGGACAAGTTCTTGCTCGTTAGGGAAGGGGGTAACACCTGGCAAGTCCACATAGTCGGCATGCGTTTGCTTGAAAGCCCAGTCTTTGAGCCCAAGAGCTGCGCCAGCAAAACCAGCGTAAAAACCAAAAGCTGCAACTCTTCTGCCCTGGTCATTTTCCAAGAACTCGAGGTCATATAATGTACCATGGCCTCTCTTGAAGCGTCCCAGGACATCTTTCCAGCCGGCCTGGTTCTTATAGCAATGAGCAAACTGGATATGTTCATGAATGAGTGGGAAACAGTCTCCTTCGGGCAATTCTTTCAAACCAATGATAATGCGATTCTTAGGAGCATTAACCCAAGAACCTTTAGGCACGATCTGAGCGCCAACTTTTCTGTATTCTTCACTGTCGAATGTCGACTGCTCGCTATCTTCCACGTAAATCTTGAAGCCCTTAGCCAAAAGCTTTTCCACGGTGGTAGGAGTCAAAGCTGCACGGGCTTCTTGGTCTTTCGTTTCTGCTCTTAGATGTAGGATAACTGGGGACATTGTCGGATTAAGATAGTAATAGTCTGTGAAGCCTTGGGTTGTTTGAGCAAAGATCTAACGCTTCTCGAATTGAATTCCTCGAGTCACCGGGTAGCGGCGGCTGTCCTTTTTATACTCATCGGATCTTCTCACACGTATAACAGTTCCTTAAGCCAGCCATGGTGGTGCTTTTTTCCATCTCTCATTATGAAGCATAATTCCACCGGCATTCCAGTTACACCGGAAATTTTTAAGGTCATATGACAGGTTGCGGACAATGATGACAACGGCAGTCCCCAGGTGGGAATGACACATTGACAGTGTCCAACAGTGGTCGAAAGAGCTTATGACTACTTATTTGAGGATATGAGTCATATTTTGCAAATAAATCCCAGCTGTCATTTGTAGTTTTCCTTTGCAAGTAGAGAGTGCATTTTATTCTGCGATATCAAGGATATAGTGACTTGTTGCAAAGTATAGGAACAGAGAGTATCCAAACACATGCAACGTTAGGTATCGATTAACATATGCTTAACGCTTTTTGGTATGTCGTCATGCATCATTTTGAACTTGGCATGTTTCGGGAATAATTAATTGTATCTCAGAATCCTCAACAGGTTCGTACAGGGGTGGTTGAGTTGGACGCTTTGTGTCAGGAGTTCGCTTTGTGGAAATTCTCTCGGCTAACGGTTTTTGTAGTAACCCATTGCCTGTGGCAAGCAACTTAGTCCTATAACGGATTATGAGCATTTCTCCCTTTATGAGATGGTCTTCGAATGCATTGTATGAGTGTGACGGTTTTAACACCGTTGAAGTCATATCGGTAGATAACTTTACATTTCTCGCATTTGTGAATCTTTAAACTAGCGAGATCGTACTTGGTAGTTCCGCAATGTGCTGTTGAGGGAGTCTAAGCACACTTCCATGGCTTAGATGTCGGTCAGCATCCCCCATTTTCATAGCGACGTGAGTGAGAGGGTTACTAGATAGCTACTATAGCAAGTTGACCATCATTTTTCGGTTCCAAGTTCTCAAGGTCTTTTGCTTAATCAAGAAGTTTTAGACGCCGAGCTCTTGGATCATTACCAACATCATTTCTCACGTGACCTGGATAAAAGTCTATTTTGTGATCCTCTCTATACAAGCGAAGATGTCTTCCTGCTCTCATAGAAGTTCAAACATATTTCAAAGCCCACAAAAGTACCGTTGGGGAAGGTCTTAAGGTATTTTGGAGCATGTCCCGGGGTAATACACCATCTCAGCATAATTCTACGCTAGCGATTTCCCCATTAGTCGGAAATAGGACTTTACAGACGCAACAACAACAACAACAACAACAACAACAACAGCTACAGCTGCAGCTGCAACAGCAGAGAAATGACGCCTTGCATAACCAGGGAAATCAACAGTGGAGTGGTAGCAATAGAGCAGCTCAAACGCCGCACCATTCGGTCACTTACAGTCCGTTGGTACAGAAAATACAAAACAATGCATCTTTGGCGACTCCAGCTCCCGCTCAGGACCACGGGGAATCAACAGCAGGACTGTTATCTTCAATGACCAAAAGCGGACTTTTCGGGCCTACCATGCCTTCTACACTGCGCAAAGTCAGCGCAGTGACAGATCTATCGAGACCCCAGGGCGTTTCGGAGGGTGTAGCAATCGATGAAATGCTCGATTCAAATCAGGTTGTAAATTCTATCGATATCGCGCAGCTGCCTGCCGCGGAGAAACTGCGATTGTGGCGGCATGACTCGCTCATGCAGCATCAATACCGTACGGCAGAGTATATAGGCGACAAAGTTTATGCCATGACTGGCGACCCCAATGATGCATTTTGGCTGGCCCAAGTGTATTACAATAGTGGATCGTACATCCGGGCAGTAGAACTCTTGTCTCACAACAATCTCGATACTTCAAGTGTAATGTGTCGGTATCTCACGGCGCTATGCCTGGTACAATTGAAGAGGTACGAAGACGCCCTCGACATTGTGGGCGAGACAAACCCGTTCCAAGACCGACTGGGAAGTCACGTTAAGAATCAGGATGGAGGAATCAAACTAGAGTCTTCCATGTGTTATCTGCGAGGCAAGATATTTGCAGCCCTGAACAACTTCGAAAAAGCTAAAGAATCACTCAAAGAAGCTCTACAGGTTGACGTCAAAAACTTTGAAGCTTTCGACGAACTGATATCCAAAAATTTGCTAACCCCTAATGAAGAATGGACATTTGTTGCCTCGTTAGATTTTTCAGACTTGGATGATAATGAAGACTTGATAAGGTCCTTATACATTTCCAGGCTTTCTAAACATCTCAACTTGGACCAAGTCCGTAAAGCTCAGGACTTTTTGATTAACGAATACAAACTTAATAACAATACTGATATAATCCACAGTACCGCCGACATGCTTTTCACGCAATGCAAGTTTTCCGAATGTCTTAAATTATGTGAAGATGCACTTGAACGAGATGAATTCTCATTTACCATCTTACCGACTTATATTTCATGCCTATATGAGCTTGGAGGAAAGAACAAACTATTTCTGATATCACATAAGCTGGCAGAGAATTTTCCTAAGCATCCCATAACGTGGTTCGGAGTGGGTGCATACTACATGTGCACTAACAAGATTTCTGAGGCAAGGAAGTACTTCTCAAAAGCCTCCATACTTGACCCGACTTTCAGTCAGGCTTGGATAGGGTTTGCACATACTTACGCCGTGGAAGGAGAGCATGAACAAGCCGTCTCCGCATACTCTACCGCATCGAGGTTCTTTCCCGGTACTCATCTGCCCAACCTGTTCTTAGGAATGCAATATTTACTTATGGGTACACTCCCACTTGCAGAAGAATATTTCATTTTGGCCTACGATGTTTGTCCGTACGATCCTTTGTTATTGAATGAAATGGGTGTTTTGTATTTTAAGAAAAATGACTTTGTCAAGGCTAAGAGGTACCTAAAGAAAGCCTGGGAAGCTATCAAGGCCTTGGATTCGGAATCTAAATCATGGGTCTCGATTCATACTAATTTGGCACATTCCTACCGCAGACTAGGCGAGAATGAACGAGCTGTCAAGTGTTTTAAGCTTGTTTTGGAAACTGCCGGCAAAGACACCGACACCCTTTGCTCGCTGGGGTATGTCTATCTCAGGATGAATCGGATAGGCAAGGCGATTGATTCTCTGCATGGGTCATTGGCGTTATGTCCATCGAACCAAACAGCTCAGGAACTTCTGAAGCAAGCTTTGGACGTGAATTTATCAACCGTTTTGGATGAAAATCATCCACTCGTAATAAGTTCTAAGATTCAGGAACAAGGTTCTATTCTTGATACTCGAAAGCGAGGCGCCAACACCTTGGATGTTCATGCTATTGCAAAGAGACTAAAACATGGGCAAATATCATCAGATGATGAGGATAATGATGGTGATCGAATGGAATTAGAGTAAAACATGCACTTAAATAGGTCGATCCCTTTACAATAGAGGTTGACGGTAATGATTTTAACCTTAAAAGCTAGTCCTTGCGGCCGAAAATCGAATGATTCTCCATGCTAATCGTTTGCGTTTGTCTTCCTGAAGTGTACCATTTGGTTGAGTAAGGGGCTATTGTTTGGACCTGCCCTTTTTGCTTGGTTGCGAGTGGGGAATCCTTGCTTCAGGAACTCGCGACTTCGCAAGTTTTTCAGGTTCGTTAGACAGGCTACTGCTGTGATTTGTTTTCACATCTTGTTTGGTATCTAAGGAAAGCGAGTGAGCCACATCGGAAGGACCCATCGGTTGAGTTGCTTTTTTCTTATTGCCTTTGTTGTGCTTGTTGGCCCTTTTCTTGTCCCAGTTGTTTTCAAGTTCGATTTCAACGCTATGCTCAGCGAATTCGAAGCCGTGTGCGGGGCTATTGGATCCCCGTCCGTGCCGAACGTCTTTCTTGTGTTCAAGCTGCTTCGTCTCCTTGTCCTTCCTCTGGTTATTTTCTGGCGATGAGTCCGATACTAATGAGTTAAGTGGAAAGTTAAAGGCAAATGATTCATCTCTCGCAATGGACTCGTAAGTTTGTCGGTCAAAATCTAAGCTTCTGTCCCTGCTTTTCCCTTTAGACTTTGGTTTTTCCTTAGAGGTGGTTTTTGATTGTTCTCGATTCCAAAGTAGAGAATCATCTCTGGTAATGAGACGTATTAGATCTTCTATCGAATCGTCCGTTTGATTGTTTGTTGGCAGTCGCTTCTTTTTTTGGTTGGATTTCGATCTTCCCTTGCGCTGTTTCTGGTTCTTCTTTTTCAATTCACTTGCCGAGCTCGTGCAAGATAATCCATCCTCAGCCAACCATTTCGAATGAACCTCATCAATCCCTTGAATGTCTACACAAAACTCATCTTCCAACAGAAAATCTATCAGGAGACCGTCGTTCATATCGTTTGGGTTGATATAAGTTTGAGTAAGGTCATGGGTTAACGGAAATGTCAGTTCTTTACTAAAAATGCATATAGCATACCAGTAGCAGTGTTCAATGTAGCTCACTTACTTTCTCATTAGTTCAACTTCCTACTTAGAAAAAACACATTATGAGGATTAAAGCTGACGCTAATCATGGTATTCACGCCGTATAAGCGTATTAGTATTTTATATATGTTCCCGACACATTCATATCATCCAAATGTCGATGTTAGGCCTCATACCTCTTTGTAGCATTCTGCTCTTTTGGCAAGTAGACTGTGTAAGAGTCGCCAGGTTTCTCTGTTGTTTGCGACAGCGGTTATGCTACAAAACAAGATTCCTGCTAACATATCAACATGAGATGCCCTCTTGAACGTAGATTTATTTCTTGTTGGTGGAAGTTGACTATATTGCAGCTATACGCTACTATGTATACCAATACTACGCCTTTACAACATTATCCTATTCACCCTACGTGCTAGCTAACAAAAAGGCTCAGCACCAGGTTCAAATGAATAAAATTGCTAAAGGATGAAGAGCTGGCAATTCGGTGACTCTTGAAATTGACAAATCTTTCAATCATCAAGAACTCAAGCCTAATAGACAACCGGCTAAGAATCATTAAAGTAGTCTCTATAGTAACTATATTTTCTCTATTCTTGTAAACATTTCATTTGCCAATCTTGTCGCGAACTGCGGCCTTCACTTGGTCGTAAACCTGGTTGACGCTATGATCACAGCTGACCATGACGACTTTGCCTTGTTTTTCATAGTGCTTCACGACCGGCATGCTAGTGTCAAGAAAAGTGGCAAATCTCTTCTTGATGGACTCAACGTTGTCGTCACTTCTGCCGCTGGTCTTACCGCGTTCAACCAGACGTTTGAGCATGACTTTCTCGGGACAATCGAAGAACAGCGTGAATTTACTTGGCACAATTTGCTCTTCGAAAGTAATCGCCTGATCCATCTTTCTGGGGAACCCGTCAACTAGAAACTTTTTATTTCCCTGATCGTAGTTTTCCTGGATAGCCCGTTTGAGGAGTGCGACGGTGACTTCCTGGGGTACAATCTGGCCTTCTCTGATGTAATGCTTGATCATCTCGCCGTATCTAGAACCCTCGCGATTTTGCTCGGCGCGCAAGAGGTCGCCTGCAGAAAGATGCACGAAATGGTGATCACGAACCAGGTTAGCACACTGGGTCCCTTTGCCTGCACCAGGACCTCCCAGAACAAAAATCACGGACACATCTTTTTCGGAGAATGCTGGTCCAGATGAAGACGAAGAAGCTTGGCTTTTCTTCTCCTCTAAACTGGTGGGCGGTTCCTTTTCTACGAATTCAACAGGTCCAGTTTTCTGGTACGAGATCGACGCGATAGTTGATCCTACGGCCAGCGCCCCCAAGAGAGCCAAGATCTTACCTCTGGTATTGCCTGGTCTGGAACCAGAACCAGAACCATTATTCGAAGTATAAGGCCGTCTCACCGGTCGCAAGCTTAGACCTAAAAACCTCAGACCACTTAATAAAGCGGTAGAACGAGCTGGACGTCTCAAATTGGTGCTTATCATTGAAAGTAATGGCCAAAGTCGAGATTTTTTATCAATACAGTGGAAATGTCAAATTATTGAGCCCGCACTTTAGTCTTGTTAAAGAATAATTATACCTAATATGTTGTTCATAGCATATACAAATGTGCAGCGTATGTATCTCAGTTGAAACCAGTGCATGCAGCTGGCGAAAGCTGTTCAAGTCACCACTTGACGCACATGTAGTTCTGGGATTTAACCTAGCTATATTCTGCTAGTTTGGAGTCGTTGTAGCGAAAATATTTACCGTTGATCTCGGATGGTATTCCCTTGAGAGCCAGATTGGCGTAAACCGTAGCAGGAACCTTGGGATCCAGCAGCTCGCCATTTTCGTGGAGATCTGTAAACCGTTTGAGAGCCTCCGGCGTCATGTTGGCAGGCCCAAAAGTGTCGCGAATGTCATTCTGCATCTGAGTGTTCACCACACCGGGAGCAATGGCAACAGCTTTCACATCTTGATCCTCGGACGCTAGAGTCATGGCAAAATGGTTCAGAGCTGCTTTAGAAGCACCGTAGGCACCCCACGCGTACTGTGGTGACAATAGTTAGTAGAAACTCAAGAAAGAAAATTAAAAGCTGAACTTTCACATACGTATGGCTTTACGCTGGCCCCAGAACTAACCAGAATCACATCACCTTGACTAGAATTCTTGAGCTGCGGTAATATGCGCGTCACCAGCGATACCACGCTGAAGAAGTTAATATCGAAAAGTGTTTTCCACTGGGATGCGTCCGCGTGCCTCACACTCTGGACCGGCGACAAAACCCCGGCATTGGCTATTACCGCATCAATGCTTCCACCATGAGAGTGTACAAAGTCCTCAATGGCTTTTTCATCTGTGATATCGGCGCACAAGTACTCGAATTTGGATCCAAACTGCAATTGCAGGTCCTGTAAGTCCTTAGAAGACCTGGCAATGCCTAGAATTCTAACTTCTACTCCAGAATCAAACAACTTCTCCACAATGGCTCTTCCGATCCCTTTGGAAACACCAGTCACCAATATTGTTTTAACCATTGTCACCAAAACTAGGATCCTATCTATGTGCAACTAAAATGCCACTCTTAACAGCTAAAAGTATGACGAAAAGACACAACTCTGGTACCTTCAGAATGCTCGTTAGAATCTCTACAACTTGATTTAGCGTGGCCTACGAAAGCCTTCTTATGGAGATAGTAAAAATGCTTTAAGCTATTAACACCAATTAATATTTTCGGAAGATGTAAATGAAGGAGCAGTTTTTGCATTAACTAACACCTAAATCAACAACCTATCCTGCAACGGGGTCAGAAAGATGGATAAGACCAATGCCGAGTGGGCAAAAGATATTCCTTGTAAGAACATCACGATCTATGGTTTCTGCAAGTACGAAAACGATGGCTGTATATTCAAACATGGGAATAATAACGATGATAACAGCAGCGTCAACATTAACAGTAATAACAACATCAATAGCAGACCAGTAATTAGCAGTAATGTCAGCGCCAAGTACAATGCGAAAACTGCACCTTCGTTTACACCTTCCAAGGCCTTGAATGCCAAGACTGGCTCTTCCACGGCGATAAAGGCCGAAAAAGTGGCCAAAGCGCTGCAATCGGCAGCAGAACAGCCATCCGCGTCCTCGCCTTTGACCATGAAATCTGCACCGTTTGCCTCCTCGTACAATCCTTACGCGGCCAATTACACGCCTGTGGGTTCTGCTGGCACCTCTACACCGCCTCCCTCAGCTCCTATTCACTCCGGATTCAATCCATACTCTGCGCCAGGTGGACACTCTACTCCTGCTGATGAGCTCAACGCACTGCACACTTCAGCGAATTTTACGCAGAGCTCCCCAGTGCCTTTTGCGCACGAGCCTTCCGGCAGACACACGAACTTCCCATCGATATATCCGCCCAGCCATTCAATCCTACAATATCATCTGTATGCCCCCGATCCACCTTTGCATCTAAAATTGCCCTTAAATCCAAACGAAAGAACGCCAGAAATGCTTTTCATCCCCAATGACATGCGTGAGGACTTACTCAAGAAGAATCAGGCTGCCTTGCAAGTTTTCCCCTCTGGTGGGAATCTGCCGGAAATCGTCGGCGATTATTTCGGATTAGTTCCTTTAGAATTCCACAACAGGATTGCAAACAAAGACAGGTATCTATGTCATCAGAACTCGCTCTACAAAGTATTTTCTAATTTCGACGGGAAAGTCTACATAATGCGTCGGATACACGACGTCAAGATCCCAGAAAGTGTTCAGATCTTCAAACCTTTCCAGGCATGGAAGAAGCTGGTAAATTCAAACGTAGTAGAATTGCGTGATGCCTTCCTTACCCGTGCATTCAATGACTCCTCGCTCTGCGTTGTTCACGACTATTTTCCGCAGTCGAGCTCCCTGTATGAGACACATTTTGTGAGCTTTAGCCCGGTTCCCATTACTCAAGATCTGTTATGGTCCTATCTGGTGCAGATGTGTAGTGCGATCCAGGCTGCACATTCGTTAGATCTCGCATTAAACAATATATGCCTCGACAAAGTAATAGTAACAGGTAGACCGGCGCGCATTAAGATAGGTGATTCGTGTGTGCACGACATATTGCACTTCCAGGAAGAACCTGATATCGCTCAGCAACAACAAAAGGATTACGCCGATGTTGGGAAGCTGCTGCGAGACTTGGGTGCAAAGATTCTGGGTTCGCAGGATTCAAGCTCCGTTGACACATTAGCTGTGGATGACGACTTCAAGAAGGTTTTGTACTATCTTCTGGATACATCAAGTGAACGTCCTAAGTGTCTGACCGAGTTCTTGCCAATGTTTGCGCACAAGATTCTACCCATAACGAGCGCTCTACAAACCTACGCAGAATACACAGAGTCCATTCTGGCGCGAGAGCTAGAAAATGCTCGTCTTTTCCGACTCATGTGCAAATTGAATTTTATTTTTGGTCGAACTGAGTCGCGGATCGACATCAACTGGTCTGATTCGGGCGAAAAGTTCCCCATCGTCCTTTTTTATGACTACGTCTTCCACCAGTCAGATGAATCTGGTAGACCTGCGATGGATCTCACCCACGTGTTGAGGTGTCTGAATAAGCTAGATGCCGGTAGCGGCGAAAAACTGATGCTGGTTACTCCTGATGAGATGAACTGCATAATAATCAGTTACAAAGAGCTCAAAGACCTGATAGATACAACTTTCCGAGCGATGTCACAGTAGCCGCTATTATACTGGTTTTCATCTGTTCATGTGTTCGAGAAAAGAAGTCTTTACTTTGCTCGCTACTCACTGTTGCAAGAAAAAGGTGCGTGCGGGCCACATGAACTACATATTAAGAGGATCTCGAAAGATTTACTGCGGATTTCTCGTAGCAAGTTTCCTTTTCTAGTTCCAATCGGCTTCCGCATTTTCTGACCTGCCTTGAGTTTAGCATACCAAAAGTTAGGTGTTGCCACGAGCAGCGAAACTTCTCCACGGTCCTTTCATTACCATTTTCACTCGCCATTACGCCGTCTGACAACACCGATGCGATTTCGTCTTAAAATAACGATGGCGTTCTATCACAGAAAATCAGCCGGTGTTAGTTACTGCTCGCAATAATGGTGTTTATGGTATTTCCATTGCTCTATCAGGCGGATGCTTTTCTTTTCCCCACAATTAATTTTTCTTTCTCCGGATCATTTATTTTTCCGAACTGCGCCTCTGATTTTATTAGCGGCGCAAAATCAGAACGTCATTTTCCCTGGATGATGTAATGAATTCAGGGTCCTAATATCAGGTTTTTCCGAGAGCCGCTCGAAGAGAAACCAGAAAATCCGGGGAAACGGCTGTTGGCGCAAGCAGGGGAAACTTTTGATCCTGTGGTGGAAAATGTTTCAAGAGCCTTGACCGAGTTTCGCAGTATCAGAATTTGTATAAAAAGGTGAATCGTTTGCAGCTAGGACTGCTCTGCTCTCCTCCCCTTCTTGTTCTTTCACCTTTCCTAACCAACTAACTAACAGTAATCATTTACAACTACCGCTACTGAATATTAGAAAAAAAAATGTCTTCTACAATAACACCCGCCAACAATAGGTCGGGCAGCATCAACAATCTGGGGGCCTCTAGTAATTTGGCTGTCTTCGATTCGCACTCGCTGACTCCAACTAATAAAATGAGCGACGACGCTTTCGAACTAAAGGCACGTGCCGATGAACGCAACAAAATCCCCCAAAAACCTCTCTCTGAGTACATCCTTGTGATGTCTCTGTGTCTAATGGTGGCCTTCGGTGGTTTCGTGTTCGGATGGGATACTGGTACGATCTCCGGTTTTGTCAACATGACGGATTTCAAGCGTCGTTTCGGTGAATTGGACATCGCAACAGGATCTTACTATTTGTCCGACGTTAGAACAGGGCTAATCGTAGGAATCTTGAACATTGGTTGTGCCATTGGTGGCCTGACTTTTGGTCGGCTAGGTGATATCCAAGGGCGTCGCTTGGGTCTAATGAGCGTTGTCTTAGTCTATGTCGTTGGTATCATCATTCAGATCGCTTCTACTGATAAATGGTACCAGTATTTCATTGGAAGAATCATTTCCGGTCTTGGTGTGGGCGGTATCGCCGTTTTGTCTCCTACTTTGATCTCTGAAACTGCACCAAAGCACTTGAGAGGCACTTGTGTCTCTTTCTATCAGTTAATGATCACTCTAGGGATTTTTATGGGCTACTGCACCAATTACGGAACCAAGACTTACTCAAATTCTGTGCAATGGAGGGTTCCTCTTGGACTTTGCTTTATGTGGGCTATCTTCATGGTTACCGGCATGCTTTTCGTTCCCGAATCCCCACGCTACTTGATTGAAAAGGGCAAGTTGGGGGAGGCCAAGCGCTCCATCGCTAAATCCAACAAACTCAGTGCCGAAGACTCTGGTGTCATTGCCGAAGTTGACCTTATCAACGCTAGCGTTGAAGCTGAGAACTTGGCAGGTAATGCCAGCTGGCGCGAACTGTTTTCACCAAAGGGCAAGATCCTGCAGCGTGTTATTATGGGCGCTGTTATTCAATCTCTACAGCAATTGACAGGTAACAACTATTTCTTCTACTACGGTACAACCATTTTCCAAGCGGTTGGTCTAGATGATTCTTTCCAAACTTCGATCATCTTGGGAGTGGTCAACTTCATGTCCACCTTTGTGGGTCTCTACACGGTGGAGAAATATGGTCGCCGCAAATGCTTGCTGTGTGGATCTGCCGCGATGTCTGTGTGCTTTGTAATTTTCGCATCTGTGGGTGTTACAAAACTGTGGCCAAATGGCACAGACGCGCCTTCGTCCAAATCTGCCGGTGACGCCATGATTTTCTTCACCTGTCTCTTCATTTTCTTTTTTGCTACAACCTGGGCTCCAATCGCGTATGTTATTGTAGCTGAAACCTACCCACTACGTGTCAAGAATCGCGCTATGGCCATTGCCGTTGGATCCAACTGGATCTGGGGGTTCATTATTGGCTTCTGCACGCCATTTATTACTTCTGCCATCAACTTCTATTACGGTTACATTTTCATGGGGTGTTTGGTCTTTTCGTTCTTCTACGTCTTTTTCTTTGTGTGTGAGACGAAAGGTTTGACTTTGGAAGAGGTGAATGAAATGTACCAGGAAGGAGTTGTACCGTGGAAATCAGAAAAATGGATTCCAGCGTTGAGAAGAGATGAACTTTACGATACGTTGGACTCTTCCAATTCGAAAGTGTAGACGGCCAGGAGGCGCGAGATGGCCAATCTTTTATCCGATGTACTTTTACAAAATTAATGAGAGAAAGAAGAGTGTATAACCTAGTTAGTCACATAACAGAATGGTCGGTATTTTCTCGAGACTTGAACATGATTTAAGTAGGATGCTTTTATCGGCGTTGAAGCTACAGCCGTAGACAACTCCATACTTGACTCATTGGTATATCCTTGCACTACTGACATCTGACTTGGTAATTGTGTGGCGGGAACAAGTTTTGCAGGTATAAATTTATATACGCTTTGATTACTTTGGTACCCGATGGACGCAGGTGCTATTTTGAAATTTTTTGATGAAGAATAGTGAAAGTCACCTTCGAAGAAAAACACAAAAAAAAACGTGCGAGCTCGTGATCGAAATTCAAGACTAGCCTGAAAAACAGCAGCTCTTTTCGAAGACTCGTCCTATATTTTTTAAGGCCTCTGCGTGCAGTGGTGGTGGACCTGCCAAATTCTAGCCTCAGATGAATTGTGAGCAGCTGATTCTTGAATAAAGATTTACTATCGTCTCTCCTGGTTTCTTCTATCTATATATTCTACATAACGAGGTTGGGTGCACTAAAGCTGTATACCTAGTGATGGCTATTCCAAATACAATCACGTGATCTAAATTCTTGAATCTATGACTACCATCGAAAGGATGCTGTTCAGCAGTGGTTGTTCCAGAGATTACTGAACATCACTCCGATCTCATGTCAGCCCTGCAACCGATGATCAATCCGCTCGCTGGTTCAACCATGAGTTAGCCGTAAGCCAAGGAAATAATGATACTGACCGCTAGTTACCATTACCTTGTGCCCAGTTGGATTTATCGCCTTTTCCTTAGTTGGTAGTATAGTGGTCACTATGCAAGCACGTTTCAGCGATGCAACCTGAAAAGAGCAAAAATCACAACGTAATTATGAAACTCCTGTTTTCCATGATGCACTCAAGGCACGGCTAACGAATCAACTTCGGGAAACAGTCTTCTATGCATGGCAAGGTGCGCTGTCTTACATAGCCCGAAAAACCGTTGTGATTACCTCAGTAACCTCTCGAGCACCAGAAAAGAAAAGCTGCAGTGGCCAATGAAACCAGCGTATCTCGACGATCAAAGAGTCCACCATATGTGATGCGCTCGATAGGTAGGTACGAAGACACTGCATAAAACATCACAACGCTGCAAACTCTGTTCTCTGTCATCCAGGGCTTTTACTCTGTTTCCGGAGTGGTCTCGAACACGGAAGGTCAAAAAAAGTAAAAGAAAAAATCTTTTCAGTCTTGAGATTTTGTAGCAAGAGCGACGGAAACCTGTGCCTTCAGTTGAACTGTACTACGGTCATGCAGTGAATGCTACTCGACAATACAAAGAGAAAAGAAGATAGGTAGGCACATCACTATAGTGCCTTTCACCGATCGATCCGGAGGCGACAGAAACCACAACACGCGAGTACAGTATGGACGGTTTGGCCATTCCTTTTCTTATCGTATTATATCCCTATTCTACAACGCAGCGTTCACAGAGCAAAAAGAATTGACAGATAACAAGATTTCTCGTCTCACACCCGTTGCTACTAGTACACTGTTCTACTTTACCAGGATACCAACAACACTTTTAGCCATTCCAACTGAATCCAACCTTGCTTTAGACTCTCTCAAACCTGCTCGTTACCAGTACCACTAAAAGTACGTGAAAAAACAACCTTTTCCTACACGGAAATATCGACCCATACTGCTCAATTAGCAATTTTACCACCGCTCTCAAAAAAGGCCGTTCTACAACTCGTAGGCAACTGCCAAAGCACGGAAGCTTCTTATGCATCCTTTTCCGTTTTCTCCTATTCCTAGTGAACTGTTGGCAACGGTAATCAGAACACATGGCATCGCATAAAACTGCATAAGCAGTAAAAATATCGAATTTAGTTAACATCACAATGAAAAAAGTTAACCAAGCACAGTGAAATAAAGTAAAATGCCAAGTGGAACTCAACACTACTGCATTTGATAAGCCGTCAGTGGCATATTGCAGCCTGCAATTGGAGTTTACGAAAAATCTAGCTGCTGCAAGAGGCAACTAAATGACCGTTTTATTGATGTGGGTGCCCAAGCATAGCGCTTAAGGTCAACAGCAGTTTATGTAACTTTGTAAGTATCATCGGGAGCTTGAGTATTTAAACTGGGGCAGTACAGTTCGGCCAGGTCGCGCGGAGATTTGGTGCCATCCCCAATTCTGCCCTCCTACCAACACCTTCATGATTGTGCACTCCGTATGGTTTTCACTGACAACAATTCTACTGAGCGTTGTGGCCGCCAAGGATCTGGGGAACGTCTTCACCACTTTTTCATTGCAAGGCCCGGATGATTATAACGACTCCCCAAGTATGGTATGGAACGCTTACCTGGATTTTTCCATCACCCCCGCTATGAATGCACAGGAAGGCGATACTTTCGAATTGGTGGCTCCAAACGTGCTTAAATTCTACCCAGGCATAACTATTGGTGATAAAGGCTACGTGCCCATCGTGGCTAGCAATGGTGCAACCATCGCTAATTGTTTGATCGAAAATGGCTTCCACACCGCATCTCAATCGTCTCTGCAATGTTCAATCAGCCAACAGAACATGTATAAGGCGTCTGGTTCTGTGCAATTGGACTTCGTTTTTAACTATGGTGGATCCGGAGACGCCGCCGCGGTGAACGCCGCTAACTTTTTCCAGAGCCAAGACTACTACACAATTACTTGGAACGGATTGAGCACTACCAACTATGTTGGTGTAGATTATAGTCTCACTCCGGTGTCTTCACCATGGTTCCAGGGCTTTGACAATTTATACCCAGCCCCTGGGAAATACGAGCAGGCCTTTTATTTAGGGAATACATGCAGAAGGACATTTTCTGACACCATAACGATTACATTTTCTGGTTCACCGGGAACTAACGGCAATTTGGCTTCTTGTGATACCGTCCAAGTCCACATGGCTAGCTCTTTCAGCGATTTTAACATGCCACTCGAAGCCAAGAGTCTTTCCGCCAAAGACTATTCTATACAATGCTCAGGAAACGTTGCTACAATTACAGCCAAAAATATTCCGGCTAATTACCACCTATTCGTCACCGCAATGCAAATGATGGATCGTTCCATATCAGATGTCAATTTTCAAAATGTTTACGACGAACGAGTCTATTGTGGTAGAAGACCCACCCGTTATTACCTTCCTAAATACTACACTTTTAGTGGAGGGTCTGGTGACGGATGGGGTGATCCCGACCTTCTTTCCTGGATAACTACAACGGTAGGCTGGACTGGAACATACACAACAAGCCGCACTGGAACTTCCGCGATTACCGGAACTGATGGCGTGTTGACCCCTGAACCGATGTTATTTATTGAAACGCCGACAGCTGCCATCCTGTCTACGACTTACGCTCCGTGGTCAGGGTCTGTGACATCTACCTATTCCACCGAATTCACCACGTTCACGGGAGCTGATGGAATTGCTACCACTGAGACGATCTACTATGTGGAGACTCCAGTCGTTGGAATCCAATCTACCACAACCAAAGGATGGAGTGAAAGAGTTACTTCTACCTACTCTACCGAACTGACAACATTCACTGGGTCTGATGGTATTGCTACTACCGAAACAATCTACTATGTGGAGACTCCAGTAGTTGGAATTGAGTCTACAGCAATTAACGGATGGGGCGAGAGAGTTACTTCTACCTACTCTACTGAATTGACTACATTCACCGGATCTGATGGTATTGCTACCACTGAGACTATTTACTACGTGGAAACCCCAGTTGTTGGAATTGAGTCCACCACGACCAAAGGATGGAGTGAAAGAGTTACTTCTACCTACTCCACTGAGTTGACCACATTCACTGGTTCCGACGGTATTCCAACCACTGAGACTATTTACTACGTGGAAACCCCAGTTGTTGGAATTGAGTCCACCACGACCAAAGGATGGAGTGAAAGAGTCACTTCCACCTACTCTACTGAATTGACTACATTTACTGGATCTGATGGTATTCCAACCACTGAGACTATTTACTACGTGGAAACCCCAGTTGTTGGAATTGAGTCCACCACGACCAAAGGATGGAGTGAAAGAGTCACTTCTACCTACTCTACTGAATTGACTACATTTACTGGATCTGATGGTATTGCTACCACTGAGACTATTTACTACGTGGAAACCCCAGTTGTTGGAATTGAGTCCACCACGACCAAAGGATGGAGTGAAAGAATTACTTCTACCTACTCCACTGAGTTGACCACATTCACTGGTTCCGACGGTATTCCAACCACTGAGACTATTTACTACGTGGAAACCCCAGTTGTTGGAATTGAGTCCACCACGACCAAAGGATGGAGTGAAAGAGTTACTTCTACCTACTCCACTGAGTTGACCACATTCACTGGTTCCGACGGTATTCCAACCACTGAGACTATTTACTATGTTGAGACTCCAGTTGTTGGTATTAACTCGACTGCCATTAGTGGGTGGACTGGTTCGATAACCTCTACCTATTCCACCGAGTTGACCACATTTACTGGTTCCGACGGTATTCCAACC
>JAJMGS010000039.1:0-148532 GCA_030562185.1 Lachancea sp. yHQL494 | reverse complement strand
GTGTAAGATCCAGTCCATGAGGTATAGGAGTTGACAGCATTGTCTGGAGTTTCAACGTAGTAGATGGCACTAGTCGTTGGCTTACCATCAGCTCCTGTGAATGTGCTCAAATCAGTAGAGTAGGTGGAAGTGTAAGATCCAGTCCACGAAGAGTACGAGTTCACCGCATTGTCTGGAGTCTCAACATAGTAGACGGAACTAGTGGTTAACTTACCGTCAGCTCCTGTGAATGTGCTCAAATCGGTAGAGTAAGTGGAAGTGTAAGATCCAGTCCACGAAGTATAATTACTTCTAGCATTGTCTGGAGTCTCAACATAGTAGATGGAACTAGTCGTTGGCTTACCATCAGAACCGGTGTACGTGGTCAATTCCGTGGAATAAGTCGAGATAACCGATCCGGTCCAGCCTGTGACAGTTGTAGAGCTTACGCCCACGATAGGAGTCTCAACATAGTAGATTGTCTCCGTAGTTGGAATACCATCGGAGCCAGTGAACGTCGTGAAATCAGTGGAGTAAGTGGAAGTAATAGATCCTGTCCATCCGGTGATAGCTGTAGAGTTTGAACCCACGATAGGAGTTTCGACATAGTAAATAGTCTCGGTCGTTGTAATACCATCGGAACCAGTAAATGTTGTCAACTCAGTGGAAATTGTACTCGTAACAGATCCAGTCCAACCAGTAATGGCTGTGGAGTTAATGCCAACAACTGGAGTCTCGACATAGTAGACAGTCTCCGTAGTTGGAATACCATCAGATCCTGTGAAAGTCGTCACAGCAGTCGAATAAGTGGAAGTGATAGAACCAGAGTACCCAGAGGTGGACCTCTCTGTCACAGCACTCGTTGGGGTCTCGACATAGTATAACGTTTCAATAGTAGCCTTACCATCCACACCGGTCGTTGTAGAAATTGCAGTAGAATACGTTGTAGTTAAAGAGCCAGAGCCAGCTGTTGTTGAGGTGCTTTGAGATTGAGCATAAGGAGTATCAACGTAGTACAAGGTATCTATGGTTTGGATGCCGTCCGACCCATTGAATGTGGAATACTGAGTTGAGTAAGTCGAAGTGACAGATCCGGTCCAGGGGCTCGACGTTCCCATGGTTCGATTGACTCTCGGAGTTTCCACATAATAAATCGTATCCACAGTCACAAATCCATTAGAACCCGTGGTTGTCACTAAACTGGTACCGTAGGTTGATGTCACAGAGCCTGAGTATGGTGCCATAGTAGTGGAAGTGGCAGTATACACAGTAGGATCCTCTTCGACTACCACGTTACCCGTAGTAATTTGGCCATTCGTATTAGTGTAAGTCGAAACAACAGTGTATGACGATGTATACGTTTGCGACCAGAATGCGGTGGAATAACCAGGCGGGACATCACATCGAGTGCCATCGACAGCAGAATAGATATAATTACTCCAATCCGTATGCTGAACACCTTGCGGATCGGTAAAGTTGAATTGCAGCCCACCAAGGTAACTCCTGTTCACGTAAAATAAACGGAGGGGATAGTATGTACCACCCACCAAATCAATTGTAATTGTACTGGATGTTGTAGGCCACTTGGCAAACAGAGTAAAGTTTCCAGGATTCGACACGGAGCTAGAAACTTGACAGCAGTTGAAGGCATTACCAGCACCCACGTTGATATAAGCAAGATCATCTACGGAGGCGAGGTTAAGCGTATAGTTGCCGTCTGTTGGAGCGTAAAAGTACCCGGTCACCAGCATAGAAAAATTGGTGATAGTAAGTTGGGAGTTGTAGTTATAGTTAGAAGGCATATTTCCTTTGACAACCGAACAGTACGAAGGTATGCTACCAGTATCAAAGGTCAAGTTGGTCACCCCAGAACTCGTGCCTTGTAGTCCGGTGCCATAGGTCTGATACCCTCCATGTAGATACGCGGAGCTCGAATAGTTAGAGTCGTAGCACGAGCTAGTGTCGAGCGGCATTGGATAACTATAGAAGGAGACCGAGAATCCAGAACTTAGCTGGGTTGGTTTACACCCGTTAATAGCACCCTGGTTGACATTTGTGCCCGCCCAGGCGACCTGAAAAATCGCCAGGAGCACACTGAAAGGCAGCAAAGCGAGCATTTACGGTTTGGTTCATGGAAACTCGAAACACGAAACATAACGAAAGGCCCTCCAGACGTACCTCTTTTATAGGAAGTCCGGTAAGAGAGCTGTGAGGACCAAAGTATACTAAAACGTCAGTTCTCGCCAGGCATATTCCATGCAGATTGAAAGTCCTCGGGGTTAACGTGACGCACGCATGCACTTCTATGCATATCAATAGTCTCTGCAGATCTGTGTCAATTTTGACGAATGTTTGGGATGCGGACTTATCTCGGAAATATAAACAAACCTTGATAAACGTAGTTATACTGCAAAGGAAAATCATGCTAAGACTGCCAACATATGCAGAAGAGTTCATGGCATCCTTCTTCACGTCAGTAATTTCTAAGCGGTTCGAGCGTCGCAAGTGCTTAATTTCTATAGGTTCTTACAGAAAGTCGGGAGAGAACGTCAGGAGAGAACGTCAGGAGAGAACGATAGTAGATTTACCTTACTGTTCAGAAGATTCTGACAACTCAGAAGTCAACTCAATGGCAACGCGCAACTCATTTCTAACTTGGTTTCCCAGCTAGCCTTAGTATTGTAGTATGTAAACAGTTGGGCAGTGAGCTGTATTGGATGGCTGAACCATTCGCGTAGTTTGATTTGCAACCTGCATGTAGCATGCTTGGTCCCAAGATACAAGTGTTGGTATGAATTTGTATCCAAGGTACGTACCAATGCAACTTGGAATAGTTCTCATATACCTAGCTACCACAGTGTTTGCTCAAACATCGCTCTTATCAGTGCAGGTAAATATTATTGTGAAGCAGACCTCGTCCACATTCGTCTTCAAAGGTCAAACCCGAACCGGAGCTCTGGCAGGAGCTTTGGAATGCTGGTAGCATATCGGTTACTGGAAGATTTCGTCTCCCAGGGAATTCTTAATGTCCCGGTGAGGAGTTTGCATGTTTACACGACAGTGACCTCAGATCCTGCACCTGGTCTAGATTGTATCAACCAAGATTCGAGAGTCATTCGAAAGACTTATTTTCATGCGCTTCGGTACTAACACCCTGAGGAAGCAGTTTCAATTCAGACGGGCATGCTGTCGAGGTAATAAAGATGAAACCCTATCTCAGCTCCAGAATAAAGCGCCTTCTTTGGGTTCACCACGCCCACTCGCGTTCATGGACCAAATCCAAAGATGGTCAATGCAGTGATATCAAGAGATATCACTGCATTTCTTTCATCGCAATAAATGCGTGAATCTTGCTATATCAGCAAAGTAGCTGGAAGATTTACTTAGTCCTGTAACATCACCTAGATGTTCTTGCACTAGAAAATAAAGCCGGGCGTAATTTCAATTGAAAACACATCATCTTTTAACCATTTTGAACTTATCGCTTGTCGGAAATCCTATCCCTAATTAACTTTCACAGTAAGTATACACTCTTCAGTGGATTTTCATCGAAAATAAAGATGAGTCGCGAGCGAGCCTATGCCATCGGTATTTGCCACAACTTTAGGTTTTTCGACCGAAAGATAACTCCGCTGCCATTAAAAATTCCAACGATTATACGGTTCAATGTCGTTGTTAAAGAGAACGATGGGACTAATGTGAAGAGATGAATCCGTACACTTGACATCAACGCGCACGCAAAAGCAATAATGGACCTCTACTGTGTCTTGATCAATGTCCAACTTCGTCCCTGTTACATCCCCAAAGCTTTGAGATGTCATGGATATATTAGATGGCAAGATTCCCTCACCTTTTTCCCCGGTATGAACCTTCCAATTATGCCATCAGGACTTTTTGCTGACCCCTCCAGGAGAACAGATGACTATCTAACAGACTATGAAAACCAGTTAGTCTGATCCATGTTTTCAGTAGGAGAACGGTCTCTATCTCACGTTGCAATGCCGACTATCATGTGGTACCCCATCACCACACTCTCTTGGCCTTATCAGCAAGCTCTAAAACCCCCAAAAATGTCCCTTTCTGAGAACCTCCGCGTAAGAGAAAAGCGCCACTTGCGCTCCTTCAAGTCTTCTCATAATGCCGTTACCAACCTTTTAACTCTCCACGTACTTATCCCGAGCATATAACTTAATGTTTATGCTGGCCGATCTTTCTGGTCCACAGCCTGTAAATATTAGCTACGCCACGCATAACCATCGGATTGTTACCTCGTGGTACCAGCTGCTGCATTCTTGGTTTGAGTGACTGCGATCAACTTATTAACCTACTCCTTCGTGAAAGCACCACTCTAGTTACCTTACTGCGAAGGAACATTAATAACTGTGCCATCGTGATCAGTATCCTAGAATGGAGACATGGCAGTGGTTCTGCCATCACGGAGTAGTCCTCTAGAAACGCCTTCCTACCCTGCTTTGATGCTTACATGACTTTCAGAAATAGTCCATTCGTCTCAACCCAATGTCTCTGCTCAAAGGCAAAAAAAGTCCCTGGTAACACCTTACAGTATGGTACTGTACAGATGAGCAGTGATCAATTTGCACGCCTTGGAGCAAATGAAGATAGAGGAACATTCATGGTGTCATGTATTTGTTTTATTCCATAAGATCGCCCATATTCTTGATAACTCCTTAATCGTTGACAGGAGGCCAACAGATGCGTGGCAAATAATTGATTATATATGCCTTAGCCTGGCACAGATTCATAGTCAACTGCAGGACCGTTCTTAGTTTCCTTGCAATGAACTACGCGCGTAGTACAAGAAGGGTGATTTTTTGAGATGACTTATTCACCTCTTTTTTACGTCAGGAGTTCAAGCCAAGTGATCCTCGTCTCTTGCACTTGAAGTCGCAGTCGAGCACGTTTGAAATCCACCCGAATTGATCAATCGTTCAAGGCTTAGTTGTCTGGCGGCAAGTGAGAAATCTGCAAGGACCATCTAAAATTTGCAGATCTTTCTATGGTCAGAAGGCTCGTCAATTTCTCTTTGACCAAACCGTGGGCAGTGCTCGACAGGTCTGCTTCTCATGGAGCTGTTACATGGAACAAGAGAGATGCTACTCTTTATAATTTAAAGATAAGTAGGGTTTGTGGTTGTAGTCTGATGCGAATACCCGACAGTTTAATCTACCATAGAGGGAAACGTAAACATACTTGTTACCTCGAAGGTCATCTATAGCTAACATTCTACTTAATAATTTGAGCATTGTTTATAAATATCAAATGAGTGGGTCCATCACAAAAACATTATTGTTACTATCATGAATATGTTTGGTTTCAAATTGTCCTTCACACTTTAGAAAATGGGTTAATGGAGTGCTCATTGGGCACCAAGGGCCACCTTATTACTGCTGAAGACCATATGTGTCAGTGGTAATAACTTGTTAAATTAATCACTTAGGTCGGTCATATCTGATTTGTTAACTGGGTGAGTAATTCCTAGGTAAAAGTATACGATAATCTTACCGTGACTCTCCTACCATTATACCGGGCATTTTGAGGTAACAAATAAGATGATATGACGATAATATCGAAGGAATGACAGAATAGTACCATGCGATTTCATGACCTTCAAGGAACGCTACGGGTTGTTCTGGATATCCCCATGGCCTATTGGTTTTGAGGATATTGCTTTCTGTATCTCTACAACCGAATGTGAGTTCGGTGAGGTTGTTGGTAATATCGTCAATAGACATGTTGTGTTAATAGATTATTACTTGCTTTCTGTGTCTCTATCACCTAATGTGAGTTCGGTGAGGTTATCGGTAATAAATAGACATGTTGTGTTACTTAGTAGATCATTACTTGTGGCGAACTCGGTGATGTAAATCCCTCCGTGGTTTTCTAGTGTGAAGAGTGGAGCCTCAACGTCTAGTATAAACCATCGGTATTTATAAAATATGTGGGATATCCGATAATCGTCGGGCCGTTAATATTTGAGATAACCAGACGATTCAAAATTCCATCCCTTATAGATCTAAATTACCGTAGTACTTTACTGTTGCCTACGTTGCAGATCTCGTCACTTCATCCTTAGCTATCGTGTCTACTGAGTCCACGATTATTATCACTTTTTACTATTATGTCGTAGTGCGAATTACATGAGTACTAAGATTCATGTAGGATCACGGCAGAGGAATGGTTCGAAGTGGTTGGATTAATAGAACCACAATTCCTTCTATGAAAATCGAAAATGTCACTCCAAGATTGCGTAAAGACCAGTGAAGACTCCAGCTACTAAAAATCTACTGTTCAAGGTGAGAAGAATTACGGGGAGGTATTCGTCGGCCTTTACCTGACGACTGCCCATTTAACAAATCAGATATAGATAACTTATGTGATCAATTTAGCAGTTAAGTATCGCTGACATAGATATGCCCGGCAATAATCCAAATAACCACAGGTATTCGCATAACTTCTGAGCAGTCACTAATGGCTGAAAGGAAGACAAGACTGATGAAAAGATTCCAAAACCTCACAAATGAATCTGAGGTACTGTGTTATTTTACCAGAGCCTAAGTCACAGATCTTATTACGGCCATCAGCTACTATTCAAACTCTAGCGCCGTGAGGTTTATTATGTTGTATTATCTTGTCGTACCTTTCAATGTTCTAACACTACGTCAGAATAACCTTCGTTCTTCTCAAACAAGCTGACGATACCAAATATCACACTGTTGTTCTGAGAACTACTATATATTTGCAGAGAATTTTTCTCTTACTTCTCGCAATCGTCCCGAAATTGACGCTACCTTAAACTCAAGACATGCGGTGACGAGACATACAAAGGTTCAAAAAGGTAGCTTAGTAGCTTTTTTCTCTCACTTCTCTTCTCGATCGTGTTTCGATGGGGGCACAGGAGTACACTAATATACAAGTCATCAAAGTCTAAGAGGACTATCCTTCCGAAACTTGTTCTCACTATGGAACCATCAAGCAAGATCTCGGTAATGCAAGGTTTTCAAATCGAAAGCTGTAATGTCGTATACGACTGGTACTCAAAAGCTGCTAAGAACATCCCATTCGAGAATATCGTTCAAGGTTAATATTTTGGAACTGGCTCTCAACTAATATCATGTGATCTAGATGAGCAAACCAAGATCTATCTCCATAAATCTTTTGTATAAGTCTGAGTAGGTTCTCTACCAACAAAGGTAGAGTGTTGAAGAGAAACCTTTACGCAAGCTTTGAGCCTTTTTTAGTTTGAAGGAGAAGTATCATTGTCATTGCCTAACGTCTTAACAAGCTTCAAGCCATGCCATTCGAAAAAGAGCTATATGTAGCCACTCAGGCGGTAAGAAAAGCGTCTCTATTGACCAAACGCATCCAATCGCATGTCATCGCCAATAAAAATAGTACTATCACCAAAGAAGACACCTCTCCAGTGACAATAGGAGACTACGCAGCACAGGCAATTATCATAAATGCGATCAAAGCCAATTTCCCAGAGGACAAAATCGTAGGCGAAGAGGAGTCCAAGGGCTTGGGCGACGTTTTCGTAGCAAACGTCTTGAACGAAATTCAAGCAACTGAGGAGCAATTCACCACGGCTTTCGGGTCTAGAGTTAATCGATCTACAGGTATGCGGTTCACGAATTCTCACTATCCGCTGATGTCGCTTGGGGACGTTCGTAGTGTCATCGATCTAGGCAATTTCGAAGGTGGCTCCAAGTCGAGATTTTGGTGCTTAGATCCAATTGATGGTACAAAGGGGTTTTTACGTGGTGAGCAATATGCAGTATGCCTTGCGTTGATCGTAGATGGGGTTGTCCAGCTTGGATGCATTGGGTGTCCTAACTTACAGCTTTCAAAGTACGGTGGCCAAGATTCGAACCCTGGTGAGGCGCGGGAACTGGGATACTTGTTTCGCGCGGTCAGGGGTCAGGGTGCCTACTTCGCACCGACATTAGCCGATTTTGAGTGGTCCCCCGTCCACTGCAGAGCCCTAAGTTCTACGGAGCCAATGGTATCACTCGAGGGGGTCGAGAAAGGACACTCAGCCCATTCCGAACAATCGCAAGTCAAGGAAAGACTTGGCATCTCCCGTTCGTTACACCTGGACTCTCAAGTAAAATATTGTCTGTTGGCGTTAGGTCTCGGTGACGTTTACCTCAGACTTCCTATCAAGATGTCATACCAGGAGAAGATTTGGGACCACGCTGCTGGAAACGTTTTGGTTCATGAAGCGGGCGGAGTTCACACTGACAGTTTTGACAATGCCCCTCTGGATTTTTCACAAGGTAGAACTTTACAATCCAAAGGTGTCATCGCTTCCAGTGGCCCCGTTCCACTACACGACAAGATTGTTCTGGCCGCTTCAGAGGTAATGGGGGCAAAGTAGCGTGAAATGATGGTAGCAAGAAGTGATATGTTCAGGTACATACGAAGTAGGAAAAGTGGACCATTTTTTGTTTGTGGGTGACATTGAAACGAAAAGAATCTGACAAAGCTTGACGCAAGCGTAAATGAATGCGGAAGCCAAGGACGATTCTACGATTGATACATGTCGATGCGAAAAAGAGTGTCCTCGCAACTAATTAGATTAGTCGATACGACAAAACTAAGTATAGACGCTTTATCGAACATGGTAGAACAGAAAGATAAGTTACCATCTTGCGACTTTCCTAATTATCATGATGCTCGTGAACCAGCTACCTAATGGTCGCTCGAAACCCAAATACCTATAAATCGGCAAAATGAATATAATAATCAGCTTGATACCGTTGCTTCAAAGCCGTATCTTAAAAACCGCCCTCTAGCTCCAGGGCAGTGAAAATGGTCATACCCGACCTACTGCCGTGTATCTCGCCATGTACAAGCTCGCTTGGCCACTAGCTGGTTTCTCTAGTTGAAGCAAAAATTTTCTCTCATCAATCCTTACTTCGTAGAGTATATAAATATCAAGATTTCGACGTCCACTTGGTTTTCGACCCAAAGTCTGAAGTCGCCGCAACAAAAGCGTTTAAGATAGGTAAAAGGGCCGAACCATACGTGCGATTAGCTGCGCCAAGCTTAAATTATGATGGAGCAACTGCACAAGGACAGTGAAATGGAGAGCACTACAGATCCAGCAGTAGTTGGAATTTCAGATGTTGCAAACGTTGGTCAAATTACGAAAATTGGTTCAGATGCTACGGGAGAAGCACTAGAACCAAGGCTCAGGTTCTACCATCAGGAGGTTCTTGTCCAGGAACTCAACACGATCCGAGACTTGAAAAGTGCTCAGACACATATATCAAACGCTATCAACGACTTCCTTCGAGAAATGGGTTACAAGTCTGCGGACGATGACAAGAAATACAAGTTTAAATGGAGCACGATCTCGACTTATAACCTATTGAAGTACTGCTATGATGTCGGACCGTTTTACGGATTTGAGAACGGTAAGGACCCGTCGTTACGCAAGCTGGAGCAAAGCAGTTTTATTTCGCTGAAATGGGGTTGTGTGTGGTACGACGTGCTGAGATCCGTTGATTATCCGACGCAAGTGGTGCCCACAGAGCTGCAGTGTAAAACGCGGTTCAAGTACTTGCTCGAACAGGCTCACTCGCGCCTTTTCATAGGAGACATCAAAAAGCAAACTTTCATTCTTACCGGAATTCCCAAGGTGGACACGATACTAGAAAAAGTGACAAGACTAAAGTATGAGGCGGAAGAACGAAAGACGGAGCTCCAAAAGTTCGAGGGACAGCGTACCAAACGGAATGTTAGCGAGATGATTGGCGATACAATTGACTCCGGTCTAGTAAGCATGGAACCAGAGCTTGTAGATCTCAACAGGAGTGAAGATTTACATTCAACCAAACGTAGAGCCGATATGGCTGTTGCCTCGAGGGTAGCGAATGAAGAGTTTCGCTACAAACAGATGGCTCTGCAACAAGAACAACTCGCTCTCGACCACGAACGCTTGATACTTTTGCGCCGACAAGAAGCACGTGAAGCTACAGACTCGAACGTGAAGAGGATAACGTCGATCTTGGGGATACTGGGCTACGCTCACGATCTCGACAACGAACGGCTACGCATCAAGGACACATTGCTCCGCATTCTGCAAAATTCTTTGCACGAGTTACAAGAGTGAGGTACTGCATGCGCTTAAGTATAAGTGTATGTTTGAACGGTTGTATTATTATTCTAATGAATGTGAGTTGTAGAGGCACGAGCAAGACAGGAAGGGAAACCGCCCCAAGTCATCACTCTATCGTACAGCCGGCAAATTATGTATGCGCTAGTCTTTCTAGACTGTTTGTAGGGTGCGTGTCAGTTGCAATTCACTTTAGCTCTGTTGGAGGAGCTCTCGAGACTAAATGGACTTGGATCACTTTGTACTATTATGTTATTGGGTTACGAAAGGTTAAGATAGGGCCTCTTCAGTGGATTGGAACGTGATGATAACTCAAAGGAGCTATAAGCTTATTATAATGTGATGTGAGAAAGTAACGAATGGACGAAACAAGGCTGAAATGGGAGATTTTGAAAAACTAAGATAATTAAATTTTGAAAATACACTATCGACAAGGCCTGCCTCATAGTTGCTCCGACTAAAACTTATCAGCCTCTATATCCAGTTCTTGTGAACCAATATTTGGAAGGCCATCTTCAATTTAAACTCTTGTACATAGTGCCTAAAGCTATAACTTTCAAGCAGCTCTCTGGCTACGAATCACGAATCCACCAAATGAATCATACCGTCTAAGGTGACTAGAAGATTTGAATCCATACATGTGTGATGACTTCTGTCCCAAGAATCCAGCACGGATGCAGGAAACTAAGTATTGAGAGGATCAGACGCATCCAATAAGATACGTTCGAAGTCGCCAATGATCCAGCCTCAAGACGCAACAGGCCTCAGAAAATGATCCAAAAACAGTGGTTATCTAGTGACGAGAGCGCTAACAATGAGCTTAAAAGGATAGGCAACTGACATAATAATTCAGTAATCTATTCAATTAAATCTTAACCGCACAGAAGCGGGCGATAAACACTTCCTAACATAAGAACATCCATATTCGTACATAGTGCCTATATTCATTTAGATTCATGAATCCATAACGTAATAATTTACTGTATTCATGAGCCAAAAAAGTCGGACTGCCGTATTCGTTGCCAGTTCTGCTTTCAAGGGCATATATGAGGTTGAACATTTTTCGCAGGTTAACAAGATCTTTCGAAAAGTTAGCTCAACTAGAACCTGCCACATTCAGCACGTTGAGAACTTCAAATCAATTTTCAGGACAACAACGTTCAAAACTGTTTATGCACCCACAAAGAGCCTGTTCTGGCGTTCTATCAGTTGAACATAGCTACTCTTTTTGGGTCGAGAAGTGATTAATAAGAACCATCTATCTCTTCAAAGTTCCAATACAATTAACAGCCGAAATACTCCAAAACAAGGTCAGAAGCTAACCAGTTTGAATTCCTGTGCAATACACAAGTGTTTATAAGAAGCTGCGGCCATGTCGCTGCCGAATACGACGTTTTTTGCTGGCGGTAAGGTCATAGAGCCAGTATATTTGAACCGCACTTGGAATACCACGGCAGTCAACCAGTTGCTGGGACTTCCTGGCATGTTCTCTACGTTTGACCATGGACAGCTAAGCCGACTTCGCGGAGTGGCGATTGCTTCTTCTTCGCTGTCGATTTTAGCCGCAATTATAGGTTTTTACTACGTTTTTTGCATTGACCAGCGGCGCAGGGTATTTCGCCATCAACTGATCTTATTTCTGATTTCGTGTGACTTTATTAAAGCCATCGTTCTACTGATATACCCTGTTGCCATCCTGATTGAGAACCGCGTATACGGTTACCCCGCGTTTTACAACACTCTTGGATGGTTTACCTCAATCGCCATCGAGGGCGCCGATTTTGCCATCGCTGTGTTTGCCATTCACTTCGCTCTCCTCATTTTTGTTCCTTCGTGGAAGTGGCAGAATAAGTCGAGCGGAAACATGGAGGGTGGACTATTTCGGGTACGATGCTACATGTATCCTGCCACTTTCCTACTTCCAATGGTATTGGCAAGTCTTGCGTTTGTCGGTTTCAACACATTTACACCAGTGAACTTAAATGATCGAGTCATTTTGGAGAACAACAACTATGATTTCCCATATCAGGCTCGACAAGGTGGTTATAAGGCCTTGAGTGCATGGTGCTATTTGCCTCCATACCCGCTATGGTATCGAATAGTTCTCAGCTGGGGTCCCAGATATTTCATCATTGTGCTCATTTTCACTATTTACATCAGCATTTACCTTTTTGTCTCCAAGGAGAATCGCAAAATAAAGAATCAGATAGGTTCCTTTCGACACAATAGCAGCGTGGACATTCATCGCCAGCGTGATAGCAAAGGCAGGCTTTTGACTTTGCGAGAAAAACTTGTGATCTACGGCAAGTTTATCTCTAAAAAGGCATGGCTTTCTAAGTTAAAGTGTAACCTTGAGAACTTCTTTTTTCTTTCGTTCGATGATTATCGAGAGGAAGAACTGGAAAAGCACAAACAGGAGGAAAATTTGGACAAACTGACGCGAATGTTCAGCAATGGAGAGGCAATGGGCGGTGCTACAATAAAAGATCAATGCCCTGCCTTGCGGACCCCTACTAAGGCAAAAAGAAGCTCTAAGGGAGGAGAAGCTCGCCGCTCTTCTACCAGCTTTTCTAACCGCTTTACAAGGCAGCAAGCAAGTTCTACAAATATCAGCTCTCGCGGACCTTCAGACCAGAATTCGATGAGAAGGGCTTCTGTGGCTGGTTCCACAGCAGATGGCATACTAAATTGTAGTATTCATAATAATGATAACTTCCATCATCTAGACGAAGAAAAAGTTGCGAGCACAAAGAACTCTAATCGCATTAACAAAAACCATTCCAAAAGTTCCATAAACTCAATTAATCCCAACAGAAGTGGATCAAGCCCCTCTTCAAGTAGAGAAAAGAGAATTTACGACAATATGCGCAAAAACGAATCACAAACACTTTCCCCAGTCAGATCAGCGAGCTCTCCGGTCGAAACCTTAAGGACATTACCAGCAGAGGTAAATCTTCAAGAAGATCAGCAGGCGCTAACTTACGCTCGGGACCCTTCTAACATCATTACGTCTGGTTCGAATCGTATTTTAGGACTTCAACAAAATTTTCAGTCAGAGACCTATAAAGAATTCAAGAAAAGAAGAACTCAAATTCGGAAACAGCTGAGGTCCATATTTATTTACCCCTTCTCGTACGTTGTAATTTGGAGCTTCCCTCTAGCTGTGGATGTGGTTCAATACCATTATGAAATCCTTCACGGGCCAGTAATTTGGCTTGAGTACATCGCTACGTTCATGCAACCGTTCAGCTGCTTCGTGGACGTATTGGTGTTTCTTTATAGAGAACGTCCATGGCGCCATTCTTGGGCATCGATCAGCAGGAAGGAGCTACAAAACGTTTACTCATACAAGGGTGAAATTGGTGAGCAAACTATAAGAGAACTGTGCAATGGTGAAATGGGAAGGAAGGGCTGGTATTATCGAGGGAGGTGGTCCAAACTCGAGTGTTGGCGGTATAAGCCCCAACGGTGGAAGAGAATCGCATGGTTCTGCTATCGTTCTTTCAAAGGGTTTGTGCGGAACAAATACGATTTTGATGACAGATGCAACGATGCGACTTATTGGGAGGAGTATTACATGGGGAGAAAAAAGGAGACAGACACCACTCAAAGTTCCAAGCTCCGCTGCTCCGAAGCCTTGAAAGAGGTCTTGGACGTCAATAATACGAGGAAGGATTCTTATTTTTCCAGCTCCACCTGTGAAGTTATTCACGAAAATCAAGGATACGTGCGTATTCCTTTCAGATGGAGATTTATTCATTGGCTTCCCATGCTGGAAGGCGTCGATCTAGACGAGTTAAACCATCAGCTACGTACCAGACAGGTTGACGGGAGTTGTGATATTCCAGGTCTGACTTTAGCTTTGCAGAACATAGCAGAGCATAAGACCCAGACGAGCGGAGAGTCGTTTTTTAAGCCTGACTACGACATGGCTAAAAGAAGTCCCACTCCAGAAGGGCGTCCGCAACTTTCGCCATTGCCTCGGGCACATTTAGGAAAGGCCAAGCACGTATCGTCTCGAATGTCTCAATATGCACAATCTCCTTTGCAGAGCTTTTCATCAGAAATATCTAGCGCCAAAAGAAGATTATCGTACGACGCCGGCGATTACGGCCTTAATAGGTGTAAAAATGCATCTGAAAGTTCTAGTACTAGTCAGGAATCCGATGTGGATGAAAGATCAGGAAAGACAATGGACCTAATTGACTTTTTAAATGGATAATTGATTCACTAGTAATATATTTAATTTATTGTTAGCAGACCTCAAGTTTAAAAAAAAGGTTCGCATCTCCAAAGTATTTAATAAACCCAAGATGGCGTTAGAATATAGTCTGTTTGTATCGACCTTCAATTGTGGCAAGCATATTCCAGTTGATGAAACGCTAGAACTCGCAGCCGTGGTTTCAGCGCTAATCCCCTCTAACAGTGTTCATGATATTTATGTTCTTGGATTCCAAGAATTGACTCCCATTTGGCAAGGTTCTTTTCCGGACATCGTCCAGAAGCAGCTAGAGAAAGTGTCAAAAATGGTATTAAAGCATATAAATAGCCTTGATTCAAGTCGGAACTTCAAGATGGTTGTGCTAAACAGTACTGGAGCAACAGGGATTTCGGCATTTGTTGATGCTAAGTACGTCACGTCAAGCGTTTTCACGGCTTCTGTCAAATGTGGGATGATGCATTCAAGCCTCAAGGGGGCTGCTGCTGTCAAATTTAGGCTACTAACCCCAGGATCCGAACAAAGTGATCCTTTTATTTTCGTCTCTGCTCATCTGGCCGCGAATGAGGGTGAACAGCAGAAAGTTAGACGTGAAAACGATTATCACACTATCGTAAATGCTATACAACAGGAACTAGGCTCCTTCGATGGAAGCCATGTTTTCATATGTGGCGATTTCAATTTTAGATCTCGTAGATGGACCGCTAATCCGGACGACTACAGTAACCAAGACCTGTTGCGTGAGGCAGTAATCAACAACGATGAACTACACATCAGCCGCAGGGCAGGGCGGATTTTTGCAAATTTTCGTGAAGCTGCGATCTCCTTCGCGCCAACTTACAAGTTTCTGCTCACGTCCCCGAATGAACTATACAACCCCGCGCGCCTGCCCTCCTGGTGTGATAGAATACTGTTTAGAAGAAATGAGTCTCCCCCAACAATTTTGAATTATTCATCTCGTAAAAGAACATCAGTACTGCAGTTCACAGACCATCTACCGGTAGTACTGGAGCTTATTGTCGCGCATGTTGATTTTGAACAGTCAACTTCGGCTCCAAGCCCCCCAAAACAAATTGAATGGAGCGCAAATCTCATTGGAAAAGTTACAGACTCATTAATTGGCTACAGTGGACTTGCTAAAGAGCTTTACGGGCCACAGCTAGCCTTAGTAGGGTGCTTGGTGGGTTTATGGCTCTTATATCAACTATGCACGTGACATTTAGACTTTTTTTAGCAGTTGACGATGACCCAGCTAAACTGAAATCTCGAGGACAGGCGCATCGAAACTGAAAGGAGTCGGCGTATGCTCAGGAGGTACTCTGAGGTGTCAAAAGTTTTGAAATCGCCTTACATGACTATCGTGAGCAACACTCCAGAACAAAATAATGGAGAGCAGTCTTCATCTTCTAGGAAAAGACTAGCGTCGCCGCTCACGAGTGTTGAAACAAACCAAGACCAGATGAACCAAAGTCTAACGACCATCGAAGTCAAGAAAAAGAAGAATGGTCAAATGGGAGAGCTCAGGGATAGCTCGGGCTTCAAGATGAAGGTCCAAGAGTCCAACGATATGCGAAACAAGCAAGTAGATCCCGAGTATTTGGTGAAGTTGGACGGCTCATTGCGTAAGATCGTACCTTATTATTTCACGTATAAGACTTTCTGCAAACTTAGGTGGCGCGATAAACCGCTAATCAACATTTTTGTCGAGGAGTTCAGGGATCGCGAAGAGTCATACTACCGTAAGACTATTGCTGGCGGATCAGTGTTTCTGAACGACAAGCCAGCAGATTTGAAGTCCATTGTTCGAAATGGAGATCTCATAATGCACAAAATACACCGTCATGAGCCACCAGTAACTTCTAGACCTATTAAGATTGTCTTTGAGGATGACGACATTTTGGTAATTGACAAGCCGAGTGGGATTCCAGTGCACCCTACCGGCAGGTATCGATTTAACACTATCACTAAAATCCTACAAAAGAAAATGGGCGTGGCAGTACATCCGTGCAACAGACTTGATAGGTTAACCAGCGGTCTTATGTTTTTGGCCAAGACTCCGGCAGGTGCAGATCATATGGCAAACCAGTTGAAGGCTCGCGAAGTGAAAAAGGAGTATATCGCTCGCGTTGTGGGAGAATTTCCGGTTGAAACTGTTAAAGTTGAGAAGCCGCTGCGATGCATAGAGCCACGCCTCGCGCTAAACGTAGTTTGTGACATTGAAAGCGAAGGCGCCAAAGAGGCGAAGACTGTCTTCACTAGGATTAGCTATGATGGTCAGACCAGCTTAGTTAAATGCCAACCCCACACCGGAAGAACTCATCAAATCAGAGTACATTTGCAATATTTAGGCCACCCAATAGCGAATGATCCTCTTTATTCAAACCCACAGGTTTGGGGGTCGTCGCTAGGAAAGGGCCAGGCTACGGACTACTTAAGCGCTATAAAGGCGTTGTCACAAGTAGGAAAGACTGTAAGCGCAGAAAGTTGGTTTTATCCAGACTCCGCAGGTGAGCTATTGACAGGCAACAAGTGTACGGAATGTGACACAGACCTTTATACCGACCCTGGTCCCAATGATTTAGATCTGTGGCTGCACGCGTACTGCTATGAATCCACCGAGTTCAATGACGCCGGATTGCGTACGTGGAGTTACAAGACGGAATTCCCCCAATGGGCCCTGGAGCCGCATCGCAGATACATGGAGTTGGCTATTCAGGAAGCCCAAAAATGTGGACCGACAACCACTGCCTTCAGTGTGGGTGCTGTCTTAGTGGATGGTGATCGAATTTTGTCTACAGGCCATTCAAGAGAGCTGCCAGGAAATACTCATGCTGAGCAGTGCGCTTTGGAAAAATACTTTAACCAGACAGGGCTTACCAAGGTGCCACCAGGGACAGTCATCTACACGACCATGGAGCCTTGTTCGCTCCGACTAAGTGGCCTGGAACCCTGCGTCGATAGAATCCTCGCCCAGGGCAAAAATATACGTACTGTTTTCGTTGGCGTTATGGAGCCTGATACATTTGTCAAGAAGAATACCGGCAGAGCCAAGCTATCGAAGCTTGAAATCGATTATGTGCTTATTTCCGGGTATGAACTTGTATGTACAGAGGCTGCTTTTAAAGGTCATAAATCGGGAGATGAACAGTGAAACGATAATGATAGTTAACATTTAAGATTATGTATCAATATGCCATTAAGTGTGTTACTTGGCGACAGTAACAACATTCTTTCAACATTAGCTTCCTATCTTTGAGCAGAATGAACATGTCACGTCACACGAAACATCGTCAAGTTTTTTGAACTCGAGATTCTTGGTTACGGACCAACTAAAGTAGCTATAACCACCACGATCAGCATGTCTAAGAGAAGAGTTGGTGCAGCTTCTAAGACCAACGGTTTGAACATTGGTCGTTCAAAGGATGACAACAATCTCTTAGAAGCGTTGAAGCTATACGAGGCTAAGAATTATAAGAAATCGTTGAAGCTAGTTGAGACGACGTTGAAGAAAAACTCGCAACATGTGGATTCGCTGGCTCTGAAGGCCCTTAACTTATACTGTACGGACCAAAAAGCTGAGGCTGCTACCTACGCACAAAAAGCGCTTACCAAAACCAATACTGGAGGTCCATCACCTATCGGATACCACATTTTAGGTATTTACATGAGAAACGAAAAGAGATACCCCGAGGCCGCTAGGCTCTTTCAAGCTTCTCTTGACAATGGCTCCAATAACAAGCAGATTTATAGAGATCTCGCCACTCTTTACGCCCAAGAACGTGACTACCCAAACCTTCTCAGGGCCCGAAAAGCTTACTGGGAAGAATTTATGGGATATCGTGCAAACTGGACTTCACTGGCTATTGCGCATGATTTAAATGGTCAACCGGAAGAAGCTGCTAATGTCTTGACGAAGTTTGAAGAGCTCGCAAAAGGTAAACTGGGTGAAGCCGAACTTTATGAGCATAATGAATGTTTAATGTACAAGAATGACTTGCTTTATAGAGCCGCAGGTGATGACCAGGAAAAACTTCAGCGAGCTTTTAAGCATTTAAACGAAATAGAACCCGAAGTTTATGACAAGTACGCTTGGTTGGAAAGACGTGCTGCTTTGTACATGAAAATGAATGATAAGCAAAGCGCGTCTAAAGTTTACCGATCCTTAATCAAAAGAAACCCCGATAACTTCGAATACTATAGGTTTTTGGAGTTCGCTCTTGGCGTTCAGGATGACAGCAAACGCAAAGCCATTTTGTATAAAAATTTGCAGAGATTCTACCCCCGGGCCGAACCTCCAAAATTCATTCCATTGACCTTCACTGAGGACGAAGGGGATTATGCTGGAAAATTGAGTGACTACCTTTTGCCACAGATCGAACGTGGTATTCCAGCCACCTTCAACAACATCAAGCCGTTGTACAAGAACGATAGTGGACGTACGCCTAGGTTGGCAGAAGAAATTATGCTTGAGTTTTTTGCAAGGCTCAACACCAAGGTGTCCCCATTAACATTTGTGTGGGCAAGTTACTACATGTGCCAGCATTACATGTATTTGAAAGACTTCAGCAAAGCCAGAGGTTACATTGATGCTGCACTAAAGCACACCCCAACCATGGTTGAATTTTACATCTTAAAAGGTAGGGTGTTGAAGCATGCAGGTCTCTTGGTTGAGGCTGCTGAAATTGTTAATGAAGGTAGAAAACTAGACTTACAGGATAGATTTATCAACACCAAAACTGTGAAATATTATCTAAGGGCCAATATGGTTGAAGAAGCCGTTAATGTCGTTTCTATCTTCACCAAGAACGATGGTTCTGTCAACGGAGTAATGGACTTGCATTTGATGGAAGCGTCGTGGTTTGTGGCGGAGCAGGCTGAATCCTATTATAGATTGTATCTGGAAAACAAAAAAAAATTGAATGAACTAAAAGCAAGCGAGATCCCTGTGGAAGAAGAAGCACAGGATGAACGTTCAAACCAAATTCGACTCTTCACTTATGAAACTGACAAGTTTGGTGGCTTGGCTTTGAAAAGATGGAATGCGGTAGCCAAATTTTACAAACAGTACGAAGACGACCAACTCGATTTCCACTCCTACTGTATGCGGAAGGGTGTTCCAAGAGCCTACCTGGAAATGTACCAGTGGGGCAAATCAGTTTTCACGTTGCCGATGTATGTGAGAGTTACGAAAGGCGCCGCCAAACTTTACTTCAGTCTTCACAATGAGCTTCAAAATTCTGCTGGTAGTGGGAGTAGCGAGGAACACTCACCGGTGATCAAGAAAGGAAGCAAGAAAGCGAAGAAAGAAGCGGCTGCCCTGAAGAAACGCATGGATGAGGACAAGAAAGCGGTCCTAGCTTTTGAAAAAGACGAAGACATATTGGGCGAGGACTTCATCTCAACTACGACGCCTTTACAAGATTTTGCTGAAAAGTTTTATGTAAACTATGCTAGGGAAGCCACCGACCCTACCCGAGACTACATTCTCGAGTTTGAGTACCAACTGCGGTGCGGCAAACTAGCGTTGTGTGTTGGCGCGCTAGTCAAGCTCGCGAATACCCACAACGAGAAGAATAGCACAGTCGGTTCAATGCTTTTGGGCGTACTGGAGAGGGTTAAGTTCCCCACGAACATTGATGAAATGACCAAGAAAATCGCGTTGAAAGGTTTAGAGCGCCAATTTACTTCTTTACCTTTGGACCAACTGGATACTGACAACTTTGATTGGCTCGCTTTCTATCTGGACAACTTTGAGGCACCCACCCTAGAGTCTCTGTTACTGCTTTGTCGCTCTGCAGCGCAGATTGTTAGTCTGGATTTTGTAAAGCAACTGATTTTGAAAAGTCTAGGTTCCCAGGAGCCAATGGTTCAAGACTTAGTGTTGAAGTATGAGCTCAATTAGTACGTATCAAATTTCTTAATATTGCACAAGTATAAGCTTTTCCTTTCATTGAGACGTGAACGAGGGCCTTTGCATTCGATTTGCGAGGCTCGATTTTTAGTTTAAACTAGAGTGAAGTGATTAAGCAAGATGCTGAAACTGCACATAATTTCCACACGTTTGGCAATTGAGGATGTAAAACTACCAATAATTGATGTGGCCGCAGTTCAACCGTGCTCTGTAGTTTCTTTCTGTGGGAATGCCTTGCAACAATGTGACCGACATTAGCCAAACGTGTGTATAGGCCAGATAGCTGTGGTACCCAAGTAAGACTCTAATGTAATTTCCAGATGTTAGGATCGAGACATATAAATATTTAAAGCCGCTAGCTCCTCTTTCGGTAGACAAAACAGTGGATTTCTTGACGGCATATAAATGCCACAGAATGTATAGTTCTCTCCAAGCTTTTTCCAGGTCAAACATTAGTCTCGAATATATAATAAATCCCCACGATCCTACAATTTCGAATGAGTGACGGATATTCAAATCATCATACTAAGCGAGTTATTAATGTTCGTCGTTCTTATGTCTTCTATTGGTTCCATTTGATATATAGCCTTAACGCTCGTGAGTAATATCACTTTGTACTATTATGTCACTATATAACATGACTAGAATTATAAGTGGAAATATGTCCAGATTGATACGCCAAGCAATACTTATTGCCAGTTAAAACCAAGCCATAGGAGAGTGGTAGCTATTTCCCACCTTTAAAATGAGTTCCATACCACGACCCAATTCTGCAGTATCCTCGGTACCGTCAACCAGTGGTGCCACAAATGAAAATGACCGGCGAAGGAGAGACAATTTGAATGACAAGATGCAGACCCTTTTGGATCTGATTCCAGGAGAGCTTTTTAACGATTACTACCATCGGAAAGATGGCGGAGACCTGGACAATGGACAGAGCACACCTGGTAGTGCAGGCTTAGTCCCTGGAGGTTCGGCTAACGGAAACAAATTGAAGGCAACAGGGACAAAAGATGGAAAACCTAACAAGGGTCAAATTCTAACTCAAGCGGTCGAATACATCACAAAGCTACAGAACCAAGTCGATGCACGTAATCGAGAAGAAGTAGAGCTAATTTTGCGGGTCAAAGAGCTTAGTAAGAAAACTTATGTACCGGTGAAAGATATTAATTTGGACAACACAAGTGCTGAGATTGCTTTGGCCAAGATTGGCGTGGGACCTCTAGCCGGTGCAACAGAAGATTTTCTTGATGACAGGGATCTAAAAAATGGATTCGAAGGTTCATTTCACGGCAATTGAGCTGCCACAGCTCAGAAAGATCAATCTCCTCCCTGGCAAAGGCCCAATATAGCGGAGCCGCGAGAATAAATGCTGTAAGCGTTTGAACATCTGAAATTCCTGGTTGGCAGTAGGACAGCAGAACGAGAGCTCAAACGGTCAGAACGCTTCTAACGGAAGATGGTGAAACTGTATTTCTCATGTTCATGAAACCACACGCGGGCCACTAGACACTTATTTTATTCTCTCTTCACGAGGAAGCAAATGCTAAGTCAAACTGTGGTACATATCTCTAAGCTGTACATTTGAGACCTACGATCCACACCTGAACGTTCTGGGAGCCGCAATTTGAGTTTCTTCTTACTTATAAGTAACCAAATTTGCTACCTACCCTGCTACATCTCAAAGAGGATACATTGTACAGAGAGTGCGGCGCTATGATTCACCATAAATATCTGATCGTGAAGTAGATTTTTTCAAGCCTTTCACTGCCATCGAATTAATGCCATTATTCAATAAGAAATCGACATATCTCGTAAAAACCAAAATAAAGCCTAGAAAAATTCAAGGTACGACGATATCTGGCAATTGGTTCAAAGCCATGGCATGATTTCTCGGACCTAAAGCTCTAAAGATAAGGTGATGATTTCAATTAGAGCAGCCGATCATTACAGACGAAACAATTAATACCGGTCCACGAGAATTTTTCAGAAGTGTTTGTTGTGTACAACAAGAGAAGGAGAGGGAGCGACAAACGGTTGCTTTGGGCTCACTACTTTGACCTTTTCACCTGGTTTCTAGCTCTCAAAATGAGTCTAGAGAGCTCTTCGAATGGATTGATAGGGAAGCGGCCACTCTCTGAAGTGAGTACCAATTCACCTGAAATTTCCAGTCCTAAAGATGAGGGAGCAAAGAAACCCAGAGTTCAAGACGAGGAGAATCAAATTTTTGACGATGCTCCTCCGGCGGATGAACTTGAAGATGTCGTGGATGAATACGTCCCAAAGCAGGCAGGAAGCGACGTGCCACCGGACCACGAAAATGGTTTGGATGAAGGAATCTTCGATAGTAATATACCAGAGGCCCTCAATGAATATATGCCTGAAGAACCAGTACCTGCCATTGAAATCCCACGGAATTCGGCTACTGGAAAGTACAGGTTCCCATTTATATCTAAAGAAGATTCGTTAGCTGCAAGGTCTTATCTCAAGTACTACGGTTCAAGCAGATTTCTTGATTCACATTTACCGGAGGATTTGAATTCGTTGTACATTTATCATCTAATTAAACTACTTGGGTTCCAAATTAAAGACAAACATCTGCTAGAAGCTGTACAAGCAGTTGCAGAAAATGAAATCTTTTCGCAAGGAACATCCGTGGCCGCCAGTACTAATGGAAGCAGTGGTAGCGGAGGAGTCGCAGGTGGAACCAATATTGAGAGTAATAATGGAGAAGTTCAAAACGGTGAGAAAAGTCCTGATTCAGATGGAAGTGACTATTTCGACGATCCTCTGGAGAAGAAACACGCTGTGCGTTTAATAAAAGATTTACAAAAAGCCATGAATAAAGTGCTGAGCACAAGAATGAGATTGGCAAATTTCCACTCTTTGGACCATTTCGTCGAGAAATTGAAGACTGCTAAGAAAGTGTTGGTACTGACAGGTGCCGGCATTTCCACCTCGTTGGGAATTCCAGACTTCAGATCTTCGGAGGGTTTTTACTCCAAGATTAGACATCTTGGGCTCGATGATCCACAGGACGTATTCAATTATGAGATTTTCATGCAAGATCCTTCTGTTTTCTACAATATTGCACACATGGTTTTGCCGCCCGAAAACATATATTCTCCTTTGCACAGTTTTATTCGTATGATCCAGGACAAGGGCAAGTTGCTCAGAAATTACACTCAAAATATAGATAATTTGGAGTCCTACGCAGGTATACAATCTGAGAAAATGGTGCAATGTCATGGCTCATTTGCAACTGCTTCGTGTGTAACTTGCCATTGGAAATTGCCCGGGGAGAGAATTTTCGGGAACATCAGAAACCTCGAACTGCCACTGTGTCCCTACTGTTATAAGAAGCGCAAGGAGTTTTTCCCTACGAACCCATCTGGCACCAAAGAAAATGGGGCTGAAAACTTCAGCAGCGTATTCAGTCATGTCCTTAAATCCTATGGTGTGCTGAAGCCCGATATCACATTTTTCGGTGAAGCACTACCTTCCAAGTTTCATCGTTTTATTCGAGACGACGTTCTAAAATGCGACCTTCTCATCTGCATCGGCACTAGTCTGAAGGTAGCGCCTGTTTCCGAGATTGTGAACATGATCCCTGCATATGTGCCCCAGGTGCTGATCAACAAGGACCCGGTAAGGCACGCCGAGTTTGATCTCTCCTTGCTAGGATTTTGTGATGATGTCGCGGCTCTTGTGACTCAGAAATGTGGCTGGTCCATGCCTCACAACAAGTGGCCTATACTCAAAGACACTGAATACAACTGTGAGTTACACGATAGAGGTACCTATGAAATACATCCCAAACTCAACGAAGAGCAACCATCCCAGCCGGAGTAAGGCAGGTGAAAAGTACGCGTGAAACAAGGCTGCCCATTGGCGATTGCTAAAATCAGATCAGTATAATCTCCACGTATTTTTATATTCTGTTTAGAGAGTATATAACGTGAAAAATGTAATTTGACCTATTCAATGATTAAAGATGCTTCTTAAAAAATCCATAAAAATCTGGTAGTAAATCCCATTGCATGACCTGTTATAAGACTTAGTGACTACTTATAATTAGACCTGGCGATTACTTATAATTACAATAATATGGACTATCAAAACAGAGCTGGTTCTAAGAAGGGTTCCGGTGGTATTGCATCGTCTTCGCAAGAGAACCTTCATCGAAGGAAGCAAGTTGAAGAACTCATAAGGGATGGTGAAGAAGTACCGTATTCTTTTCAAGGTGTCAGCAATGCGGATGAGGAACTCAGTAAGAAAAATCCATATATCTACAAGAACCATGCCGGCCGTCTGGTTTGTAAGCTGTGTAATACTATGCACATGTCATGGTCTAGCGTGGAAAGACATCTGGAGGGTAAAAAGCACGGGTTAAATTTACTCAGAAGGAGTGGCAATGCTGGCGAGAATCAGTTGGAAGCAATATCACAAGAAGAAGCTCACTTCAAGCAGCAGGTCGACGAGCTTCGTTCCCAAATCAGGGACAACGGAAAGCTTCCCAATTACCAAGTCGCGAAAGTCCGAGATCCAAAATCCGGATTCCGTGGCATAGCGATGAAATTCCTGTATACAAATTCCGACAACAGTATTGATACGGAAGAACGTCCGTTTGTGCGAATTATGTCAAGTTTGGAATTATCTAATGAGGAAAATGACGACAAGAAATACATTGTGGTAGCATACGAACCCTTCAAAATAGTTGCTGTTGAAATACCGAACCGAGAGCTGTACATGACGGAATTCAATACCCCAAGCGATCCTTACGTAGATGATTTTAACGGAAGATGCACCTACTGGGACTGTGATCAGCGGATTTTATACGTTCAAATCTTTTTCAAGGATTAACAGGTTCTTAAAAGCAATATTACAATAAGGGTGGTATCCACCCTCATTTTTGTCAACTAATCTATCCTTTGCAGCATGCTCTTCATGTAATTGTTTATGTGAGCGGCCAAAAGCGAGTATTCCAACTCTATAGCATCCGATTCTCTTTCGAAATCCTCTTTCAATAATCGTGTCTCTCTTTCAAGATTCTTGATCACATTGCCATATAGTACATTTTCCACATGTTCGTCAATTCTTTGGATATCCGGCAAGACTTCTTCTGAGAATTTATTCTGTAAATTTTGAAGTGTGGTAGAATTTTCATGTTGTTGTGTTTGCGTGGATTCTTCCAGTTCCCGAATGCTTTGCTTTCGGCTTTCTAATTGTGTTTGTAGATTGGTTAATTTGGCAGTGATCCCTGACGTCAGCAAATGCTCTAATTTAGAGCTGCTTTTCATGAGCTGGTCCTTCAGCTCCAAGAGCCCTATTTCCCGAAGGTGGGATTCTTGCAAATCCGTCGATATTATTTGTAACAGTTCGTATAGTTCTGAAGTATTTGCCTGGAATGTTTCCATCGATTTAGAAAGTTTACGGTGCCTAGCTTGAAGTTTGGACAGGCTTTGATGTTGTTCCTCTAATGCCTGAGACAACTCCTTGATACTTGCCTGCAAGTTAGGTATATCTGCCTCGGAATATCGCCGTAGCTTGTCGCGTTGTAATTCAAGTTCTATGAGTTCGAACCCCAAGCTCTCTAGTTCGGCCAATAATTTCCTTTTATTGCTCTTGTAGTTGTTGTAATCAATCGTGAATGTCTCTTGAACTTGTGTAAGTTTCTTTAGCTGGTTCTCCAGATTACGGTTATTAATCTCGAGTGATGAGAGCGTTTCGCCATCTTCCAGATCCGAAGTCTCGCGGTATTTTAGCACTTGTTGCTGTAGAAAGTTGTAGTCATCGAGTTTCTGTCGCAGTTGACCTAAGAGAGATTCAGTTTGTGACATGAACTGGTCGCAGTCTAGCATGCGTTCTTCCCTGAATCGAGCATAATTGACCACGGCACTCAAAAAACGCTGTGTTCGAAGCGTGTCAGGCTTGTGAAGGTCCATCATATTGAAATCTGGAACACCGATGTCCTGGAAAAACTTGTAGCAAATCTTGTTCAGTGTCAGCATCTGTAATGTGTCCCTATACACCGGGTCCTCATCAACATGGTCATTGGTGGGTCCTAGCAGTAGTTCTCCACTGTTGATCAGAGCATCGGGTGAAATGCCGGAAAAACTATCTATAATTTGCTTATACAAAGTAACAACGTATTTTGACGATGGTCTGGAGATACTCTCCTCATTTGCAAGTGCAAAATCACAGCTTTGAAGACACACCACTAATTCCTGGAGATCCAGGAGTGGAAACACGTCTTTATTCATGTCTTCATCGATTCAATGGGCTGTATCTTTGTTTACTTGGTTTGGTTTTTACCCTCTTGATTCGGAGAACATTTTGAATTCGCTGTATTCGAAATGAGATATCCTTCAAAAATAGCAGTAAACAAATATCAATTGGAAAACCTTGAAGGCTCTTCAAGGTCGCTTTAAATACGGCGCTAGATTATTAGGCTTCGAGCAAGATTATACATTTCTTTTTTTGGACATCTTTTAGGCACACTTTGCGTTGATAGACCTAATTGTTTTTAGTTCATCATTGCAATACATTTCAGCGGATAGGGATGGGAATCATTCAGAAAATTGCTGTTATTGGTGGTGGACCAGCAGGTCTGATAGCCGCTGATAGTTTGGCTCGACAAAAGGACCAGAATTGGGAAATTGTGGGGTTTGAGGCTCGAAAACAGTTGGGCGGTGTTTGGAGTGATGGTCCAGGATTGCATATGGAATCGCCCGAGGTTTTTGAGAAATTTGCAAGTTTGAAGACTATTGACAAGCCTCTCACTCCTGCGACTATTTTCCACGATTCTTCACCTTTGGTGGAAAATGGCAGAGTTACCAATATGCGTCCTCTGCTCGGAACCAGTGCAGACAAACCGATGAAAGTGAAACAGCAGCCTAAGCTTCGTGACGGGCTTATTTTGTCAGATAAAACAGGAGTTTACGACAGACTCATGACGAATGCCCCCGGTGAACTCATGAAGTGTGACTTTAGGGACGCTTCAGATACCACTAAGAACGCAGATATTGCACCATTGGAGCGTCTTAAGGAAGTACAAGAAGATGTGGACAAGTTTGTGGAGGATACTAGCAGCTCAAAGGTTTTTAGGCTTCACACAAGCATCGAATACCTCGATAAATTGTCGCCTGAAAAATGGATACTTGTGGCCAAAAGATCTATACCAGGCAGTGGCCATGACCACTGGTACAGTGAGGTCTTCGATGCAGTTGTGATAGCAAATGGTCATTTTATGTGCCCCTACGTGCCTTTTTATATGGATTCACTACAAGAGGACAACTCCAACATCCACGCTTTCAACAAGCAATTTCCGGGCACGCTCACGCACGTCAGAGACCTCGATCTCTGGTATCGAAAACGGCTACCTTCTCTGTTGAAGAAGTCGATTACTAACAAGCAGACAGTTGTTGTCGTAGGTAAAAGTTTCAGCGCCATGGACGTTTTGAAGCGATTGGTGCCACTTCAAGAATCCGGTCACAATTTGAAGATCATTGTGTCTACAAGGTCACCACCCCAGCCCGCTAATGAGGCAAACCCGTTTAGGTGGTTTGATAGATGGCTAGCGGAAACCAAGAAAGTGGACACTATCTGCACAATTTCCCGATTTTTCGAGCAGCGAGGAAAGCCGGCTTTAGAGCTCGAGGACGGCACCATTGTTGAGGATGTCTCAGCCGTGGTATTTGCTACAGGATATCTCTACACGTTTCCATTTATCTCGAATAAGCTTCTTGAAAGCTACCGAATTTTGGTTACGCCAGACCCTAGAAGCGCCAATTCTGCGCCTTCCAACGTTTCTCGCGTCACTGGACTGTACTTGCACACTTTCTCAATTGCAGATCCCACCATAACTTTTGCAGGCATTTCAAGCAATGCGAACTTCCGATCTTTTCATATCTCTTCACTTGCCATTGCTGGCGCATGGTCCAAAGTGAACGAACTCTACGACAAGCAGAAGCCTAAAGATGGTCCCATCTACGATTCGATATGGTCTCAGGTTCTCCCACCTGTTGAGCAACAATTAAAATGGTCACAAGAAAGATTGCAACAAACCGGTAACAACGGCGCTTACCATTTCTACCACCCAGTAGACAAACTCAAAGAAGAATGGCTACGGCTTTGTGAGCCACTTTTCTCGGACGAGGACCAGCAAGCTCAACTGTTCCCGACGGACGCGGCCGAAAAGGCTCAGCGTGGGTTACAACGGCTAGAAGACATTTTCTTCGCCACCATGGGACCGGAAAACGTTTAAATAAAAGATGTTGAGGAAGAGCCATATAACAGATCCTGTATAACAATCGGTACCTGAAATTACTACCATCGACTTTACCACACGTGACCAAATATGTGCCCGCGGTTGAAGTTAAGTGTTGATGTTTATGTATTACTACTTTAGGAGGTCTTATTGACGTTGGTCTGTAGAACAAATATTGAAGATCCGAACTTAAACCAATATCCAAAGTATCAACAAAGCTCTAGGATAGTCCCGTGAGGATCAGCTCTGTTCCAACTACAATCACAAGACTGGAATTTAAACCTCTGTGGGTATGGCCATGAACTCAAATACCAAAAGGCTTTCTGCCATGATTGATTCTCTTCACAATGAGAAGAACGATGACTTGTTATACATCCAAAAATCTATCCCTGGCACACCATTGAAAAAGGGTGGTATGATTGGAGTTCAAACTACTCCAGAAAGCTTATCAAGACCACACACGATTTACGATTATGGCACCTCTGATAAGGTGCATACAAGCCCGAACATCAAGTTTGGCAGCCCTGGAAACCGGGGAAGTCTGATATCAGATTACTCCGCAAGTATTCACGAAGGCGTTCCGGTCTACATGGATTCCAAATCGACTAGAGAGAGAGAAGAGGCACCCGTCATTTACTCAGCGGTGAAATTTCCTCTGTCAGAAGAAACGGTTGGCCAATCGTCGCAAACGAACGGCGACACACCAGATAGGAGTACCAAGGGTGAACACAGAGCAGGAGGTTCTGCCACCAGCCTTAGAGTTGAGAAGCATCTCGGTGCCAAGCCTCAAACGTCCATAAAACTTTCAGAAACGCAGCGTTCACGCCATAGGAAGAACTCGACGATCGGATCAGGAAACCTAGCAAGCGAAAGTGGCCATTCCCACAATATTTCAACCTTGAGTGCATCTGAAATTACTGGTTCTCCCAGGCTGCATGCCAACAAGCTTGCATCTCACTTCAATAATAGCCTCGACGAACCAGCCATAATTGATCCGATCACAGAGGAAACGAACCACGAAGAGCCAGAAAACAATAAGCCATACAGAGCAGAAGGACCTTCACTTGACCGTTCATTTACTATGAAGTCGGTTCGTAGTTCTCTGCGGGAGAGCAGCGATGCGCAATCCTTAGCATCTAGCATCGTTCCTTCTCTACGAACCAATATTCCAGCGGACAGGGCGCAAGTCAAACTTCCCGATCGGTCATTAAACTCTGATTACAATCCATCAATCCCACCAAGAAGTCGTAATCGACCCAAGTCGCACCTTCTTATCACGGACGGATTAGAGAGCATCCAAAACCAATTACAAGAGCAAATGTTCTTGGACGGCTCTCAAAATCTCTCTCGTGCAAGCAGTAATAAGTCCAGCAGCTACTTTTCTGCAGCAGACCAGGCTAACAGGTACAATCTCGAGGATGAAGGCGAAGACAATTTCGGTAAGCCTGATGACGATAGCTACTTACATAGACCGCTACCGACAGTACCTGCAAGCCCATACAAATACCACAAGCCCGATTCTGTACATCGCAATGAAACAATTCTGATATCCCCCACGACGCATGAGAGTGCAGTAAAACCTCCGCGATTGCCCAGTTTCCCGGCATCATTATCGAAAGCGAACGAAAGTTCAAATTCTGATACTTTCAACTGCAGTACAGGTGATGAGAATGTAAACCACAAAGACGATGACAAAGGCCAAGAAGAAGATTATGAGGATATCATTGACGAGAACCTCAGCAACCCTGAAGTACCTCGCATTGCGTCAAGCACGAAGCCGAAGTCCAAAAAAAAGAGCGCTGGTACCTCGCAAAGAGGACAGCAAGGGCCACATCAGGATAACCTCCACCATGGAAAGCGCAAAATCAAGAGTAATAAGCGTGAACTGCGGTCATTTGACATTGATACCATCTCCCAAATGCTAAATGTCACCAAAGGAACACTTATAGGTTCAGAATTTGCCGATATCGGCATGAAAACCGAAGAAAAAAGGGCATTGGAGAGGCTTGTCGATTCTCTGTCCAGATTGACCGCTGACATGGTCCTGGATCCGGAACGCTTTCAAGAGGGTATGAAAAGATTGAATAAAGCGACCCGGGCACTGGAAGGATTTTAAAGTGTTAGAAACATCGGGCAAAATTGGATTTGGTTCAACATGTAGAGCAACGTAGTAGGTTTTCTCTTGGCGTGATATTTAAACCGCTACCTGATTAGCGGTTATGTATTCGCTGCTGCAAGTTGTTCAGTTTCGTGAGAAAATGGTCTAAAAGACAGTCATCAAAGATTGTGAACGTTTCAAAGCATTCTAAGTGTCATTAAACATTAAGATTTGTCGTAATTTGCTTTGCAACTTCTGGGAAAGGTGATTTATTTCAAGTTCAAATACCTCAAGATTATCCATTGTTAGCTCGGCGGATATGGTAAAACAACAGTCACCGTTGTTAAGCCACTCATTTTCAGTTTCGAATTGATTCAGGTAATTACGCAGTATTTCAATATTTAAGACTGTAGATGGAATTCGTTCATCTCGCTGCCATCTCCTAACGGGCGCTGTATGTATATTACTTCCAATGACATACTCAAAATGTAGCGCACAGCTACACGTGATCCGTCCATTAGTTCCAATGAATAAAATGGCTTACCTTCCTATGTATTTTATGAAAGATCAAGAAGCTAGACAAGTGGGCCCAATTTCGATGCTGAAACGATCATTAGGTGCTCTTGGAGCTCAAAGGCGAAGTTTCAGCTGTGTTTGCGCTCTGAACGAGAAAAGAAGAAAACAATCGAGTTCTCGAGAATCGGATGGTTTCAAAGATGAGCAGGTATCGTCTATCCAGGAGAAAACGCTGTTTGAGCAGATCTTTACGCAGATCATGAAGAAAGATGAGGAGAAGAAGAGGTCTAAGAAGATTATAAAGCCATTTTTAGATCAATCCGATCCGAAGACTGATCTAAACTCTATCCAACAACGAGAAAACGTTCAGGTCGTTTTTGAGAAAAAAAAGCCCCAATCGCTGGATCCTACACTCTCCAAGTTCTTTCGCGATACTGTGGGTAGTGGAATGGACGATGCAGGCGGAATGGCCAGAATGACAACCGAAGACATTCGTAAATACCCAGTTTCATTAACACCCACATATTTCGCTACTGAATCTACCTCTGGCGATGAAACTGAGAAGGCTTTAGAGCACTTGGAGCCCATATCAGCTGGTTCTTACCTTGAGAATATTTTTACGTCTGAGCTCATGCAAAATCCAAAGGTAGAAGCAGGCAAGCGCGGAATAAACCCAAAACTTTTGAAGCAGATCGAAGCCAAACATCGTTTAAACGTTAGACTCGAAAAACTGTTGGAACCGCATATTTCATATCTACATGATCGCATTCAAACGGATAGCGATTGCATCACCCTTATTCGAGAATATCTCACGCAGTATCTGGAACGAAATCATAAGCTAGAGACAAATGGCCTGGAGAATCTTGAACAAGCATGTGTTAATGAGCACTCTCGTCTCCCACAGCCTTTCCACATAACCATGCCTTTTATCATTAGGCATCTGTTGACAAACAACGATTACTGCTTCCCAGCGGACCGGAAATACACTATGATATCTCTAATTTACAACTCGTGCAAGAGCGCCACAGATGTTTCACTGTACCTTAACGTGTGTAACATCGAATTCTACAACCTGCTCATAGAATTGTCGTGGGAAAATTACCAAGAAATCCATCAAGTAAGGCGACTAGTCGCCGAAATGACAGCGAACGGGATTATGGGTGACCTACATACCATTGATTTGCTGGAAAACATTGCCAGGGCTATGCGACACATGAACGATGGAATAGCCCACGAATCCGGCTTTTCGGAAAGCGTACCGACCGTAGGTGTTGTATGGTGTCGGGAAAACGCTCAAGATTTAAATTTCCTTGAAGATTACTTGAGAAAGCTTCAAGAAAGTCAAACTGCAAGTACATAAATTCTGTCATCTGGGCGCTCAACACTATGCCCAGCAATGTATATAACAACTAGCATTATTTTTAATCATTATGTACTATACGCACACGGTTTTCTCGTAACAAGCATCATCTAAGCCATATGCTGATTTGACGACAGTGAATATCAGCTTTGAAAGCTGTTTTGGGTCAAATGACACTCGCAGAGGCTTCGGAGCGCTGTTACAATATCACAACTAGTTACCTTGCCAGCCCCAATGATTCAGCCATCGTAGAATCGACCAAACAGGCCATAAATTTGACCCGTCACTATTTCCTGGAAGAAGTCTTCAGTCGGTGGCACCCATTCGGGGACCAACTATCATTCTCATACAATGGTGGAAAGGACTGCCAGGTACTTCTGATACTGTACTTATCGTGTTTATGGGAGGTTTTCCTGAAGGGTATAGCGTCTTCGCAGTACTCTCCACAATATCATCGATTCCCGCTGCGATCTTTGCCTACCGTCTACATAAATCAGGCGGACACATTCAGCACACTTGAGGAGTCTATTCAGTCCACACGAAAGCGGTATTTCCTATCGATTTACGAATCACCACGAAATCAAACAAGCATGCCTGAGGCATTTGAAAGCTACCTAAACCTTAATACCAAAACTGAAGCCATAGTAATAGGAATACGTTACACAGACCCATTCGGAGCCAACCTCAAATGTATTCAAGAGACAGACAGCGGTTGGCCGCGCTTCATGAGAGTACAACCTTTGCTTCATTGGACATTGGCAAACGTGTGGAGTCTGTTGCTATATTCAAATGAGGAAATCTGTGGGCTTTACGAAAGAGGGTTCACATCTATTGGTGGCATAAACTCCACAGTCCCAAACCCAGTTCTGAAGATAGATGGTGACCGTGACAAGCCTGCACTGGAAAATCAGTTTGAGTGGGAGACCACCAATGCCTACGGCAAACAAGTTTCCTCCGGCGAGGTTTGTCTATCAAGGCTGACAGAATCTGATGAAGCATTGCTGCGAAGCTCCGATAATTTAAATTATTATCCCGGGTGGTTTCTGACCGATGACACTCAGGAAAGAGCAGGCAGAATTAGAAATTAAAGGACATGTTGAAAGCTGCTCTTCCAAAACAAAAGCTAGTAAAAATGATCATTAATAATGCGAATATTCGTCTATATACAGTGATGGCAAAACATACGTTCATATTGGAGATTTATTTAATCATGGGGCTTACCGGAAACCCGATCGTAAAGTCTTGCCGCATGATAGTTAATGTTACTCTTTTGAGTACCCGAGTTTTTACCCATAGCTTTCTCAGAAGAACAAAGCTTTAATTCGTTCACCAAACTTTCGCATATTGGATTCATGTGCCCGTTAGAAGACCAGCACTGCAACAGGTTGGACATGAGCACCAGGCATTTATTGGTTTCCTGTTGAATAATCGGTTTTTTGACCTTCAATCTAGGCAAAGGAGGAAGCCTATGGACAGGAACTTTACCAGACATTTAAAGTATGCCGAGAATGCTCTGGCTCTTCTAAATAGATGCTTCTATTCTTCAATCTCTAGCCCGAGTAAGCTCTGCTCGAATTTTCAAGATTTTGAATTTTTCATTTAAATACCAAGAAATGTACTCACGAATACTTATGTCAAATAGCATACAGGCGAATCCTAGCTTCTGTTGGTCGTTAACTTGTAACTAATATCATGAGGAACACCAGCCGTTTAACTGCTGGTATTATCAATTTGAAATATAATCTCTGTTGAAGTCTTGCTTTCGACAGTCATCCAGAGACTGATAAAGACAAAATCGTTAACACCGCGTCTAGGTTCGTGCAGTAGTACACCCAAATGCCAGGTCAGCAAGCAAGCTATGTTGCTCGTCTTCTCCAACTACTTCAACCTCACCAAGTAAGTATACCAAATCTATTGAACTTCCCACCTCTACGTCTTCCGGCTCCAAAAGTAATGTTCACATATACTTCCGTAAGACCACCTGTTTAAGCAGTTGTACTCATTTGTCGTATAGGTCGGGCATCCTCAAAATTTCCTTTTCTTTGTTTTCACTGAATTCCTGGAGCTTGAGCAACAGCTTGGAGTTTTTAAACCTGTCAGGCAAAGGCGTAATCGAATAGTTCTTGGTAGCCCAATAGTAGATATCCCAATCCAATTCGTCGAGAAGAGAATCATATTCGTCGAGTTCTTCAGGTGTCATCGAAGCCAAGTGTTTGGAAGCAAAACGGGATAAAAGCAAATCCGTCTCCAAAATACCTCTTTTGCGTGATTGGTAGACCAGACGAGCCCTTTTGCGCTCGTCAGTTTCGTGCAACCGCTTGATGGGCGGTATTTTCAGCCGTACTTCGGTGGAGTATTGATACGTTAAGCTCTTGCAGGCTACTGGGGTCCTAGAAGCTGGGAAAAGAGAGCCGCGGACGCATGAGTTTAATATTTTTGAGCTAGGAAAGTGGGAAAGCATACATTTAGTCGACATACTGTACTCGCTCTTTTGGCTGGTCGAAGAGACATAAATGGTAACATGGAGTAGCGAAAGCCTCAAATCAAATCTATGGAATTAGTTAACAATCCGACCACGTGAACAATAAAGTTCGATTTTCTTTTGAGGAAAATTACATAATCATTTAAAAATTCAATGAAATAAAGGGTCACGTGTTTCAATTTGGGACGTAGTAATGACGTGCCCGATGATACTGTCACCATGGTTCGATAAAAGTAAGAGTAGGAGTAAAAGGTGGGGACCCTTCTAGTTGGAACCAGCCCAGCTGATCCCAGAGGCAATGTTCGAACACTGGGCTTTCCTGGAGACTTCTTTTGGTTTGTAATTTTCCTAATTTTGAGTTTTGAGAGACAGTGCTCCTTGTGCCTTATTATAAAAGCTTTTAATATGCTGGGAAGAAAACATCGCCGCTCAGACAGGTTATTTCCTCATCGTCCTCAGTGTAGGCTCTTGCTAGAATCGAGTATTTACCGGGGGGCACCTCCTGAGGTATTTCCACAATTTTTTCGATCATGTAGTCTCCAGCCTTGATAGGACATTTGAGACCGCCCACATCGTTATTCTCGAGCTCTTCGCATAGGTCATAGGTCTGTGAGAGCAGCTTGATGTATCCCAAGCGCACTTCGACGTCCACATATGCGCCTTCCACAATAGTGTCCTTTACAAAACCAGCGGCAGATATAGTCACATTTTCGCCCCTTACAGGAGGATTAGGCAACAGGTTCACAAGCTTGATGTCCAGAATCTGTTTTTCATCAGAATCACACTGCTGCAGAGGTGAGTCCCCAGAAATTGGCTTGTCCTGGGACCTGGTTCCGGGGAACTTGAAAAAAGCTGGTAGTAATGGCGAAGCTGCGGTAAATGCGCACAGAAACGCCAGGAATAGTACGGCGCAGCGAGTCATTGCTAAATAAGGGATGTTTTAGACGAGTTTGGAGGATCTCACTGTGTAATTGAATTGTTTAGCACACTCCTAGATTGGTACTAGTTAATGTTTTGTGTTAAGGCCAGATAAAGGAATTGCACAAGGAAGGGCCCCTGTTGAGTTTTTATATATAAAAAACGAAGCCCCAAGGTCAATTTAGTACAAAGTGATGATATGGAACGTCGAAGGTCGTAAACCTGATCGAGAAGTCGACTTTAGACCGTGAGATTCAACAGTGGCGATTGTGAGTGTGAAATTCATGAGTCTACCATTTTGTAACTTTTTTCCAGCACCGTTAGCCCTTAACCATTATGGGTCGGATCAACTCGTCTCCAAAATTCTCTTTATATATTACATAGATCAACGAGCAACCAACATCGTTGACTCCAGGCGAGAATATTAAATTGGTGTTGGCAGACATTTGCACTGCGCGGTTTCATCAAGTCGGAATAAAATAGAACATTTGATTGCATTATATTAAGTTCAGGTCATCAACGGTGGTTCGTGATCGTCGTGAAAAGGCAGGCGAGCAGTCCAGTGCATTCTTAAGGGTTGTAGCACTGCCGTACATGGCGCTCTGTGGATTTGTAGTCAAATGCGGCTCGAGTACTGTACAATGGAAAATAATGCTTCGTGCGTCCCCATCCGCCTACAAAAAGTAGCCGCCACGTTGATTATTGTGGTTGGTCTCCTGGATATAGTCGTCCGGCACAGCAGAAAAAATTTTGAAAGTCGGCTCCAGGTCCTCGTCCACTTTCATTACACTCGCGACATTGCCACATCGGTAGCAGTAGTTGGGAGCAGACCACACAGTTACCACATCCTTTTCTGGAAAATGATACTTGAACCCTTCCATGACCAGTTGGTGCGCCCGTGCTATCAGGTTCAAGCCATTAACGTGATTGAATTCACGGGCCACTTTGCTCCCGAACAGCCATCCTGCACCGCGCGGCGATACTTGCCACGCTTCTACATTATCTGGATCACTCCACAGTAGATCTGAAAAACCACCTTCGTGGGGGACTTCTTGAGCTCTTGATAGAACTCGAATCTGGTCCAACATGCGAATTTCGGGCGAGAGCCCCCCGTGAACACAAAGAATCTTGCCATCAATAATTGCTGCCAGAGTAAGAAAGTCAAACACTTGGCAGCAGTACTTCCATACAGTCGTAGATCCATATTTATTCAGACACTCTTCGTAAAATCCGTAGACCTGGGTGATCTGACGGGATTCGTGGTTTCCACGTACCAGCGTAAGCCGAGCGGGATATCTGACCTTTAGACACATCAGCAATGTAAAAGTCTCGAGACTGTAGTAGCCCCGATCCACATAGTCACCTAGAAAAATGTAATTGACTTCGTCCGGGAACCCGCCTGCCGTTCTAAACAGTTCCAGCAGATCATGAAACTGGCCGTGTATATCTCCGCACACAGTCACTGGCGTTTGTACCGGTTGAATATTCGATTCTTCCATCAGCAGCTCTTTCACCATTTCGCATAATTGCTTCATTTCACTTTCAGTAAGCGACTGGCATTTCTTTATTTTCTCCAGCCACTGGTCTGGCCCTTTCTCTACCATTTTTATAATTCAGAAATCAGTTATGGAGGAAGTTCAGCGTATCGTAGCCACCCTGTAGAGACCAATGAAATAATATAATCCCGGGTTCAATTCAGGATCCTTTTTGCTAAAATAAACCCCTTTCTATCAAAAATTTCAGTCCAAGAACGCCTTCCAAACTCCTAAATATCAGTTCAACTGTAATTGTAGCCAATATGTGTAATTATAAAGCCTTTTTGAGTTGATTCAAATGGTAGTCGAAGCCCACTTGTGCCGTATTCCTTGAGTTTTAGTTGTATCATCAATGTTTGATATTATCCATCACGCTGAAATTCAACAAATTTTCATCTGTTCGTTAGTAGTGATATACCAATGCCCAGTGCGCAATGACAGCATTGCCAGAGAGCAGGTTATTGCTGACATCACCGGCGTCCCGTAGTCTGTATCGCCTGTGTTATAAGAACTATCTGAGGATATAGGGCATTTGACAGACGTCTCACAATTTTTATATTCTCATAATTGAAAATGTTCGAAATGATGATTATGACGTGCGTACCAAAAGCTATATGACCCGGCTACCTAACCCATATATGGTTTCCAGTTGAGAAAGAGACTAGGAGGTGTGAGGGCGTCTACCCTTAATTAGCCTTCGTGGCTATTGTGTCATGGGATTGCTGGGTCCCACGTCGACAATTGGTTTCTCCCAATTCTGTTTATGTCCGATAAATAATTAGAACATCCAAGAGCTTTCGCGATCTTCAAACTGGAATGCCATTCAGTTATCAAGCCATGCGTCGTCACGGTTTAGGGGGAAAGAAGCGACAAGTTTTTCGTTGACTGAAGGGAATATAAAATCAATTCTATCAGTCTTAGGGAACACGCACTGTTTGCTGAGAGGGAAGCAGTTGGCCTTCAGCAGCCCAAGGTTGACCAAGGATTCAAGTACGTTTGAGACATCGTCAGGGGTGTGAATTGTGGTATAAATTAGCTTGAACCCTTCTAAGGATCCCAGTGAAAACCTCACAGCTTCCTCTAAGGATGAGTAAGATATCTTGTTGAGACCATAGGGAAAACAAAAATGCATGATGGTATATCTGATTAGGCTGCGATAAATCAGTAGAGGAGCTTTTTCGAGCAAAAGCATAAGCAGCTTCTGTTTGCCCAATTCGTATTCATGCCGGGCCAGCCAGACATGAAAGCGGTTTAAACTTCCACTTCGGACGATATGAGATAGTTCTTGGTACTTTCGAGCAATTTCGAATGCGTAATGTTGGCAGATTTCTGGCGAAGGTGACTTGCCAAATAGGATACCCACTGGTAAAAGATATCTCAGGACTCGCTGTATGTTTCTCTCGATGGCTGCACTTTCGGGGGTTTTCGCGAAGCATGTGGCTAGAAGTGTAAAAGCGCTGTTGAGCTGATGAAAGGAATTTGAAACTCGATGGTTTAGCATATAGTATCGACCGAGCAAATAGCGGTATTCGATTTGTTCGCGGACCGGATACTGCGAAAAATGTTGGATCGCAGATTTTGGCTTAACGTTTTTGAAAATATTAGCGCACGACGCGGGGGAGCCGATCCGCATGTAAATGTTGTTCAGCTTATTTGCAGTGTACAGCAAAATCTGTTGCTTTCTCGGAAGTTCCTCAAATCGAAGCGCAGGCTCCTCATATCGAGGCTTGATACTATTAAATAACTTTGTGATGACAGATGATACATGCGCCAAAAATTGATGTTGCCGAGTTCCAATCTCCTGATATTTAGAGTCTAATTGCCTGGCCAGCGGAATAACATACTCAGTAGTACTCTGGAAAAGAATCACAAGTGGATCCACCGGAAAGTTATCATTTAGAAGACAATTTGTCAAATCCTGGTAGTAGTTGAATATAAGGTCTGAGCTTTCCCATAGGGACCAGGGATTCACATCTTTACAAAACTTCAGAAAGCTAACTACAAGTATGTTAAACCTAGTCCACTTTCCTCCTTCGAACTTCTTGCTTTCGACAAGCTTTTCCAGATCTTTGTCATTCTGAATATTTTGAAGACCTGCTTGCAGCTGGGCGATTAAGCGTCCATTCAGCTCCAGATTCACATACAGGCAAGTAAAATCTCCACTAACTAGTCGATCAAAGAATTGACTCAGTTGAGAGCCTTCCATGGGCTTCATAGATGGGTAATTATTTTACGCTTAACATTTCTAAAGGGCGTCGCTAGCTAAATATCTGGAAAATTTTCAAAATGACATGAGCTTGACCAATACTTCATACAATGAAAGACCATGGATGAAAGGTCCCAGGATGAAGTTGAGCACGAAGTGAAGCGTAATTCTGGCCGGAAATCGGGTGACAAAAAAAAAGGTAGCTTTAAAAAGACCAAAAATGAAAGTAAAGGTCCAATAAGCGGACCTGTGAGCGGGTCTGGAAATTCAAGGTACAAAAAACGGTCTAAAAAGAGTAAAGATCATGCTGCTAGGCCACCAGCTCAACACAAGCTTGTCGTGCGTATGCTACCACCGCATATGACTGAACAACAATTTTTCGATACCGTTGGCGCAGAGTTGGGGGCAGAGTTGGGACTAGAAGCAGGTATGGAGTTCTTGACTCAGAATGTGGATTCTCGTTATTATGTCCAGGGTCACTTCTCTAGAAAGCCATTCAAACTGCCGACGTATTCTAGGGCTTATTTAACATTTCATGAGGTCATCAAACTTCAAGAGTTTGTGAGGAAAATCAGAAATTTGAAGTTCACAGACGATAACAATAATTCGATGGTTCCTACTACGACAATGAGCCCGTATGTTAAGAAATTGAGGACCGAGGATAGCAAAGGGGTAAGGAACAGCAAAGGCCTCTTGGAAGGCACGATTGAGAAGGATAAGATGTTTCAGATGTTCTTGAAGTCCATGGAGCTGATGAAGGAACACAAGCAGGAATATGGGTACGCTGACCTCAGCGTTCTTCAACCTTTGCAGAAGGCTTTTGATCGGAAGCGCGAAGAAGAGGCACGGATCAAAAGTCAGGGCGAGCGCGCGATAATTGCATTGGCAGGCGAAGTAGCGAAAGAGAAGACCAAAAACAAGAATAAGAACAAAAACAAGAACAAGAACAAGAGCAAGAACAAGAACCAGAAAAAGGCAGATGAGGCCATCGAACCCAAGAAGAAAATGAAGAGCAGTTCTCAAGCTGGGATTCAAGAAGAGCAGAACGTCGTGATAATAGAGGAAGCCGGACGACGCGAGCTCCAAAGAAGGGAAAGAATTAAGAAAATGGTGGAAAAGGAAGCGAAACTGGGCCTTGTTGGTGACACCAGTGTTGAGGAATCTAAGTCCAGGTCGAAGAATAACCCCGGTAAACGGTCCAAGAACAAAAAGAAGCCCAACTCAAAGGGCAAAAAGAAAGATGGTTCTGGTGAGTCAAATGCCGTGGGTGGACCTAATAAAAATGAAGGCACCAGCCGGAAGTCACTTCCAAACCAAAAGATTAAGTAAAGCGTTAAAGCGGTGCGGTCAGGATATGGCTGTTTATCGGCTCCGTATTTGCGACTATGTATTGGCCTACATGTTACAACGTATCATGGTTATTTTTTCGGCGCTTCCTCCTGCTGCGCTGAAATCTTCATGTAAATGTTTTGGCCCGTGTTGAGCATTGCGTATGCAAAACTAAAGAATACGGACCATTTTTCTGGACTTATGAACTGTTGAGCAATGGACACAAAAGCTGTCGAGCTTATTATGCTGCTGGTAAGCATAGCACCGTATCTGTTTTTCAAATTAACCTTCACTGTGCCAAATTTTTGCGACAAGAGTCTTTTTTGCGAGTCCAGATTAATCAAGGTGAGAGCAGTAATCAAACCGAATACTTGGATTGGGCTGACTACAAACCAGGATCCGCACAGTTGCGACAAACGTTTCCATTTGGGAGCCACGCGCTGGTCAGTGAAAACTGTAATCCAGCGATAGAAAAAATGGTTGAGGGGCGCGTTTACTAGACCACCATAGAGGAACATGGCGAGAAGTTTGTGGTAATTCGGCTTCAGTAACAGCGCTGTGAGCTTCTGCAAATTTGTAGCCGTTTTTCCGGCTGTCTCCTTTGAAGTAGTCGTTGTACATTGGCTTATTAGTTCGCTAATAGCGCTGAGTACTGCCCCAGTAACAATTTTGGTGAGCAAAGGGCGCTTCGTTAGCAGATTATTATATGCCACCACCGGGTTAGCTTTCGATTTTTGTAGAGGCATTGCACTGGTGAGTTCGTGTAGCTAAGTTAGTACTATTCATTCAGATCTGTTTAGGAAAAGTTTCCATGTTCGTTACTCGTTATGTGATCTCTTATCTATCCTCAAAGCGTGATTTTGATGATAACCGACTAAGTATAATCTCTCAGTGGAAAACGTGACACAAAATAGAGCTCAGAGCTTATAGCTTGCACAACGTGGTTAAGGTATATGTTCTTACCAACGTTGAAGTCACGATCGTAGACGACTTTACACTTCACATATTTGTACATTCCTGCGCTACTACCATGGGGACAGGTTTTGGAAGTGCAGCCTTCATAGATTTTGATGACTTGGGTATCGATGAAGCCCTGTTCTGTTGTCGAGACACGATCGAGATGACACGTCAGGAGAACAAGGTAGTTAACCCAGGAATGTAAATATTAGCAGCCTTTTCAGCTAATTCACGATTCAAAACTGGCGATTTGGGAGCCCTATCCATCAATGGATTTGTTGTGAGCCTTTCTTTTGGCCATCTACACCTATGGGCAATACAGTTTTTTGCCAAAGCAAGATTTCAAATAGTCGCTGGTAATTTAAGTTTTACAGATAGCCTCAGCTACCATCTCTGACAGCCCATTATTTTCCTCCTCTAATCAAAACATGCAAACGTGCGTAGTATAATTTTATATTAATGTGCGGGATGACTTCTTGTAGCTATTCACGCCTTAACTTGTTGACTATTCGAGGATTCTTGTTATTCTCGGGATCAACTCCTAGAGGATGTAGTCATTGTGCCTATCACATAAATGAAAAAATAGTACGAAATTAGGACCAGGATCTTATGTCTAGTACTAAAAGGTACAAGATTGTGAGAAGGAAATCCTATAATCCCTTGGATGTGTCACAATATATAGATGAGCATGAATCAACAAGCTTCAGCGATTTATGCTATGTACTAGGCTTATCTCGTTGCTCGAAAACATGGGAAGAAATGTCACAGCCTAGCTTATTAAGTGTAAAACATCTTAGGTCCCAAGTCGTCTAGTTTATCAATAGGCCCTAGTCGTTAGCTACCAATGATCGGGAATTGGAATCGCATTAAAATAATATGGGGTAAACATTTACCAAGTTTACCACCGTTAACACGTATTTACTTCAAGACATCCAAGTATTAAAGATTTGAAACCAAAATGTCACAGCTACGGAAGTTTTCTGGCGTTGCCCGAAGCTTGAGCTTTTGATGGAAGCTGCCATCTCGCATTGCCTCGGCGTTCACATCACTTTGTACTATTATGTCACTGAAGAGAACCATCTTGAGAATTCCAAATAAACATCTTCAAGTGAACCTAGGAGTATACTTAATCATCCCATACTTGAACTCCTTTGGAGTCTAATCGCGTAGTTTGCCAGGAACCTCATCATGTTCAAACTTTCGCGAGTACGTTCATGCTTTCGTATCTTGTGCTGCCAAAAGTTTCAAGAAAGATATATTATATATATGTACATTATCGCTCAGATTATTCGTGATGAACTTCAATTGGTAAGCTCCAGTTATAGAGACCAACACCTTTGAGCATGAAACTGGTACATTTCTTGATGAAATTGCGCAACGAGCAGGTGACAGTGGAGCTAAAAAATGGGACGACTGTTTGGGGCACTCTACAGACAGTTTCTCCACAAATGAATGCCACATTAACAGATGTTAAACTATCACTTCCCAATAAAAGCGGTAATAGCGCAGTGGCGGGAATTTTTTTGAGCGGTGGACAACATAACAACGAGCAGAAAACCACAGCTCTGCAGTATATCAACATCCGAGGGAACACTATCCGACAAATAATTCTGCCAGATTCGCTGAATTTAGACTCACTGTTGGTAGACGAAAGACATCTCAATAGAATGAGACGCACTGGCAAGCTTACAGATGAATTCAGCAAGAAGAGAAGAATGGAGGCCAATGGGAATTCAACGAAACGGGTCAAGCGAGCGCTGTAGAAAGAAGGTAAGTAAGTTACTTCAGTAGTAGCCATCAACAGCACTGATAGATCTTTCTATAAGAAACGAATAGAACTAATGATGAAAAGGCGGTTGCATCGCTTTCTAGAAACTTCGAATTGGGACCTTTTAGCCCTCAGTACCGCTGTCGCTACTACTCTCATCTTCAGTTTCGCTGCTTTCATTTTCGGCATGGACATTACTCCATTGGCAATGGCCTAGGGGGAGGCCCCAAATATGGTTTTCCGTTGCCAGCCAATCTGCGATCTCGTCGATATGTAATACCTTCACCTTCTGGAGCCCTCCTTGAGCCCAGCAATCTGTGTTCAAGTCCATACACTTTACTTTCCGGTAATCATTCATGTAGATATGTAGCAGCCTCTTCAGGTATTCTGGAGCAACTTGGCCTTGCTTCTCGAAATCGTGAACGCTATTGATTTTTATTACACGCGTGGGTTTTGGCAGAAAATAGTATTGGATTCGCAAATACACTAGCACTAGTACCACTAGGTACTTGTTGTCAAACCTTGAATGAGCCTCATTTCCTTTTTGTAGAATGACCAATAGTTGACCCCAGTTGGGCTTTATATTTATTAATTTCATCAAAAGACACTTGAACTCTACACCTCCGCAGACTATTGGCATTTGATGAGCATTTTCACGGGAGCTTCCCAGATCTCGAACCATAGTTTTAGCCAGTTGTATCATACTGTCTCCTCGCAAGGACGCGGGGTCCAAATTCACCTTAAAGTACATAGAATTGTGGATTCGAACTCTTGCGATGTTTGGAATCACCAAAGAAGTTGATTGATGGTTCAACTGCTTGGCCGAAACATTTTCGTCTATGTGGAATTCTCGTGGCATGTCTGGATATTGTCCAGCAGGCAATTAAGGCTTAACTTTAAGTCTACTAAAAAAGCGTATCTACCTCATCTCTGTGTTACATCGCTCGTGACGTTTGATGTTGATCAAAAACAAAATTGGGACGACACTTTCAGTCTGTGAAAAGCTTCTTACGTGTATGTACAAGTTTTTATAAACCACCTGGCTACTCAAAACAGTTGTTTGATTCGCAGTTATCCCAAAATCAGAACCAGCTGGGGGCCTTTTCCTGCTTCCGTTTCTCCAGTTTCTTAAGATACTTGCGACCTTTGACCTCCACAATGTAGTCATCGGCATTCTTGATAGCGGCCTTCATCTTCTCCATCTTTTCCGTATGTGCTAGCTCATGCTTGTGACCCTTGGGCAATAAAACACCCTTCATGAACTTCTTCTGGTCGTACTTTTCCTGGAAAAACAGCTTGTCCCTAGGAGGCAGCAGCTCATGTAGCCCGTATTGATACGCCATTTTGTATAGATCACTCATACGTCTTAGGGAATATTTGGGATTGTGGTATCTGCCCGTTATAGGGTGCTTATTGGCCAGGAATGGATTCGCATTTAAGGCATCGGTCATTGTCGGTTTATCGCTGTATTGGAAGCTCGGTGGATACTTCTTGAAGAAATTTCTTAGTCTATTGGGTAGTAATTGAAAATATTGTTTTGTGGATGCTGAAGACATTGTAAGTGTTAGCCTCGGATAAATAGTTCGGCCGTTTGCGCTTCTACTCTTATGCTCGAATTTCGATTTGGGATTCTGAATACTGAAAATTTTGGTTGAGAATCCTGAGCACGTGCTTTTACGTTAAACTTGTCCCTAGCGAAGCTTTATGGTGTTTCAAGAACTTTGAACGTTATCTTTTTATCTCGCAGATACTCCATAGAGAGCTTGAAGGGTGTATTCTGTTCCTTCGCGGGATTTCTCTCAGATGCCGCTTTTGATGTGAAAACAAATGAAAAGCGTCCAAACAAAAATTAGGTGCGTTGTCATATATCTTGTTTCCTGCACCTTTTCATCGTTTCTGGCCTCTTTTAATTCCGGTTGAACTTGGTTTTTATCTCTATAACTTCTGCAAATAGCCCTGTTTGATCAGTCTTTCGACGTCCGCCTGTCTTACAAAAAATTGTGAGTCCTTAATCAGGTTGAAGACTCCATACTCAGTTTGGATCTCCCCCGCATCCTTCAGGACGCGCACATCAATGAAAACATCACTTGGGGGCGTCAAACTGCCCGAAAGATCAATGTCTGTGTAATCCCCACTTTTCATATCGTTGATCAACTGCGCATAATCCTTCAGATAATCCTGTTCGTGATGTGATAGGTTCGCACCGCTTTGATGGGCTGCATTCAAAGACGAAATGGCATCTGAAGTGTTTCTGTTCCACGCGAAATTGTCCAGCGCGTCGCTTCGCAGTTTTTGGTAAGCCAGAAGACATCTTTTGTTGCGCTCCAAGCATAGAAGCGTAACAAAATACTGACAGCGTGTAATTTTGTCCTGAAACTCATTTTGCTCCTGCTGGGCCTTCAAAAACTCAGCGTTTTTCCGTAAATGGCTTACTTCCCTAACAATGTTTCTCACTAGTTCATCCTGGTACATAGGTATTTCTTCGGCTGCTGAGCTTCTGCCTAATTGTTGAGCTCTTTTCGCCTCCAATACAAGCTTATTGCCAAGATCACAGTACATGGTGACTTCCGGCTATTCTGAATCCTTTTATAATTTCACAGGTAGTTTTTATGTAGTTTCATGCTATTATGTTGGTCCCAAATCCGCAGATTGTTGAACGACGAATTAAAGTAAAATCAGCAAAATCAGCAAAAATGAGGACGTATGGGAGGTTCAAAAGTGCTTTGTCAGTCCAAGATTCGTCTATTGAAAATTTCAGTGATGAGGATGAAGATTCATTTTCACCTTCTAGCGATGAATCCGCAGAATTGATAACACCAAAAACAAGTATCGACATGAGCGCCAAAAGGCTGGAACCAAAGCTACTGGGACGCCCTGCTGGCATTGAAAACTGCATAAAACTAGAAGTTTTTGATTTCCTGGATCAGCCGCCACGCAAGAGGTGCAGAAGGACCCTCCAGGCTAAATCGGACGCGAACAACGATGACACCGATTGCGAAACAACAGATAATTTCTTTTCAAGTCAGGCAGAGAAAAGCTTCCAAAGCACCATTGATGATGCTAATACGATGCTCTCAAACATCGGAGAGCAGCAGTTTTTGGAGAAAGCTGGCTTCACGGCAATTGAGGCAGCTCATACATTTTCCGCGACTAATGATCATCTGAACACCAAGTCGTCCGCTCGAATATTGTACGATAAAACCAGAACCATCATACATCATGAAGCTGATAACGACGTACCTTCAGACTCTAATGATGACTCCTCCGACTCACCGGAATGCTCACAATCTACCCAACATTTTAATCACCTGAAAACTATGGGACAAACACTGAGATATCAAGACGATCTTGAATTTATGCTACAAGCAGACTCGCATATGGCCTCACAGGCTAAAATATCGAGCATGCTGGGATTGGCTTTAAATATGCTCAACGATCCAGGAATGTTTGAGTATGTCGTTAAGCACTGTCAAAAAGAAGTATGGAATTGGTCTTTGAAGATGTGCGAGAATCCTAATCCTGAGCTTTTACATTTGCGTGGGTTTCTCCTTGAGGCGCTATCCTTGGAGTCGGATAATCCTTTATGGGAACAATTAGACTTCAATGGTTTCATTTTACCTCTAATCGAGCAAAGGCATGCAGCTAATGTTGAAGGCTACACAATCCATATTAAAGAAAACTATCGAAACTTCCTACAGATTACAAATGCAAGGCCAGGGATCTACTATGGTTTAAAGCTTCTGAACCTAAGTCTTGACCACCACAAACATATCGATCAACCCATTATCAATGTGATATTGCAAATCTTGGAAGCTGGATCTATTTATGTTAATGATGCGCTGGAGATTGCCGAAAAACTGCTATGCAGGAATTCTTGCCATGGTGCATCCTGGTCGAAATGGTTTAACACCTTAGCGCCATTTTACCCGTCGCATTCAACTAACCACAGTCTTATAAAAGCCCTAGTTAAAATTACCAATGACGGACACGAAGTTTGTGATGGAATGGCTGGCCTGCTTCGAAATTCCCTTGTTTTCATAATCGAAAATTCATCCCTGCTACTTCACAACACTCAGAAAGACCTTATAGATGTGTTTGTATTACATCTCGGGCTTTGCCTCAACTTGGTACAAATTCAAAGCCTAAGCGAGCTAATTTTTGACTCTTCAATGAGCCAAAAGATGTATGCCATTTTTAAAGATATAAGCCATACATCAGATGAACTTTCGCTTCGTGACTTCAATCAGAACATGTATATCCTGATATGCTGCTACTATAATCACCATCAAAGGCTAACGTTTCAGCCGGCTGAAACGAAATTTATTGCGGTAAGACTACAAGCCTTCGCGGAAGAGATCAAACCGTTCAATAAAAGCATTTACTATAACGTACAACAAATGCTTGATGTCATTTCTGTATAATCTATTTGCACTTTGGTATAATTTTTGCATTCACGATCGAAAACGAGAACTTTTGTACACTTAATGCGCTGATGCCTCAGTCAAGGCGCTATTCTCGTAACTTCCCATGAATCGCTTTCGGACTTTCTTGTGTAAACCATACGATCGTGAAGACGACTAGGTCTACCTTGCCAGAACTCGACCAACAGTGGAACTACTCGCACACCACCCCAGTAGTCTGGACATGGAACATCTTTGACACCTTCAAAACGGGTTTCGTTTTCCTCGACGAGCCTCTTCAGATCTGAACGATCCTTAAGAGGTGCAGATTGCGGCGAAGACCAGGCACCAACCTTGGACCCCCGAGGCCTCGTTTTGAAGTACCGCTCCGAGGTTTGGCGGCTGACTTTTTCGACTATTCCCTCGACTCTAACTTGCCTTTGCAGGTTTTTCCAGAAAAACGTCAAAGCAGCTTGGGGATTGCTTTTGATATCCTGCGCCTTTTTGGAGGTTTCCCAGTTGGAGTAAATAGTAAATCCGCGGTCGTCGAGTTCTTTAAACAGCAATACCCTAGCCGAGATCCTCCCGCTGGGTAGTTCCGCCGAAGCAAAGTTAACGGCCTCTGGAATAGCTTCTGTGGGATCCTGTTGAGCATCGGAAAACCATTTAGTGAACTGCATTATGGGATCATCGCTAATTTGAGTTTCATCCAATGAGTCTTTGTCGTATTGATAAGTCTCAGGAGCGACTTTACAGATGTCAGTAAAAGTGATCCTTTTCAAGTAGGAAACAAACGTGATATCATACAAATGATAGGGTTCTTGGTACTAGCTACCTCCTCAGTCATGATAGTTGATATTATCGGCTGGATTGGTGCTCCGAAAATGTTAGTCAATCGCTCTTCGTTTTATACTGGTAAGGTGATATATATAATTAAAGGCTGGATAGCGAAATGTTCGTATGCCATGTGAACAGGTCATCACATGATTACAGAACTATCGAGCTGTTCATTATAGATGTGGCTGGTAAGACCCTTGGTCTTGGTTAGTTCTTTTAGTTTTAGCTCGTCAATCCTCTAGTCCAAGCGTAAGACCCCACCGTAACAACGACCAGGCTGAAGGAGATGAATATCGAAACGAAATAGTAGATCATGGTTTTGCGAAACGGCAGAAGGTGACACTCGTTTACGAATGTGCTAATGGTGGTCAAGCAGCCGCAGAATCCATTCCCCAGTGCCACTACAACAGTCTCTGCCGTCGACGAGGACCCAAGTATCGGGGAGCCATCTTGACGCTTACCTCTTGTGATGAGAGTGAAAATCGCCAGTAGTAAAGTTCCTGTGACATTAGCCGCAAACGTGCCCATTGGGAAGTTCTTGACTCTATGGTTAAGCTTCTTGGAGAGGAAGTACCGCAGTAGGGTTCCTGGACAGGCAAAAACTGCAGAAAGCGTCCAAAAACGCGAGGAACCCGTGTAGACGGCGGCCAAAACAATATGAACTATAAGAATGGGAACAGCCAGCACAAGAATTATCACTCCAAGGATGTCGAAAATGTGACGAGTGCGACGTATAGCCAGGGGAACCTCTTTTTTGCCCTCGCAATCTTCAGAGTATAATGCGAACTCTTTGGCTATGAAAAGCCCGAAAATGTGACTGCACATCGACGCCAAGAGCTGTATCAAAAGCACAGCTAAAAATTCCATTATTCCATACGCGCGGTTGGGGAGCCTGGGAGTCTCTGCGGCTATCTGACCGGTCGCATTGTCGAAGATCTCGAGCATCAAACTCGAAAAAGAAGATACACACCCGCAGAAACCCGTTGTAATGGCTGTGAAAAGGAGTGACGAAAAAACTTCGTAGCTCTTTATCGTTTGCATTGTCCCCATCACAAAGCATGCGGCAATATTGGCCCACAGGATGGTGGGACTTCTAACATAAGAACCCGCATAGTTGGTAAGTTCGATCAAGCCCAGTCTTGCGTAATTACCGAGGATTGAAAAAAAGATAAAAGCCAGCATCAGCTCACCTTCAGCTTTGACTATTTCATAGTGTACCTTGCGTCTAAGTGATATAGGACTACCAGAGCTTTCCTTTGAAGGAACTTCCATCCCTTCACGTATCAATGTGCAAATCCCTTGGAAATAAAGCGTAAAAGCACTTTCAGAATGGTAGAAAGCTGGAATTCGACACCTTCGCGCTTACCTTGCAGTAACTCGTCTTTTTTAAGCCAACCAAGCTTCTTTCTGTCTACCTAAGAATGTTTAAGTCCCATTCCGAGATTCATCGTACTTGGTGTATCGTATTTACTGCGTCTAATCCCAGTTAAATTATTACAATGCCTGACCGCTACTCTCATTACATCACGTGAATAGATGAGAGTAGTGATATCAAGTTTGGACATTGTGTTTGAGGAGGACGTTCTTAGTTTTACTGAGTTCATGATCATAGACGACTTTACACTTCTCACACCTGCAGATCGTTGTATTAGTGGGATCATGCTTGAAAGCTCCGCAATGGGAACAAGTGTTGGAGGTATAACCTTAATAGAGTAGGATAAATTGGGTACCAGCGATCTTCTCTGCTTTCATGGAGTGTTGCTCCAGAAGAGCACGATGAGCCAATGAAATGAATGAGCCAAATTGCTCACGTTCGCCAGGTTGCTAATATTGAATCAGGGGTTTTGGATTTTTATGTAATGCTGGCATCTGTAGTGAGCAACCTTTTTAGCTCATTCGAGACTCAAGTTAATTTGGGACCTCCCTTCACCAATGCCCTTCTTAAGCTTTTATCCGTGGCTGTAAGCAATTTTCTTAGTTTCCAAGGAAAGCCAAACGGTTTTACCATCACCTCCTTTCGGGAATACAGCTTTCTTGGCAACAGGCCTGACAGAAGAAAAGCAATTGATTTTAATCTGAGAAGCCTGGTAACACGTTCAATCACGGTGACGGGCTTATTCCGGTTACCTGAGGTTTTTTGGAAACATAGAAAATGGCCGAATTGCTGTTATTAATACCTCTAGATACACTATCTTCCAAAAAGTAGTTTAGAGTAGACAATGGAGGCTCGTCAAGATTTATGTTAATCCAGAATACCTGGTATAAGGGGCACTTCATACTTTGAGAGGTGGACTGTTTTGATCGAGATATTCAAGAACCTATGCAACTCCGGGACGTTAAAAACTGCTCCTTCGAAAGAATATACTTTTCATCTGGAATATAGGAATGTTCACTGGGATATGCCAGGAAGTAGGCAAGTTTTATCTGTTCGTAAAGCTGCAGTCGTGAAGCGATATTCCAGAGAACTTGACCGAAAGAGGTACGACTAAGATTTTGAACTTTTGAGTCAGACGACATTCAAACGTTGTATAAGGTTTTACAATCATTGGCGTACCCACATTGCAAGGCTTTCCGTATTTTGCGCTCATGCCTTGGGGACAGATCAACCCACAGTTCGTAAAAATCTCAGATTTTAGCAACCCATTGTGTTGCTGTATACCTGTCTCACTGGAATTCTAAACGCTGACGGGCAGTGACTGTTCGAATAGATTACTGCCAGCAAAAAAGGCATTCAGACGCAACTTTCGGTCCAGAATACGACAGTGCTACTGTTTGAATACTACAGTTTAAAACAGATCTGCAATTTACAAGGTCTCTGTGAATAGAGGAAAAAAAAGGTTCCAAAAATTTCGAAGTAGCGCGCCACCTAGTGAGGCGCAATCTCACTAATGCGACGCCAACCTGAAGGCTCTCTGGAGTCTTCAGATCCTTCGGTTCGGTGTTAGCCACTATGAAAGAAAACGCTTCACTTCTCTGAATTTTGGATCGCTAAGTGGCTTTTGATAGAGAGGGAAAGCCAATGAAAACCCAAAGAAGGAAATTGGTGTAGGTATTGGTCGAGAACGTCAAAATTCGGATTTGATCAGGTAAGCGCTCAGGACACGGTGAAAATCGTTTTCTAAGTTCCTCTCTTCAATAAAGCACCATCAGAATGTTAAATACATCGTTTGTGTCGACCGCACACAGAGTCTGAACTGATCTGGGACTAACGATGAAAGGGGCATGTATGCGAAAATTTCGTAATGTCGCTTATGCCAGCCCTTTTCAAGTCCAACGTAGCCCAGAGCTCCTTCCATAAAGATGGAGCCCTCGCTACATGGTAATTCAGAAATCTAACGATGTAACCATCCATGACGTTGAGTTGCGAAACTCCGTGCTTATTATGAAAAAGGATTCGCATCTGTCTTGCAGAGTAAAATTCAAATCCGAAAATTTCTTGACGCTCAGTGCACTTTAAAATAGTGCTGCGCAAAGGTGCTGGGTGGCTGAAAAGGTAGGACCAACTCAAGATCTTAGTCTACGCAATACGAAGCCTCTTACATGAGAGCTCCTCATTGAACATGCCTATCGTTGCATTGGAAGAAACCCAGGAGTATAATAGTCTTCCCTATAGATTTTCCTCTGCCTCAATATACATGTGCCAAGTACATGCATAGAGCAAAAATCTGGAGGGTCCGAGCGACAAAATCGCAGAGATTGAAGCGCATCTATTTGCATAGTAGCTCTATCCAACTTTCCTTCCTAACTGTGACTGGCTCTACCATTTCCAAGGCTTTTACAAGTCAGCAATAGTAGCTTTTGAACCAGAATTCTTGACGGCGTCTTTCAGATGTCGCTAAAGTCTAATCTGTTGTCGATTGTAGAACGAGAATGACAATATCGAGTCCAGAATATAAATAACATCTCAAGAAAATTCGTTCCTGGTGATACCGTTGATTTCGAGAAATTGGATATAGCCGCTCAACTCATCCAAACTCGAACCATCGACTATGCAGAAAGCAGATGAGACATTGTTAAGAGGTACAGTAGTAAATATCTAAGCTAGTTATCTCTGAAGATTTAGCATGAGATTTGAGAGATCTCAAACGCTGGATACAGCGTCTCAAAAGGTGGTTTGTCCAGCAGAACGAGCTCGCACCACACATTTCGAAGCCTCAGGCATTGGAAGAAGTTATAAATACCTAGAAATCAAGTTGAGTGCCGAAACTTCCGGTGGTGAAGAGGGTATTGGCGTACTGCGTGCAAGGGAGCAAAGAATGGGTCATTTGCGTTGTTTAACCAAAATTCCAAGCCATAAGCCCATTTGTTTAGAGCCTAAGCGGGCAAATACTGTTCCTTACGCAATAGGGCAGTGGAGAAAACATTTTGGTAATTTCGCTGAAGCCGTGGCCGCGAGTACTGAAACTTCTACTAACCTTTTGCTACGGGACAATATTGATCTAGAGCGCACTTCTTCCATTAAGAGCTTCACAAAAGGGGAACGCGAGCAAAACGGAGAAGAGTTGGGAAATTATAATGAACTTCCGATATTTGTTGGTTCGTCACAAAGAATAGAATTACCCAGCACTGAGGGAGTCCTTTTTGAATCTGGAGACCGCAATGTTCATAGTATCGAGATTGGCATGACCAACATTCACCAGTCACCATGCATGATAAGTACTTTTGAAACTAGTGGAAAACAAAGTCAGCATAATATACTTTTGTCTTCGAGACAAGCTTCACGTACTACCAATGAGCATAACAATGCAAGCTTTCCCCCCGCGATTGCGGACGGGAGCTCACCCAGAGGTTACTATGCGGACTTGCAAGAATGCGAAGAGACTCTAACGGTAGCCATGGAACGAGCATCAAGCCTACCAATCGATGAAACTACCAATGTAGCGGTTCCGGTCAGCGACGACGAGAAAATACAGGATCAAGTTGTGAATGCGGAAGTTCAAGACCAACGTTCGAGGAGCTTCGATGAGGTCATTGTTAAAGGTGTCTCATCTTCGAGGAAAACAGCCGAACCTCCTCAATCAAGATCAGTACCTCGCCAGCAAACGGTTGATATTATTGCCAACACTGATAGGTCGCTAGCTTCAGACAAAAAAATCGATGGCACCTCAACCCCAAATTTAGTAGAACATGCTTCAAACGTTGGGAATACTGAATTTCCATTTGGGCGAAGCTTCCAATACCCCACTTCTTCCATTCAGCAAATAGGAGCCGCGGCACAAAATTCTCCTGTGAACTTATCATCATCATCAACCTTTGTGGAGCCTTTGCGCGATTGCCGCGTTGGAAGGCAACAAAAGTCCAACATTACATCCACGTCCATTCACAAATCCCTGAAGGGTCTCATTTACGCAGCAAATCACAGATACTATCAAGTAGATTCCAATAGAGTCCGCTACAAAACAGGTTTATCGAAGAAGACTGCTGTTGGTCTTCCACACTTGCATGAGCGTTTCAATCAAAGTGAATAGTAGCTGTTACCAGCTTGAAGCATTGTTCTCCAGTGGGACCGAACCGCTGATCCCTACGTTATTAGCATGGTGTGGTTTCAGGACAGTACCTGGATTCAGTGGTATATTGAGAAGTTTCTATTTGTTACTCCTCAAAAACTGCCAAGTCTTTAGACCATTTGGTGCCCATCATTGAAGTACGTGCTTGCTTAGGAACTAGCTATTTAACTGCTCATTTACAGTCTGAACAATCCTCTGTGCTAGAATGATCTGAGAGGGGAAGTATTATACTTTGCTTGTTGCGATGACACCATTACACACTCGATACGAGTATGTAGCTGGAGGAGATCAGCGCTTTCTCTTAAGCAGCTGAGTTTTCCACCAACATGTTAGAGACTTTATCGCGAGCGGTGCCTAATTTTAAACCAAGCATGGTACGTCGCTCTTGAACTTCAAAATAAGGCGAACCACTTAGGGTGTGCGCGGTGTCAAAGATCGCACAGTCACGCAAAGAAACCACAAAGTACACTTGCTCGCAGCTATTCATAAAAAAGCAGTTGCTAAAGTTGGTTTAGACGTTATTTCCTTGTTGATGACCAAACTAGAATGGGACGACGGTCGAAAGTAGGTGGAGTTATAGGAACGAAACATGCAATGGCGAAGTTCTAATTCCATGGGAATCATTCCAAAACCATGAGAAGATAACTATCTTAACAAACTAGGGTTCATTCTCGTCTCCCACAGCGGGTTCTGCTTTCTTTTCTTCGTCAGCTCGAGCTTCTTCGGGGCCTGACACACCTGCATAAAACTTGCTCCACAAATCGGATACATTTTCGAATTCTTTACCAACTGCGATGAAATTTTCCAGCGAGATATTCAATCCGTTTAAGTTGTTCAATATTGAATCCATTGTTTGGCTGATGTCTTGGAGTTTCAAATCGCGCTGTTCAATAAAATACTTGTCTCCTTCTGAAACATCACCCATTGAAGTATCTTCCTTTATTTCACTGTCAGTCATTGTTGGAGAGCCGTTCCCTCTAGCGCAAGCTTAGTTTGAAGAAGCCAGAACCTCACTTCTCTCGCGTTTAATAATAATGATAGTTCTCATTTCAGGACTCGCTTGTTACCCAGCTAATAGAGAATTGGAAAAAAAAGCTATAAAAACCTACTTAACATCTTCTCTTGCCAGTGTTCTTCTTTCCATTTATTTTTCCCTCCTCAAAAATTAACCAGTATCATTGGCTGTCCACATCTCTTCAACATGCGGACGGTCTCTCTAAGCTGGTAAATTGAGGTTCTCGTAACTAGAACAACTTAAGTTCTGTCGTGGCAACTAACATTCCAAGTTCCAGGACACTATTGTGGTTCAAACATGCATGTGCGCGAATGTAATTTAAACTCGTAAACCGCGAAAGGCTTCTGTTCATGGCGGCCCAATTCTATATCTTTTGATTGAATTATTCTCATTATCTACTCACTGACATCTGGGTCTTCGATGTGGCGGGGCTCTACATCGAAGATTAACTCGTATTTACGCCACTTCTTGCGAAGATCGCTCTCCGGATCGTCGAACTCGACTTCTGACTCCTTGTCGAAGTTGTCGAGCCAATCCCATGGCTTGTTAAAAGTGTCTTGATTTTCCTCGATGTAGCCGTTCAGCTTGTCGCCGAATAGTATTGGGCTGTCATTGGTCAAATAGTTCCAAATGCATTGAAGATAGAATTTCAAGCTCCGAACTCCACGCAAAAATCCTCGATCTTCGGTCTCTGGCGACTTAGGAGGAATACGGAAGGTTTCATAACTTCTGATTATGTCGGCGCGGGTCACGCACTGTGCAAAGTCGATTAGGTTAACTTTTACGGTGCACCTTTTGACATCAGAATTGTTACCATCGTAGATCAACAATAGCGACGAGCCATAAAGGCGGTAACCTTTCAGTTTTAGAATCTCAGCATGTAGCCTCTCCAACTGAGCAATCAACTGTGGGATCTGCTTCAAAATGCTGGCGATATCCTTCCCGTTGTATAGAAACCTCGCAAAAGATCTCGCAAATTGCCAACCAATATGCACGCGCCGTCCAAAGTATTTGTCTCTTTTGATGTAATAACTTTGATTCCATATTTTCAGTCCACATATTCTCACTCCCAACTTCCTTGAAGTAGTTTGACGACACTTCTTACTTTGCGATAGGTGTTTGAACTTATCAGCATCTACGCCGTACTGCCGTGTCCCCATTTTTAAGTCCAGGACGCAGGGCTTATCCAGCTTTCGCGTTAAATCTTCCAAGAGAATGAATTTCGACACAATTGTATGAGAATTCTCCTCGAATGAGATTGATTCGTGGTTGGTTGGTTCCTTCGAATGCGGTAGATCTTCTTCCATCAAGAAAATTCCGTCTTCCTCTTCTAACGAGTTGCCGTAGTCGTCGCGCAATGGTCTTGACGTTTGTAGCTCATCGTCCTGCGAAATGTCGCCCTCGGGAGAGTTTAGGTTTTCAGCATCCATCCTGGCCAATTTACGAAGGTGAAATTGTTTCAAGTCTAGCACGGAGCTATGCGAGTCAATGGCGTTCGTTAAATTAGCCTTCGTGGAATGTTTGAGCAAAGGAGACGAAGGAGTAATAACACCAGTTCTTTTGAACTCATCCGAGTTCCGTCTTATGCTATTGTTAAGAGCAACGAGGTTGGTAGAAGAAAGGCTGCTCTTGGTGTCTAACTTACCTAATGAAGGGTTCTGAGGGTGTGCTTTTCGCTTGGTAGGAGCAAATACCTCCTTCAGTATCAACTCTTGTAACTTAGTATTTATCACAGTAGAGCCAGAATCTGCACCCTTTGAAACGCCACGTTCAAGACTTTGGGACGAGAGATAAGAATCACTTGGTGCTGATTCCGGAGAGTGTGAATATTTGTACCACAATGAATCTGGAATTATATGCTTATTATCGTCTAACACCACTTCTGGGTTCTTGAACCCCAGTGGTGGATTGATATTATGATTACTTTGAGATTGTTGGGCTGTTTTTCCAGCTATCGAATCCATCTTATGTTGTTTTTTGGTGAGCTTGGCTCTTTTTTCCCGCTCCACTTCTCGTTGAAATTCCTCCTTAGAGTTGAAATGCTGCCTTACATTCAGAACGCCGATATACCGAGGAACAAAGTCCAGAAGCTCCTTATGTTGCTGCTCGATATTTTCATACCACATGTTTTCTCTACTTACGAGAGCTTTACACACCGCTCTTTCAGAAAACCTGAATATCGCCGTATGTCCCCCAACTTTATTTGTGAAAGGTTGTAATTCGACCGCTAAAGGGTACACCTCGTCATCAGAATCATCTTCGTCGGACTTGTCATTCCGTGTGATGTTCACGGCAGCTTCTTTAGCTTCCGAATGTGGCTCTGTTTGATGTGCCGGTACTTCTCCCATAGCAGGTTTGGTTTTGGCGGTAGGCATCTGCGGTACCGAAGGTGCAGAATTTGCCACTGGGCCCATGCGTGGAGCATCGGTCAGCGTTTCAGATTTGGACTGGTGGGGATAGTACGTGGCTGACGAAATGGGTTTTAAAGTCAAGAGCTTGTCACGAACCTCTGGATCTATGCCTGCTTCTACTGGCCTCGTTGACTGCGACTGCGGCAGTGTTTCCAGAGGTACTGATTCCTGAATCGTTGCCTGCGGTTGCTGCAATACACGTATATCCTCGTTCGAAATATGATTAGGTAGCCTGCGCGTGGGGTTCTTCAAAGTGCATTTAGTTGAAGAGCGGTTGGATTTACGCCCGTGGATTGCATTGGCATGCTTGTCTCGAAGAGATCCGTTTCTGAAGTGGGGTATTCCGTCGTACACAGATGACGAATGTCTTCTGGGCAGCGCCACGCTCGTATTATCAGACCATTTATCAAAAATGTTTAGTTTCCAGCTGTGGGAAAAATGCCCGTTGGGCTGCTGCCTAGATTCTTTATATGATTGTTCCTCTTCGTCCACAGCAGCATCCTCTGGGATTGATCCTTCTACTTCGCTCTTTTTTTGCCCATTTTCATCGTCCTGAAATACTCGCAGGTATGTACTAGCTTTTCGACCATGGATCATGGAGGGCTGTTTCCGTTTGTCGAACACACTGACATCTCTGAGGTGCTTCGTAACGGAGTTCAGTTCATGCTCTTTAGTCTCATGATTTGTGGGGTTCATAGCTATTTCACCTGAAAACGAGCTTAAGCCACTCGGAAATACCTATTTCGAAATCACTTGAACCCTTCAAGAAGGTAATTCAGTTGTCCTTTGAGGTTTTGTTTATCTAGGAGGAAGTTATGCTTTCTACCCCATGTGTTGAAATTGAAATATTTTGAATCACACAGGGCCTTGTATGTAAGCGATAAGCGAAAGACGAAGGAAGTTAGAAGACATAAAGGATGCTGGAACTGATTGATTGTTGAAGTGATTGAAACAGTGAGTGCTGGTATCTGGACAAATAAGACCCAAAAATGGTTGATTTTTGACGAAATTGGAAGAGTCTACGAACTGTGTACGAAATTACCAGGATGAGGAGTGCGAAGTGAAATTGCAGTGAGACGGCTATCTGGCTTGATAACTAGGTGTAGCACAGGTAGGTTTTAAATCTGTAATACGGGGTCGTCTGAGCTTTTTTTTCCGAATTTTTCAGGGAAACTCGCGCAAGTTTTAAATATCTTTCCATTTCGTTCATCTGGGGTGAAGGTATTAAGGTTCTCTAATAATTAAAGGTTGTAACAAGTGCATTGGCAATGCGCTTTACCAATTTTTGAGAGCACTGTGTTTGGGAAAAAGGAAGATCTTCGCAGCCCAGTCTGGTCGGTGCTAGCATGGAAAACTTCGCCAATGCTGGATACGTAAATCCTCACGCATTTGTACTAAATTTTTATATGTTGGTGAGGTCCAGAAACGATGAACGCTGCCTTTTTATTGTATAATCATATGGCATCGTCCCTGTATTTGGGCTAAGGAGATCAAAAAAGTGCGTGCGCGAGACATACAAAACCTGCTACTTAAGGGATAGTGACACAATCGATGTATGGACTCTGAACTTTGGGGTGAAGTACGCATGATAACTGTTAAAGCGAATCTGCGTCAGAATAGAAAGCTTACTAAACTGATCATTCAAGACATCCGTGATTGGCTAAGCTAACTTGATGATATTAGATGAAGTTCTATGTTTATCACGCCGGAGTTCTAGCTGTGAAGATTAGAGCCTCGGCCGCTTGGAATAAACCAGGGTATTTATATAATGCGCGTGTTTTGCCATAATTGGGGCACCCAAGGCCTCAAAGTGGCTAACGCATACATATGTCAACTCCAAACTAGACCGCAATACCATATCGTAAGCTAATCATTCATGAGGAGTCCTGCTCCGGTGTCATTATAGTATAAAGTGATATGTAGAAATCAAACTCTCAAGTGCTGATCGCAAATTGAAAAGACCACACAAAATTACAAGTAGCGCAGTCAAATACACAGCTTTAGAGCTTTGCGCTCATCACTAAGACTATGTCTTACACTCTCGTCTTGATCTAATCACTCTTCTACTGCTCTGGCCAATAATATCGTGTTATTATACATCTTACCCGGATGATCCATCTACTATGGTCTAAAAAATATTATACCACTCGAACTGGAAAAACTACTATTTTATATGCAAATCCATAATTTGTCGATACTTTTGCTGTCTCAAACGTCGTCTAGCCGGCTTACTTAGACGTTTAACCGCTTGTGATTGCCACCCAAAATAGTCCCATTAGTAATGTTTGTCAGATCCGGTGTTTATGGAGCCCGTATGGCTGGTATGAACGCCGCCAGAAACTATGCTACCTTGCGCGAAATTGAAATGCGGTTAAAGTCGATCAAGAACATTGAGAAGATCACTAAGACCATGAAAATTGTAGCTTCTACTCGTTTGTCGAAGGCCGAAAGAGCGAAGGCCACGGCTAGAGAGTACTCGGCCGCCGAACGTGAGTTTTATAACAGCGCTGAAACTAAAGATTTGGAATCTGAAGCCCCTAGTGAATTAATTGTGGCTGTTACCTCTGATAAAGGTCTCTGTGGCTCTATTCATTCACAGTTGGCTAAGGCCGTACGTAACCATATCTCAAAGGCTCCTCAAACGGACTTGGTTTGCATTGGTGAGAAAGTCAAGGCTCAGCTCCTCAGAACACATGGTGACCGTGTGCAATTGGCTTTTAGCGGGGTTGGTAAAGAAGCACCAACTTTTGAAGAATCTGCTTTAATTGCCAACAAGATTTTGCAGCTCGGGAAGCAATACTCAAAGATTCAAATTATGTACAATGACCCAGTGTCCTCCATATCGTTCCAACCCCACATCAAGCCTGTCTACAACGCTGCTGCCATCGAACAATCACCATCATTTGCTAAGTTTGAGATCGATGCCGACAGCAAAGTCTCACAAGACCTGTACGAATTCACTTTGGCCAACCAAATACTTTCCGCTATGGCTGATGGTTATGCGGCTGAGATTTCCGCTAGAAGAAATGCCATGGACAATGCGTCCAAGAATGCTGGTGATATGATCAACAAGTACTCTATTCTGTACAACAGAACTAGACAAGCCGTTATCACAAACGAATTGGTCGACATTATCACTGGTGCTTCTTCTTTGGGCTAAAGTGCGGCCTGATGTGCGCTTTTTAACGAATGACATAAACACTACATATAAGACTCAAATATATTCTAGAGGAAGTTAAAGAAATGGTAGACGCCTAACTTATTTACTGTGCTGAGGCTGAAAACACAATGCTACGCTAAGAATTCGGAAAGGGGGGAACTTGGAGAAGACTCAAATGCTCCCGGTTTAAGCCAATGCATATCAAAGGGGTTGGGCGCTGAAAATGAGAAAAAGAGGCAAGCGAAGGTCATACCTGACAATTCGGGTTAGATCAGGATTCAAACGCCCTCTACAACATGTCTGCATTCTAAAATTCCGTGAAGCGGTTTGTGAAGTATCATAGCGAGTTTCCATAGTGTCAAATACTGGTAATTCTGGAAAGAAGTAGTCAAGCCAGCTAACCTAGACAGTTCTTGTTTGTATACTGCTTAGATGATACTAGTTTCTCATCCTCACAATGCCGAGACGGCCTTCATTAGAAAGGAATTTCTGCTGCCTTCTAAAAGGTTCGAAAAGTGCATTATGTGACCTGCTAAAATGGTTGTTGGAGCAGCTGGGCGGCTAATTCCGTTGACATTAGATATAGATATAATTGACGACCATAAAAGAGCTACTAGTCCTCTTCATCCTTAGTTTTCGCATCTCAAGACCCCCAGTTGGTTCAGAGATGGTCTAATTACCGTTTTGAAAAGTTCGAGCATCAAACGTTATCTGTGGTATTAAACCTCCACCATAAGTGCATCCACTGATAGTCGAAATCTCTGTGGTTGCTAAGAATATAGCCTATTCTATCGTTATTCGAAACGTTTCGAACCTTCTAGTTTGCTAGCTCCCCGAATTTCATAACTCTGAAACCATTGTGAAACCATCTACATACATACGTTCGTTGACAGATATGTATCAAAATTAAAGTAGCCCCTCGATGCATACCATGTAACTTTGCGCCTTCAAAGGCAGCTTCAAATTGCAGCCTCGATTAAAGCTATATAAACGCGCAAATTTCTCTTTACAAGATACCTTGGAGTTATGACATGTAATCGGCACTTTCGCACAAGCCTATAATGATCTCACTCACAATGCTCTGTTACATTGCCAAAAAAATGCCACGCTTCGTCGTGTTGATGTTCGACATGATCGCCATCTTGCTATTGATATTCCTCTTAGTGGGAAACAACAATCCCGCACAAGCTTCAACTTATATGACCAGTTTTCGATTCTCCTCAAATTCACCAATGTACAGCATCATCACAACATCATTTGACGCTCAAAACTCTACTAAAAACCTTGAGAAGGTCGAAGTTCGCGCAGGATACATGGGTATCTGCGTCGTCGACCTTCCTAGCACCTACTCTACTGAAGCTACGCTTTGTTATGATCGGAAGAATGTCTCGAACGTAGCTCTATTTCAAGACCTCGGCGTTAAAGTGTTCAATATACGGACGTCGGATAATTCAGCCAACTCTACAGAATCTACCGAGCTCAACATTCTGCAACTTGCCCAGGACAACTCGGTCAAAGTCGTACACCCGTATATTCTCATGGCAGTCATTGTTCTATCTTTGCTAATGTTTTGTGCTACCCTGTGTACCACCATTCCCAAATTTCCGGGCAAGAACTACGTTCATTGGTTCTTGCTAGTCCTTAGTCCCGTTTTGACATTGCTTTGGGGACTTGGTGCCATGTGGACCAACGTGGCGATACGCTCCGGCAGTTCGTACATTCCGCATGCCTCAATGGGCATTATCGAAGTTAAGACGGGAACAAAGGCCAGTACATTAGCTTGGTTTGCTTTCGCTCTTCTAATTGTCAACTGTCTTATCCTATGGGGGTTATACTTCAGAGACCGCAGGTCTCTGAGCAAAGAAATCGATAAAATACGCGCAAGGCCTGATAATTTCAATTCCAGATACCGTAGCGATGGTTCCACATTGGCCAGCAAGTACTGATGCTTTGAATTCGAGGAAAGATGTATATTTTAGTCGATGTTTCTAGTGTACCGTACAAGGCATCCTGGCATCGGGAAAGCTCGTGACATCGGAACTACTTTATCCACTCACCTTTAAAATAAGCTTGGATACTTTCAATCTGCCAGTTGAGGCTAAAAGCACCTCTGGGCTCTACACTATCGGCGGTTATCGGAGTCTTTTTTCAAGTTTTGAAATGACCATATCCGAAGTAGGTTTTGTGGCTCTTCGAGCGCTGAAGCTTGTTCTTCTAATGATTGTACTCCCGATAGTACGGTTATTGAAGCTTTTAGTGCTTCCTATCAAGAGCTGGTTTCAGAGGCTCGACAAGCGGTATAGAATCCGTGACGATTGGTACATTGCGACTTATTTTTTGACTGCTGTTCCTCGCTATATATGGAGCGTATATCGTGGGAGGTTCCAGTTTTGGTACATATTCCAACATCATGTCAGGCACAACGGTGATCGACCTTGCATCTCGTACACAAAACCACTTGCTGAGAAGGGTACATTCGAGCTAGAGACATATACCTATCGCGAAACTTATGACATCATCCTGAGACTATCGCATCTTTTGTACCATGAATATGGAGTTAGAGAGAATCACACAGTGGCCATGGATTATGCAAATAAGCCTATGTTTACATTCATGTGGTTTGCGCTATGGAATATTGGTGCAGTTCCATCTTTCTTAAACTACAATTCTATCGGAACCCCATTAGTTCACTCCATAAAGATTGCTAATGTGAGGGCTGTGTTTGTCGACTCGCAAGTTGCCTACACCATGAAAGAGACTGAAGATACGATACGGAAAGAACTATCGCAGGTCAAAGTGCACTACCTCTCGGATGAAAAAGTGTACGACGTCATTATGAATGTGAAATCTGCCCAATTCCTACAGGCGGTAGAAAAGCGTTCGCCGCCTTTCGCTACCGACTTTCAACCCGCATGTCTAATTTATACATCTGGTACTACTGGGTTACCCAAGTCTGCTATCATGTCGTGGAGAAAAGCAGTCATTGGATGTTCCTTATTTGGCTACGTCATGCGAATCAAGAAAGATTCAACGGTGTTGACCGCTATGCCGCTGTATCATTCAACCGCTGCTCTGTTGGGAGTTTGCGCTGTGTTTTCACAAGGTGGATGTGTCGCTATATCAAATAAGTTTTCGGCGAGTTCATTTTGGAAACAAGCATATCTGACTAAATCTACGCATGTCCAATACGTTGGTGAAATCTGTCGTTACCTATTGCATGCACCTGTATCAGAATACGAGACAAAACATTGTGTCAAGGTGGCTTATGGGAACGGCCTCAGAGCCGACATCTGGCAAGAATTCAGAAACAGGTTTAGAATTGAGGTTATTGGCGAGTTTTACGCCTCCACAGAAGCACCTTTCGCTACCACAACGTTCCAAAGAGGAGATTTTGGTGTCGGAGCTTGCAGAAACTACGGAACTGTGATCAACAAGATTCTTTCAATCCAGCAAACAATAGTCCGAGTAGATTCCGAGGACGAAAGCACTGTTTATCGAAATTGCAAAGGCCTTTGTGAAGTGGCCCCACCTGGCGAACCTGGTGAAATGCTGATGAAAATCTTCATGCCTAAGAAACCAGAAGCAACTTTCCAAGGCTATCTTGGTAACAAGAAGGCTACAAAGTCCAAAGTTCTACGTGACGTTTTCAGGAAGGGTGATGCTTGGTATAGGTCAGGGGACTTACTCAAATCTGATGAGCATGGATTGTGGTATTTCGTAGACAGAATGGGTGATACTTTCAGGTGGAAATCAGAAAATGTGTCTGCTACTGAGGTGGAAGACCAAATAATGGCTTTTGCCGACTTCACAATTTCTGCAGTTGTCGTTGTAGGAATCAAAGTACCTGATCACGAGGGAAGGGCAGGGTTTGCGGTCCTAGAATTAGCAGCACAAGCTCGGAACTTGCGTGGTGATGTTAAGTTTTTGAATGAAATGCTTTTAAATCTAAAGAAAAGTATACCCAAGTATGCCCTACCCACATTTGTCAAGTTTGTTGATGAAATTGAGCACACCGATAATCATAAGATCAAGAAGAAGGCCTATAAAAACCAAGTTTTGCCTCATGGAGCTGGTGGTGACGATATTTTGTACTGGTTGAAGGATTCCATGGAGTATAAACCCCTCACTAACACTGATTGGATCGGGATCAAATCAGGCGTCGTCAAGCTATGATCACATAGTAGTGGAGCGCCTATTTCAACTCGTGGCATCTTATTATTCGCTGTATACGGAGTTGTATCAATGACAACAGACATCTAACTTCATAAATTAGCATTATCTTTTAAGCATACTTCTTCCAAATTATCGCACCCAAAACCGCTACGGTTAAGCATGGCATTGCCAAAATTTGTGTCATCTCGGAACGTTCAATTTTGCAAGTGCCAGTGACGACTCGGTTGGCTTGTTCGTCCTGATTAAAAGAACCTGTGGCGTAGAAAAAATCGAGAAGTTCGTCCTTTTCTTTCCAAACGTTAAGTAACCATTCCGTGAATTTATTTTCGTCGTCCATGGGAATATCATGGAGGTCGAATGCTCTTAGGTGAATGTCAACAAGTTTCGGCGATTGACCTTTCAAGAAAATGTTGCCCAATTTGTAGATATCTTGGCCATACTCGTGCTGTTTGACCCCGGAATAGCCAATTGTAGCGTCATAAACCACTTCGCAGCTATTTCTGAGCCCTTGCAGAGCAAACCTCAGGCCTGTCATCCTGGGAAGCACTAAATTCTTAAACTTTGGGAGGTCGGACTTGGACGCAAAGATCTCGCTCTTATTCCGTGTATTTTGGCTCAAATTTGTACCCTCTGGGAAAATGATCAATGAGAACGGCCAACTTATTTGCTTTTCGTCAACTTCGCTGGAACCTTGGTCTTTCCAAATTTCAAGTCCATCTTCAGTTTTTGTAGTATAATTTTTGGAAGCCAGCGCTCCGATGCCTCTGGCATTATGATCAATTTCGCTCAGTCGGTTGGCCAGATGGATCTTGTCTTGGCTCCACTTGCGGTTCATAAAAATGAACTTGAAATTTCTCATTCCGTAACCCATCACAGGTATGCGTGCCAGAGATTGCTTCAGCATAATAAACACATTTCCTGCTAATCCGCCTGTATACGCTAACCACCATAGGAAAACCCAGTCCGTATAAATTTGATGATTCGAAATAATGATAGACTTCCGCTTTAGACTTGAGATCAGCCCACCGGTCTTGAAATTTTGCACCACTAGATTCCTTGGGATAGTATGATTGTCGGTAGTTATTCTCACATTTGAAGGTGCCACAATGGTTAAAATTGTTACCAAAAGAAGAATGAAACTCTTCTTAGTATAATTGAGGTGTTTTTGTTTGCGAATTGGATTGTTGGCGAAGACCAAATTCGCAATGAGTTGGTGGGTTACAATGGCGAACGCCCCCTGAAGAAGAATCACAATCGATGCCAATGTGAGGAGTAGCTTTCTGGCCCTTTGAGCCACCACAGTGGCTGTCATAGTGCCAAGGTTACGATCAAGTACCTACGACACCTTACAATTAAATATAAGTGAGGTTAGTGTGGTAGATCCTTGACCCAATCTGGAGTTTATGATTTAATTGATGCCTACAGACACCCAAGATAAATAAGCATATTGATGTGTAAGGTCAAAGGAAGGAGTATCACGTGCTATAAATTGTAAGATGTTTCCTAGCCACGTTCACGGTGCGCTCGCAGCTGGCTCCACACTCCTAGCAGTCGTGGATGTTTCATACACTGTGGTAGCCGTCCGTCTGAATTAAACAGATCTGGGAAGTATATTTTAAGCCAAAATACAGGAGCGGGTTGATCCACAGATCACCTTCCGAAGACCTGAGTTCTAGAATATTACTTTGACTATTTGAGTAGCCAGCTATGGAATAAGCATGCGCACTCATTCAAGGAGCCTCTTGATATATATAAGAAAGATCTCAGTATATTTATTTTCTAGAGACCTTCGGTTTTATCGGCTAGTATGGTTCAAGCTTTGTTACCGTAGTTGTAAAGCTGTAGTAAAAACCGTAGTTATCTCAGCAGAACCTTAGTACTGACACTTGCTGGTATCAACATGTATCGGTAGAATTTAATTGCGCCTCCGCAGAGTATTTCATCGATACAGACCACGCAATCTATTCCAATTTGTCGTACAACTTTTGAAGATCGAAATTCTCCCTCCAGTCGTCGCCCTTAATTTTTAGGACAGCTAATACGGAGCTTGCAGCGATTACAATGAACGCTAGCATTGTGAAAGCCCACCCAGTTCCCATGCCATTAAGCATGGGTTCGGTGACAAAAACAGCTACCGCGGCAAAAATTTGACGAATAAGATTGTTAAGGGCAACACCTGTAGCTCCTTTTCCTGGTAAAGAGTCTACAAGGTACGCCATTGTTGCTCCGATAGTCATCATGGAAGCGAATCCAAAAAGTGCAGTTCCCACCAGCGGAGTGACCCAGTGCTGCTTTTTGTCTAGACACCATCCAAAAATGAGCAATGATATCGGGAAGCAAACTACTGCAGTGAATACATTCCACGAAATCCGGGCTTCTGGAGCCAAGATACCATGTTTCTGTTTGTATCTCTTGAGTAAATTGTCAACCCAACGACCACCATAAATGGACGCGAAGATGTAAGTCACCGAGTTAGGAATATACAAAAGGCCCACGTACAATGGCTTGAAATTGTACGGTGGCCTGGAGTATCTGTATTCGATGGTCATATTAACGAAATATAAGGTCGCAAATGAAATGGCTGAGAATATGATCGCCAGTAGTACGGGTGGAAACCTCAAAAAGTGCAGTGATTTGAGTGGCCTGATAAGGTACACATAGAGTGCATTAGTCCAAAACCTGTGACGACGTTTCAAAGGTTCGCTGGGGACTGCTCCAGCGTTATTACGATCAGTTTCCATCTTCTCCAGTTCATTTTCAACATTGGTTTTCCATCTCTTGATCTCTCCGTCCCGTAAGCGCTGTTCTAGTCTACGATCCCTTGTCTGTAGTTGAGTGATCTGAGGCGCCATAACGTCGCCATGAGGGCCATCTTCAGCTGGTGGATATTGTGTCAATTCGCTCGTTCTAGTGATAATACGATTGATCTCTACATCATCTTCCACCACTTCAGAATCGCAGTGGACAATTCCATCATATTCTTTTGCCCTTTTTTTGTCCTTCTCCTCTTCCAAACCATCACTTGTTGTTTCATCTGGTTCAGCCTTAACACCACGGCGCCGCTGCGCTAAGATGGCAGCAATGGCGCTCTTGCTCTCTTGTAGCCTGAGGGTCTCTGGTAGCAGGAGCGTCAGCAAAAGTACCGTAGTCCCTGCCAGGATAACAAGAAACCATTGCGTAGATCTCCAGCTCCACCTACTCACCAGTAAGGACCCTATAATTGGGGCAGTCAGTGGAGCCGTCAAAGCACCCAAGTAATAGTATCCCAAATATTTGCCTCTTTCTTCTGGTCGGAACAAATCTGCTACTGTGCCAGCTCCAACACTCTGCACACTAGCAGAAGAAGCACCACAAAGCATGCGGAATACGATAAACGCGCTGATATTGGGAGAAAAAGCGCTCCCAATACAAAAAGCAAACAATAGAGTGAAACTAAGCACGTAAACGGTTCTGCGTCCCTTGAGCTCTGACAGAGAAGACCACCAGATGGGTAAAATGCCAAGGCTCAGCAGATAGATCCCCACCGAAACATTGACCATTATCGTAGAAGTTTTGAAATCGCGAGTTATAGGATTGATAGAGGGGTAAATGATAGATGTACCCATGGGACCCATCATGGCAGCAAATGCTATCAGAAGAACAATTAACCCTTTTAATTTTGGTGGATAGTCTCGGGAATCTTTGTACTCCGGAATTAGTGCCAAATTAGCTAAAATTCCTCGTCTTTCCGCTCGGGGAACCATCAGATTCTTATCTCTGAGTGTGCTTCTCTTGGATAGCCTTGTGTCATTGATATTTAGTTCATTTGGGTGCAAGCTATGTGGGTTTGCCAAATAACTTCCCGGTACAGTTTCGAGGGAGCTACTGCTGTGCAAAGAAGACTGATCTTCAGCTCTAAGTTCGGGTTCGGTGAAACTTCTCATCGTTCATGGTTCGTGAAGAGGTCTGTAGTGCTTGGTAAGCCGTTCAATGGTTCTTCTCTGGCAACACAACCTACTTAATCAAAACGATCTTTATTTCATATGAGATCCGATAAAAGAAATAGAACAACTATAATCTATAATCTGCTATGGATAGGCCAGGTGTAAAGGAATGAACCCATATAAATACTTTCGATACCACTATGATGGTCTCAATATTTCGGCAGAGGAGGTCCTGAGTAAAGAGTCATCTCGAGGAATGGCATAAAGGTAGCGTATCTGTCTGTCCTAATTGAAATTCCACCGGAATTTTGGGCTGATTCGTACAAGCATCGGTCGACCATCTTGACTTTGTGCAAGGAAAATTAACACAATGGCGTGAGCTGGATGCCACTTGCTCTCTTGCGGCTGACCAGAACTACATCATTAGCAGAAGAAGCTGCATATTCCGTAGTCTGACTCTTTCCCCCATGATGTGGTCTTCCTACGGCTCCAAGTAGCGACTCTGTGTGCTAGTCTCAAGGTCTTAGTCTTGGAAAGGCGTTATGAGCCGCTTCCTACTGTCGTAAAACAAGCGATGCAATGAGTACACAAGAATTGTGTTGAGAATACGCAGACAGTACTGCAAAAACTGCTCAGTACTGGCGTTGTCACTCAGAGGGCACAAAGAGTGTAAACTCCACCGGCGAGCACAAAATCTCTTAGTGTTGACACCTTTCAATGTCCTAAAGGTCAGGTTCACATCTCCTGGATTTACCACTATCGCGTCTACAAAATGACGCGGGCCACCGATCTAATGCCAAAAGCCCTCTATTTCTCCCACAGAAGCAAGCACCACTTCAATGCTTTCACTTTCTTTAACGCCTATTTCCCCGTCCTAAGAGTGTGTAATGAGCTAGCTTTTTGGCTTCGAATTATAAACAAGTATTCCTTTGACACAACCGCTTCCGTCCCCAAGAAAAACCTATACTTGGGGCTTTCTTTCTTTGAACCGTCTGTCTTGGACTTTGGTCAACTCCTCCTGATTCCAATCGTCCGAACAGTTGGTTTTATTGGCCTTGTTCATTTTTATATTGTGTAAAATCTCGGTCCGTCTTTTCCGCCATCTAGGATCTTCAGGAATTTCGAGACAGAGAGGCCGCAATAAGTGACTTGAGCAAAAATCCACAAACAAGCTGGTGAATCTAAGTCGAGTCGAAATGTGACAACCGCTTCGCCAATATTAGGATAGCATCCTTTTTCTTAACGGGCTGAGACATGTTCGATGCATGAATCGATTTCTATTTTGGTGGACCCTGCATGAAATAGATAATTACAGAGTACGGAAGTAACTGGATTGTCGAGGATTGTTGGCTAACGCTTGCAATCACTCAACATTTGTATTGCGCGGTAGAAAAGGCTAACCTTTGGTAGCTATCAGTGCATCATACCCTATTATCCAATTTTGTATTGTCCTGATGAGCTCAAGCGTTAGTACGCCTGGTTCTGGTTTTGTATAGAGACATATCAAAAATCAATGTCCATTTTATTGCGGCTTGTAGAAATGGCTGGGGGTGAAGGGCATGCGCACTATTTCTATGGGTAATTTCTTGTTGCGTACGTTAACCATCAACTTTGTGCCAGACTTGCGGTAGGCCTTTTCCACGTAGGCTTGACCTATGTTGATACCACCGAGTGAGGGAGAAGCGCTGCCGGAGGTGGTGATTCCCAAGAGTTTTTGGCCATCCTCTGAGAAAAGCTGCGAACCTTGGCGAGCTGCAGGACCACGTCCTAGGTATTTGAACCCTACACGCGCCTTAGTCGCGGATTTGTTGTTTATTTGGTCCATGATATGGTCGAAGCCGTTAAATTTCCCCAAGGAGCCATCCCTGCGGCTCTTGGATACCAACCAAGTAAGTGAAGCCTCCACCGGGGTAGTTGTTTGATCCAATTCATGGCCATACAAGCACATTCCGGCTTCCAAACGTAAGCTATCTCTTGCGGCCAAGCCAATGAGGTGCACAGCTGGGTTGTTTAAGAAGTGAGTGGCCAGTTTCACAGCACTGTCGTTGGCGACAGAGATTTCAAATCCATCTTCACCGGTGTAACCAGAGCGGGCCACATCCACCTCAAAATCTCCCGCTACCGTGTAACGTCTGCGTTGACCAAAATATAAATCTTTTAGTGACTCGATTCCGCCAGCGACCACGGATCCCAGTGCGCCTTCAGCTTCTGGGCCTTGGAGAGCCAAAAGCGCCCTTTCCTTGACCGCTTCCCACTCACAATCGAAACCTCCGATTTGCTGCTTCAAAAATGCAACATCCTGCTCGATACACCCAGCGTTGGTTACAATGCTAAAATCGTTTTCCCCCACTTTGGTGATCAATGTGTCGTCCACAATTCCACCCTCTTCGTTCAACAAAACCGATAATGTTCCCTGGCCCACAGGCAAGTTGTAGAAGTCTGTAGGAGTTATCCGATGCAGAAATTTGGTGGCTTCGGTACCTTTCAGCGTGCTTTGAAGCATGTGAGAAACGTCAAATAGCCCTGCATGAGTTCTGGTCCAATTGTGGGATTCTATATGCGTTTGTTGAGAATATTTTACCGGCATTGCGTAACCGGCGTATGGAACCATACTTCCACCACATTTGACATGTATATCGTACAACGCTGTTTTCTTCAGCACTCCGGCAGCAGGAGCAGAACTAAACCGTTTAAAGATCATCGTAGGAAGTCTGCGGAAACTGGAAAAATGGCTAGTAAGAGAGCTCTATGCCAAATCAAAAGTCTTAAAAGTTTAGTCCCATCTCTCAATTCGATGTTCTGAGCTGGAACACCTTTTTTAAATACCTGGAGATGCTTCGGTTTTTTGGCCTATTATCGTTTCTTGACTCGTAGAAATCGCATGATGGTGACTCGGCCATAGGTCGAAAACGGGTCAATCAGGACGGGATCAGACTCTGTTCAATTTGTTCGTTGAAAATGTTTTTTTGAGGACGAGCTGTGCCGCGGATGTGGCAGTTGACCAACCGAGATGGTTAACCTAGTTGAAATCGCCAGTATCTGTTCAAGTGATCCTCGTCTTCCGTACATATAGTAGAGCAGTTTTCCTAATAAATAGTGTGCTTAAGTTGTTCAATCTGCAAAAACAAAGGAGTAAGCGAAAAAAGCTACTTTTGGACATCGAATATCAAAATGCTCTAAGTCTATGCTTGGTCTTGAATTACCATCTTCTCCAACTCTTTCCAGCCGCTTCCTTCTCTCCTCAGTTTCTCCCACTAACTCGTCACCATGTATCATCCCTCCTTATCTATTACTAAGCACTTCTTAACCTTATTTACAAGTTTCGTTTTCTGTTGTCAGGTAATTGATTTGTAGAGCTCGCTTGACTAGTCCCTCCGAGGCTTGTCAAAATACCTTGTCACAAATACATCGCAGCTAGCTATCAACTTGATGAAAGTTGCTACGCCAACCAACGTCTGATCCACCTTATTCCAAGGTTCCAAAATGCCCCGCTCTAACGCTGAACATTTCTCCGGCAGAAAGGCAGATCTAAACTCTGGATCAGCGATGGTCTTTGCTATAGATATTGAGGCTTGGTATTTGTGCGTGTCATAAAGATTATTCAAGGTGTTTGCCATTGGTACTGTCAAATTCTCAATAACTGCTTGATGGCCCAAAAATCCTGGATCTTGTTTGTGAATATCTTCTAGTGTCCTGACGGCCTTCGCCAATGCAATGCCTTGAGAAGGTATCCAACCTTGCGATAAACCGTGACATAGCAGGTTGTTGATAAGATGATCAAGTTGTGCTCTTCTGTGATCAATTTCAAACTCACTCTGACCTCCCACATGCAGAGTCACTGTAGTCCTCAATGCATCATTCTCAATGTTGGTCCCAAAGTTGTACAAAAATGCTTCGCCGGTGGTAGCTTTAAGTGACTCTAATGAACCAAAATAATGAGTCGCAGATGCCGAGCTTGGCACGTATTCACTGAACTTGGGTGAGTAAATGCTTCCTAATCCATGAGGTAACTTCAAAAAATTAAGAAAATCGAGGTTTTCCTCTATGCTTACGTCGTTATGATCGCGCCTAGAGTACTTCAAAAGTAGCCCTTGCGAATTCACGTTTTGTCTTCTATTCTTGTTATTATGAATTGTTATGGCTGCAAGCGCATCTCCCTTGCACTCTCCATTCACGACAATGAGCAGTGATTTCTCTTGCTTTCCAGCGTAATACAAGGCGGGAAGTACCTTATTAGCGTCACGTAAGTCGCCGTCATGAAGCAAGACTAACATTGGGGCATTTACTGAGACCAGTTTATTGTTCGTAATTTGGAGTGATCTTAAATATGCCTCATTTGAATCAATGATACCTCCAGGATATTTCCAACCCTTCGAGACCTCTATTTGGTCTTCAGTTCTTCTTCCTCGTGTCACTCGGACCACATCGTCAGACCGTAGTCCGTAATCGAGCTCGACCAACACTTTTCTAATTGATTCTGAGTCTCTCTCGTCGGAGCACATCTGTTGCACTAACAGGTCAATTTCATGTGATTCCTTTATCAGAATTCGGCTTTCCTGTAGAAAAGCTCGTACCTTGGCCAAAGCTATCTGTAATCCACAAATCATCTCCCGAGTAGGATACTGGTTGTATCTCTCGGTCAAAGATCGTGTGAGCGTTGCGCTGAGAGCTGAGATGTTTTTCTGATGGCAATCCATAAACAATTGTAGACCAATTTTGCCCAGTTTGATGGTGGAGTTTCTCTGGACGGCTGGATTCTCGGCTTCTGATAATTGCAAGGAAGTCAAAAACTCCTTCAAAACATAGTTGAGACTGACAGAATCATTCCCAGATACAAGTTGCGGAAGCCTCTTATATTTTCCGGAGAACAAGATTGATCTATTGTAAGACGATGAGAGGATGACTTTTTCGAGCAAATTGACATGAGAAAGCAGGTCTTGTCGGGTCTTCAGCTCTGAACCATTATATATTGGCGTGTGTAACGTTTTGACAGCTCTTACGCTATTCGGACGAGCACATCGACCGATTCTCAACATTTGTTTGTTTTCAGTTGATCAAAAGTTGAAGAAAGAGATCAAAACTTTTAAAATTACGTTTAAGGCTTTAAACTTTATCAAGTGAGGTCGTAAACTTAAATTATGAATCAAGTGTTCAATAAATAGTACTCATGGGAACGTTCTGTTCTAGTTAGAATCACCACCATAAGTTCACCTTTTAAATATTCTGCAAGCTACTGGGATGTTTACCCACCCGTAATTGGTTCCATTGGGATAAAATATCCAGAAGTGCTTGAGAGTATATACACATTAAATGTCCGACTTTGTGGACGTCGCAAGGCTTTTCCTCCGTGGATTAGGGCCCTGAGCTTTTTGAAGAAGATTCTGCAGCTCTAACGGGTAGTACGCTTTGCGAACATTTGTATAAATGGTATGGCGACCGACGTACGGCACTGAAAGTCAGATTTGAAATTCGTTACCGTGAACGGAGGTCCTTACCTACTCGACTGCTCCTGTAGGGCGGATACTTTCTGAGCATATGTGACCCATTTCCAACACGCTCTGCCCACCATATTCTAACTCATTTGCATCAGCTGAGATCGTAGTACTTTTCCTTCTCGATGTCCAAAGACTCCGCCTGGAAGTCCAGATGTGGAAACAACTTAGTAGTGTGCGATGACCCACCTCGGCTGTCTTCAACAATCTTAACAATGCTATCGACCACAATGTCAGAACCTACACTATCGCTACTGCTCGGTATTATCAGATCTGCGTGAGCTCGTGTGGGTTCGATGTACTTGTGCATTTCCGGCCTAAGGCCGCGCATGTACTCCCTGATAAGTTCTGCTAACATTTCCGAGTTCTTCACATCGTGCAGATGGATGAGGTCAATCAAGCGGCGATCGCCATCGCTGTCCAAAAAGACTTTCAAATGTGCCAAGTCATTAATTTTAGGGTCGAAAAGTGCATATCTTCCACAAACAAGAACGGCTTCCCAAGCTTGCAAGTCTGTACTATCCTTCAAGAGACCCAAAACCTGTTCAAAATCGTAGTCCTTATCAGAATACGTCCTTTCTCTGGATTTAAGGGTCTTGTCCAAATCAGCAATCACCACATCAGTATCAACAAAGGCGTCCAGGAGTGACTTCTGGATTTGTAAAACGGTCTTACGAATGTCAGTAATGTGGCCACCACCGATTGATACGATGATGCGTGGCATACAAAGCTTTATTCCTTTATAAAGCTGTCTAATTATATGATGAGTTTTCATGAAATTTTTACAACTGAAATGACTGGTCAATATAGCATAAGATGAGGTGAGATGAGATGATCATCTTACTGACGAACAGAAACCACAGGTGCGAAATAGAGGCATCGAGAATCGTTTGATAATGTCTTTCAGCAGAGAATCAGATGCCAAACTTAAGTTCAAAGTTTCCGGAAAACTCAGGGTCTCTGCTACCTTTGAGGCGATGAATTTAAAAGATGATCTACTGCGGGGGATTTATTCCTACGGGTTTGAGGCTCCATCTGCAATTCAGTCAAGAGCCATCACCCAGATTATCTCTGGTCGTGATGTGATTGCACAGGCCCAGTCAGGAACTGGTAAGACAGCAACGTTCACCATAGGGATGCTACAAGTGATTGACTTCAAATCGAAAGAACTTCAAAGCATGATTCTATCACCTACCCGAGAACTGGCCAAACAAATCTCGCAGGTAGTCGGTAATCTAGGAGATTACATGAACATTTCGGCGCACGCCGTTACGGGCGGAAAAACCATGCAAGTTGACAACAAGAGACTCAGCCAAGGTTGCCATGTAGTAAGCGGTACACCGGGGCGTGTGCTTGACATGATCAAGAGACGCATTTTGAACACTAGGCACTTAAAAATGCTTGTTTTAGACGAAGCAGATGAGCTGCTGAGCGAAACACTTGGTTTCAAACAACAGATATATGATATCTTCGCAAAACTACCGACGTCAGTGCAAGTGGTTGTAGTCAGTGCCACAATGAGTAGGGATATCCTAGAGATCACCAAAAAGTTTATGAGTGATCCAGCTAAAATACTAGTGAAACAAAGCGAAATCTCGCTCGAAGGAATCAAGCAGTACCATGTGAACGTGGACCGCGAAGAATGGAAGTTCGACACCCTCTGCGACCTCTATGACTCACTCACGATCACTCAGTGTGTCATTTTTTGCAACACGAAAAAAGTAGTGGATTGGCTATCCACAAAACTATCCCAAGCTAATTTCGCAGTGGCATCCATGCATGGGGATATGAAGCAAGAAGATCGAGACCGAGTAATGAATGATTTCCGTTCTGGAAATTCACGAGTTTTAATCTCAACTGATGTTTGGGCACGGGGAATTGACGTTCAACAAGTATCGCTGGTTATAAACTACGACCTACCCGAACACTTGGAAAACTATATCCACCGAATTGGGCGGAGTGGAAGGTTTGGACGGAAGGGCGTCGCTATCAATTTCATTACTCAAAATGACGCCAAGAAGCTCAAGGATATCGAAAGCCACTATAGCATTAAAATCCGAGCGATGCCCGCTGACATCCAAGAGCTAACATAAAGCGGGATCTCAAATTACAAAACGGTATACAAAAGCTTTCATAATAGTACACAGATAAAGTACTTTAGGGGGTACTGAAGAGACTATATAATTGGTCGTTTCGCGTCCTATATAGTTGGATTAGCCTTTCCAGGTCCAATGACTCAGTCCTCAAAGGCTCAAATTTTGATAAAGCAGAAATAGTTACTTCATGATTATCGTCTTCGGCAATTTGGTAACTTAACTGCTTGAAATGGTCACTAATCAGCTCGACGTGCCTCACTTCAAGCTCCGCATTGGTCTCAATGACTACAACGTTCTCAATTTGAGGATCTTCGTGTTCTGTCAGGCTTTCGTGGTCGTCTTCAAATATATATTTAACATTAGTAGGGAACATTAGGGCTGTTGATTCATGATCGGGATGTTGCACATGCGGGGTACTGCTCAACCCATGCTTAACGTTGCAGTCCAGAACTGAGATAAGAAATGGATCCATTTAGATTAGTAAAGGAAGGTTAAATCAGTACATTAAGTGGGGGCCAATCAATAGTCAAAACTATGTTCACAGAAGAAGTGATGGTTACATATTTGCCCTATGAATATCGACATCTTGTAGTGGCCATCTCAAGTTTGAATAGGAAAAAAATATTTCAAATGATCCAACCGAGGTTCGAACTCGGGATCTTCGCCGTGTAAAGGCGACGTCGTAAACCACTAGACCATTGGACCTTGTCTTCTTCCTGCCTTCTCGCGAACGCCTAGTAAATGCTGTTCTGACGGTTAGGCCGGAAAAGGTAGGTCAAAATAAAACCCACTTATATGCCGGTCGAAGCCAAACAATTCAGCAATATCAATGAAGTTGAGGAGCGCTTATTTTTAAAATACCTGTGATGGCGACACATGAGTTATTGCGAAAAATAACTAATAGATCAGCTCCTAATACGGTAAACGCCAAATTATATTTTATGAATGATGACAACCCGTCTACCATTTGCACATGCCTTGCGCTGTAAATAGCGCAATAAATAGGAACGGCCAACCTATTAGGACAATGTCACATAAATAATTCATTAATCATGGAGACCGGTGTTGAGTCACAATATACGATGATTCCGACTTACTTTCCATGCTCTTACTCGAAAAAAATAGATATTTACTACATCCGTATTTGAGTATTCACTGCCTGTTAGTTGTCATAGTCTGAAGATCCCAACTATATTTAAAACTTCAGCCACAACGCAACTATTTCAACATATACCAAGTTTAGGCTCGATCATATCTTCGTAGAAATTGTGTCTGCTGCCAACATTTAGCTTGAGAAGAAACATATTTAACCATGAAAATCGACGCTCCAATCCACATAAACGCCCCTGCATCTATGGTGCGCGAAAAGGTCCTGGATTTTGACAACTACAGCAATTGGAACCCATTCTTTATTTCTATCAAAGTCTTTAACGACACGGATAAAAAGGAAAGCAAGATTGTTCCAGGCGATCATTTGGACGTCTGCATGAAAGATGCTCAGAGCGGCAAGATCTCAAATTTCCAGCCCATTGTTTTGGCCAACGACCTGGAAAAATTGGAGTGGCGAGGAACTCTGTTGGGAGCTTGGTTTTTTGCGGGCACCCACCGGTTTGAGTTCAACAACAGCGACAACGGACGCAGTTGCGTATTTAGACAGGTTGAAGAGTTTAGCGGGGTCGCGTTGCCACTGCTGAAGTCGTTTCTAAGTGGGACCCCCAAGGGATTCGAAGTTATGAATGCAGCGCTCAAAAAGGAGTGCGAATCGAAGCGATGAGTGTGGTGCTTTCGCCAGTGCGTAGGAAATAGAAGCCAATGGGTGTGAACATGGATAATCAAATGGAATAACTGGAATAAATGGAACTCTATCTGCTTTCTGTATCTTTATCACGGAACTCACATTAGGTGATAGCGATCCAGAAAAGCAATAATAAATATATAAACTAAAATCATGGCAAATGAAATGAGTGTATTCAGGATCAAGAGACACGACCTTACTATGGAGAGATAAACATGCAGCTTCCTTTAATATCAATCAATTCGCGTAGCCAATTATGGATGGAAAATACTTATGTGAGTACCGAGGATTTTTCCAAGAGTCCTTGTGCAGATTATCAGACTATACCTTTATCGGATTTCTGTGTCTCTATCACCCAACATGAGTTAGGTGAGGTTATCAGTAATATCGTCAATAGACATGTTGTGTTACTTAATATACTATTACTTGTGGTGAACTCGGTGCTGTAAATCCCTCCCTGGTATTTCCAGACGTGAAGAGTGGGATCTCAACATTTGGAATAAACGATCGGTGTTTATACAATTATTTGGGTAATCAGTTCTGACATCGAAAAATGTTCTAGACCAGATAACTAATTGCGCCCAGTCTACATTCTTGGGTGCAGTAATATGAAACAGGGTGTGCATAGCTACTGTCCAAGCTCAGGGTCTAGAACTCAGTATTCTGTTGGTCTATCTGAGAGCCTGATGTCCAATTTATCACTTTGCACTATTCTGTCGTAGTGCGAACTACATGAGCACTACACCAATATCCGTGTAGGATTCCGACAACCTTAAACCCAGGCTTGGATTTGACCACGATCAGAACATTACGAGCATTCTTAGTTGGGCTTGAAATTACTTTCTATTACTCTGTCATCATATGATAACCGTCTTCACCCTTCTCAAGGACCTCGCCTGACGATATAAGTATCATACGGTGGTTTTGACAGTTTTACTACCCAATGACGGCCAGCATCACATGTTTATTTCAATCTTTCCAATACTCACCTTTCGCTAATGTTCCCATTGACCAGTTTCAGCATTGTTACAAATATTAAATCGGCGGCTGCGTCACAGAGATAGCTACTACTGCTAACACAACCGTATTTGACTTCAAAGTGGTCCTCTACTTACGCAGTGGGCGAATCCGGATTATCTTGGAACAAGTACGTCACATCATTATCGCGTCTTTGCAGGTAGCTAGTCGAAGACCTAAAGGTGCGAAACGTGTAAAGTTGTCTATGATCGTGATTTCGATGCTAAGGATGTCCTGCCCAAGCACATCATCCAAGCTTACGTAGTGCTCAGAAGCCTACCTCTATTTGCCACTAGGAGGAAATACTCGTAATTATTTTTACTACCAAGTAGATTCACCATCAGGATCTTGTAATAACATCCAGGCCTCTTACTTATTACTCATACCTTCTTGCATTTTCCATGTCGCTTGGGCTATTTCTCTCGTGGTAGCTCCGAACTTATGCTTCTTGGGTCGGCAGTGATGCCCTGAAAACAACTGTAGCAGTAACACTACGATCTCGATGGTGAAAAAGGTTTACAGGTAGCAGGAGAGTAGACGCTCCTCTAGCAGCTCGTGAAGTACTCTACTTAAACACATTGCTCAGCGTCGAAACACATTACACCATTGCGCGATCACTTGAAGTGATTTGAAGTGTAACAGGGTATCTATCATGGTATCTATCACCAGATTCCATGGACCTACGCAGATTGAAAAATGCCGATATCGTATCAGGTGATGAAACGTCAAATTTTCGAACCATGAATTTGAACACATAGCTATGGCTTGATTCTATCTCGATAACTCCTGCTCAAGCCGTTGAGCAATCTCTCAAACACTTTCTGGGAGAAACATGCTAGATATAACTCAATTCATCGAAGAAAAAGGTGGAAATCCAGAGCTGATCAGACAGTCTCAAAAGGCTAGACACGCCAATGTTGAGATCGTTGACGTGATTATTGCTGACTACAAAGAATGGGTCAAGACACGTTTCCAATTGGACGAGCTGAACAAGGAGCAGAACAAAGTTCAAAAGGAAATTGGTTTGAAATTCAAGAACAAAGAAGATCCAAAGGAGCTTTTGGCAAAGAAAGATCAGATTGCGTCAGATAAGAAGAAATTGGCGGAGCTCGAACAACAGCAAGACTTGGCTCTGAAAGAAAAGGTTTTCCAAGTTGGTAACATCGTTCATCCTTCCGTAACTGTCTCCAATGATGAAGAAAATAATGAATTGCTTCGCAGCTGGAAACCCAAGGACCTCCCTGAAGTGGGCACTACCGCCTCTTGTTCCGGTAAGCCCGCGAGTTTGTCCCATCACGAAGTCCTATTAAGGTTGGATGGTTATGACCCTGAACGTGGTGTTAAGATCTCGGGTCACAGAGGTTATTTCTTCAGAAACTACGGTGTTTTCTTGAACCAGGCCATGATCAACTATGGTCTTTCTTTCTTGGCCTCCAAGGGGTACACACCTCTACAATCTCCAGTCATGATGGACAAGGAGGTCATGAAGAGAACTGCCCAATTGTCGCAATTCGATGAAGAACTTTACAAAGTGGTGGACGGTGACGATGAAAAGTATTTGATTGCCACTTCGGAACAGCCTATCTCTGCTTACCACTCGAACGAATGGTTTGAGAAGCCTCAAGAGCAACTTCCAGTCCGCTACGCCGGTTACTCGTCGTGTTTCAGAAGAGAAGCAGGTGCTCACGGTAAAGATGCCTGGGGCGTATTCAGAGTCCACGCTTTTGAAAAAATAGAACAGTTCGTCTTGACGGAACCTGAAAAGTCATGGGAAGAATTCGATAGAATGATCGGTATGTCTGAGGAATTTTACCAATCTCTAAAGTTGCCTTACCGTGTTGTAGACATCGTTTCTGGTGAATTAAACAATTCCGCAGCCAAGAAATGCGACTTGGAAGCCTGGTTCCCATACCAGCAAGAATACAAAGAACTTGTTTCATGCTCCAACTGTACTGACTACCAATCTAGAAACCTTGAAATCAGATGCGGCATCAAGAAGATGGGCGACAGAGAGAAGAAATATGTTCATTGTCTGAACTGCACGTTGTGCGCTACTCAAAGAGCGCTGTGTTGTGTTTTGGAAAACTACCAAACTGAGGATGGTCTTATTGTTCCAGAAGTCTTGAGAAAATACATTCCAGGCGAGCCAGAATTTATCCCATTCATTAGGGAACTTCCAAAGAACTCGACTTCAAACAAGAGGAAGAACTAAAACAGATAACCTGATTAGTCTTATACAAGTGAGACTTCTATCCATTGAGCGACTGTGGGTTAGGCTCCGCCGTGCACTTTACTGTCCACCATTTTAGGTTAAACGTGAGAAGAGCGCTTGTACGAGATGCCGTTACTGTATAAAATACTACACAATTTTTGAATTTGTAAATCTTTCGGCCGGTGAGGTCATGCCTGATGCAAAAAGAAGAGTGAACATCAGTTGCTGGCGAACTCGACTCTTTAATCCTGGCAATGTCTTGTGAAAGAATCATTAACAAGTTACAGCTTGGGTAACATCACAGCACGTGATATATGATTCCCTAATGATTTCAAATAGTTACTTAATATAAATACTTGAGTTACTTCCTACAATTCTTGAATAGATTAACTGACTAGATTAAGATTGGTAAAGTTTATTGTAATTCCTTAATAGCTCAACAGCTTTGGGGCACGGAGCTTTGTTTATGCAATCTTTGCCACTCTGCCTCTCGTGGATAGCTCATGATTCTCTTGATAGGATCGCGCAGTTCCCGTCCAATGTTTAGCTCTGTGGCTTTCTTACTTCTCTTAAAGTCGATCATGGCAGACTTGACATCTCCGTTTCGAACAGAGTTATACATGTGGTCGTTGGCGTAGTAATTTGTTAGCTGCTGCTCACGGATCTTACTCAAGCGGTTTTCCTCGGTGCGTCGGCAAGCCTCATGATTTTCAAAGAAGGTCAAAAAGTCAGTAACGTCCACACTATCGCAGTCTTCCGCCCTCAATGATTCCATTCCAGCACGCTCGTTGATTCTATACTTGAGAATAGGCCTCCGGAAACATGCCCTTTTTTTCCGGTCATGTGTAGTACTGTCGGAGAGAGAACGCGGCAACTTACCGTCCCGGCTGAACACCTTTGTGCACTTGAATGATTGAGAAGTCTCGGGTCTTTCAAATGTGCTAGATTTACGCACGTCGTACATCAACAAATGCGAAACCTTGTCAAACTTGACACTGGACACTGCGCTTTCTTCATGTGAGATTTTGGAAGAGCCGGAAGAGTTTGATCTCGATGATTGCTTATCGTAAAACCGACTATCTCGGAACTCATATGTACCGTTTGGTTTCGTCTTCGATAAGTGAAAAAGATCTTTTTCGGTCAGGGTACCTTTCCTGACACTCTCAAATAGTCCTAAGGCATCAATCTTTCGCAGGCTTTGTCTAAACGTCGGAACACGAAGTTTTTGTGTCTCGAACTCTTCTGATTTCGAAGGCTTGAATGTCTGGCGTCTTTTCACGGAGCTTGTGCGATTATTACCACTACGACCACCCCTTTCGTTTCCAGCGTTAGAATCACTACCGCTTTCTAGTTTACTACCATTAACAGTCGTACCACTACTGGTGTTGCCGTCACTACTCCCAATTATTCCACTCTTACCACTGTCAGCGCCGGTTGTAACCGGAAGCTGATGATGAACAACAAATTTCAGCTTCTCCACAACACCATAGAGTTTTTCTTCCAGCGGGGATGCATTAATATTATCAGATATACCCCGGTTAGGCTTGGAACGCGGCGTGAAAGTTGGCGTCTTAATGAGGGACAAGTCTTTATTTTTCGAGGGTTCTATAACATCTTTGATAGTCATTGTATTAGCGATGTCACGATTTGCTGCAATTAGTCCTTGCGCTTGAAATTTCTCCGAACTCTGAGATTCATCCATGTAGGGGTTTTCCAACATGCGATGGTTATTTTGTAACGTTGCTGAAGGCCCTTGGTAAAAGGACTTGTCGAATGAAGGAGTATCAGAGTACGTTGACGAACTTTCACCAAAGGCTTCATTTAATTCACTTTCATCGCCATTGTTGGCTTCAGTGGGATGAGTCGACTCTTTGTCAATACAATGGCGCTTCACTTCTGTACCTACTGCAATCGTGGTGTCGAATGTTCTTTTCAAGCTCTCCTGCTTTGTGTCAATTTCGGACAATGACAAAGGGCAAGAAACTGGACCGGAGACTATGATATGATGCAGCCCAACCGGTGTGGTGTTGAATGCTTTGACATTTTCACGCTTCAAAAGACCTGGGGTACAATCAGCGCCAATACCAACATTTGGCCCAGATCCTATACAACCAAATTCTCCAAAGCTGGTAGGGTCTGATTCATTATTAGCTGGCTCTGCGGTTCGATGGCTTCTGCTATTGTGGCGCCCAACATCAGGAGTATCGAATACTTGAGCATATCCAGTGATTATCGCGGAATTGGCGGTCGTATTCTCGTCCTCCGGGAAGGAGACTTCATGTCTATCTTTTCTATCGCCATGCTTGTCATCCGCGGGCGTAGGTGGCTCTGCGATCTTCAAAACATTCGCAGCAGCGGTCCCTAACCTAATGGTATGCACGCCATCGAAGATGCTTCTGCGGACAGATTCCAATTGATCAGAGCTAGCGTTTTGTTTTTCTGACGACACGTCAAGAACCAAGCTGTTAGAACAGTTAACAGATCCTGAATCTTCCACGTCTTTACCGAAATTTCCATTGAGTTCAGAATTATCGTGCACCATGTTGTAAAATACCAGGGTGCTTTTGGAATATTTTAATGGCGGCCTACGTTTAGCCGTCAGGATGCGGCGTTTTGAAGGCCTTCTTAAGTGGCCTCTGAGGAATGCCTTTAACCTACGGCCATGAGGGCGATCTCTTTCTTCATGCGTTGATGATACTAGCTCCTCTGCCTCTGCGGCAGTAAGCACGGGTACGTAAGACAATGGATTGATCGAACTCAAACAGGCGTCACCGGCATCAACGAAAACGGTTTCGTCATCGTCAAAATCATAAGGGGGAGAATGCTCCTTGAGATTGTGTAACCAACTCCTAAACTGCATTCTTTTGGACAAAATTTGTTTTGTGTCGACTTCGATGCCTCCAGGCATTGGCCGAGAGTTAGCAAACAAATCGAGGTCTAAATGAGAATGTCCGCTAATCATTAAGGAATGTATAATGCAATTCTACTATAGATGTAACAGTTGAAGAGAGTTCGATTTACAAGCTTCTCTTGTGAAAGTTCCTTGTGCCTTTTATATTTTGGAATTGAAGTCAAAATCCAAACCTTTTCTGTGACGCCGTCGTTTCAGAAAGCAGTGTAGCCACGCATTGAGCGAAACTTTAGAAAATACCAATTTTTACTCCGCACTTTATGGAAGCCCGTTAAACTGCAATACATCACCTTTGAACCCTTGAGAAAACTTGAGAAAACTTGAGAACTGGTTAGTGCAAGTAGAAAATGTAAAGTAACAGATTTAACGTTTAAATAATAAGCCAGGATAAAGGGCTAATAGCGCAAAAGAGGATAACTACACGCTTATAGTAAAATGCTAGTATTTAGATCCGCAACATTATGTGCCTTTCCAACTTGGAAACACTAATATTAGTTACGGGGTCCATGCCCGTTCTCAAGATAGATAGCCAAACCACGACACAATAGTACAAAATGATATATATTCGAGCCATCTGAATGGCGTTCGCCTTGGAAAGGACAGGGGGTCAATAATTTTCTTGACAACACCATCAGTTAAGACACGAGGATATAAAATGCTATTCCCTGATATACTATAACTTCATCTAAGCCATTCTGTGGTTAGATGGGTGTGCCGTATGGTCATATCAGATCTGTGACTTTTTCCACACCAGATCTAAATTCCGAAGATATTTAATGATGCCCTAGCAGGGATTGCATGCCAGAAGTTTGCTTATACATTCCTGCTCGTCACTGCTCTACCGAAACGCCAGCGATATGGAACTATTTCCTACCATTAGTGACTGCTATTACACCCAGACATTGTAATAAACAAATATAAAAATATTTATGTTTAGTTTAAAAGTTTGAATGAAAAATCTTGATAATTATTTTGCTTGGGAAGACAGAAGAATGCCTCGTCGGCCTAGGCGGAGGATCTGACTTGATACCTCTGCCTAGATTCCTTCTAGCAGGTCACACGCATAGCCTAAATCCGCCTAGTATTTGCCTTGGTCTGCCTAGCTCCTTCTAGATCTCGAGCCTAGCTCTTCCACCTTCGATGCCATTCTGTGCTTCGCTCTCTGGAAACTACCTGCTTGGAAGCTCTTGACAAAAACAACGAAGTAGTGATATTAGTGAACTACTGGCATTCGACATTGCATTCATAGGCCTTCAGAAACCCGGATACACAAGATGTCTACTGAATTGACCGTGCAAGCTGAAAGAGCTTTCCAAAAGGTATGATACTAGCGGACTGTGCTTGCGCAAGTGCGAGCAGAGATGGTGTAAAACTATGAACCTACGAGGGTGAAGAACTGCAGAGCTGTATCATTGAAATTGCATGATAGCGGCTCAAATCGAATAATACAGCCAGTTATTGACTTTCCAGGGCTGGAGCTCCATTTATGCGTTTGGATCGCGAGCAAAGAGGAATTTTCATTTGGCTGTGTCACCACTAGAAAAGCTGTCAGCACAATATTGAAACCTATTCCCAAAGCTTGCCCAATGTAGCGGAAAGTTTTACGCACCTTGTCATAATATGTCCAATACTTTTACTAACTTCGACGCAGCAACCACACATCTTCACCAACCCAAAGGCCAAGGCCAACAGACGTACCAAGAGATGGTATAAGAACGTTGGTTTGGGTTTCAAGACCCCAAAGACCGCCATCGAAGGGTCTTACATCGACAAGAAATGTCCTTTCACCGGTTTGGTTTCCATCCGTGGTAAGATTTTGTCTGGTGTCGTTGTCTCTGTCAAGATGCACCGTACCATCGTCATCAGAAGAGACTACTTGCACTACGTTCCAAAGTACAACAGATACGAAAAGAGACACAAGAACGTTCCAGTCCACGTTTCTCCAGCTTTCCGTGTCGAAGTTGGCGACATCGTCACCGTTGGTCAATGCAGACCTATCTCCAAAACCGTTAGATTCAATGTCTTGAAGGTCACTACCCCAGCTGGTAAGGCTAACAAGCAATTCAGCAAGTTCTAAGAACTTGGGAATCTAAAATGTGATTTAATCGTATCCCACCGAACAAATGCTTTCAAATGCACCTATTCTCTTTCTAGAATATTTTGTATAATGTTTTAAATATTGGAAAGAATCGTTCTTGTCAAGACCCGCCGAACCGTTATGAATAGTTTCAATTAATTTTCGACTGTATATACCGGATTTGCGAAACTCGTTTTATTACATATTACAGGTCGTGTTCAGCGCTTTGACGCCAAGAGATTTCCACTCTCCAGTGGTAATCCTTCATCACGAATTCCAATTAATTCCTTGCAGATTTGGTTGATAGTTCGATCTTTATGATACCTCACACCGGTCCTCAACTTTTCATAACATAGTTTCAACTCCGTACCAGACCAAAGCCTTCCAGGCATCAACGTGGAAAGTTCGTCCCAATCCACTTGCGAATCTTCAGTGAACCCCATATCTCTAAGCTTTTCAAGAATCCACATCTTGTCTTCGTCGCTGATCGTTTTGATCTTGCTCATGGCTTGCTTTTTCAAAAGCTTGTTCCACTTGTATCTGCACTGAATACGCGACCGAGCCCCTCCCATACGCTCACTTACTACAGTCCAATTAATTGCCTCTCGGACATTCTGGTCCTTCTTCTTCTTAGCATTCTTCTTGCCTTTACCTTCCATCTGAGGTTCTTCCATAGCATTGTAGATTTGATCCGAAGGTGAAGCAGTCGAGTCCAACAGTTCTGCGATTACCTCTTTTAACTGTTCTTCTTCTTGTGGTGACCATTTATTCGAAGCCCTGTTGTTACCGCATTTCACATAGTTCCTCCAGCGATCTCGGCAATCTTCCGGCATCCTACCCAAGATTTTACCAATTTCCGACCACTGCCCCTCTTTTTCAAGGCAGAGGGAAGCCAGTTCTTGCTCTTCCTCTGGTGTCCATTTGCCGCGTTGTTCAAAAATGTGGTACTTCCGACGGACATGTTTGTAGATGGAAGATCGAGTTCTGTAAGGAAGTACTTTGCAAATGTTTGTCCAAAAATCATCCTTACGGCGTTCATTGGACCATATCCGTTCACAGATTTGTCGACGCGACAAATTCTTGATGGCTTGATATTCACCAATGAAGTGTTCTAATGCTTGCTCTTCTGCAGCGTCAAACGATTTACCAGTAGATTGGCTTTGCGGACTTATGAAATTTGATGCCTTAGTAGCTGCATCCTGGATCAAGTGGGATATATCTTGTTCATCCGATGGTACACCAGCGCCTACTCCTGAGGGGGTTCTCGATAGAGGGCGCCCGCTTAAGATACCACCATGGCCTACATTTGGCCCGGAACCAGACCTGGATCCAGATCCTGAACCGGACCCACTCATGGATCCTGTACGAGAGCCCATTCCGATATCACTTCCAGATACTTTCGGTAGCACTTCGACTTTTCGATCATGATTGTGTGTACCCCTATGATGCAAACCAGATGGATGACGCGACTTCCTATCAGGTTCATCGTCTGTGTTCAAGTAGTGCTGGAAGTCAGGATGGTGAGCTATGGAATCAGCATCAAGAATGGCTTTCCGCACTAATTGTTCATGCTCTGTAACATCTTCCGGATCGTCTAAAGAGGCTAGCGCAGGATCCACAGCCCCAAGGTGAGGTAACTTCGAAGCTGCATTATGAACTCCCCCAGTAACTCGAGACCCACTAGAGCTTTTAAGTCTCTTGTTGTTGTACTGTCCTCCAGAAAGAGGGTTAATAACATTCACTCTACCTGCCTCAGAAACACGAGGTCTCCTGTTGTCATGTGTGTTATTACTGCTACCATTGGATGAATTCCGGGGTGAGCCAAATGCCGCAGCTACTGCAGCAGCAGCTACAGATTGTGGTTCACGCGACTCACGCACATCTAATTCAGCAGCTGTGGACGTGTCCGGCCCTAATTCATGCCGCAGAAACCACTCGACATCGGCAGCTGTAGACGAACCAGTCGGTCCAGTGCCAGGGGGACTATTGGGATCGATTGGACCGGTAGAGCTGCCCATAGAGTGCTTCCTGGCCTGTGAGTCACGTGGCAGTAATTGTTCGAGACGTTGATGCTGGTATTTTTTTGCCTCACCGGAAGAGGCGTTCAAGTTATGGTCAACTCGATATTGATGGGGCTGCTGATGTCGATGTTGGTCCGACGGCTGTCCACTCCCACCAAGCTGTCGCTGCCGCTGTTGTCGCGCGGATGTTGCACTTTGATGGATGTTCTCATGCGAATTATCGGCTTCGTCACTGTGTTTCCCGCCCTGCAGGTCCACGCCAACGTATTTGAAGACAGCCTCTTCAACAGACTCCTGATGAGTTCTTCCCTGAGACATCTAGAAGTCCCGCTATCGGATATAACACCAATGCACCTCTTTACTTACTCTTTGCTTCGCTTTTTCAGGGTAATGAACTCCTGGGATAACCCTGTCTCCGCCCTGAATCACTCTTCTGATCGTAGTTTCCTGGTATTTGATACCTTTTTCAATCGGAACGATGTTTTCGGGCCTTTTTCTTCAGGGTAAGCAGTAACTTGTCAACAACTCGGTACAGATCCACTCTTCTTGGACTTGTGACAAAGATTAAAACGGGGAAAATAATTTAATCGACGTTTTTTCCTGTAAGTATCGCTAAATGAACACAACAAGGGAGATTGCGTGTAGTATCTATTGATGACTTTAGTTTGAATGTATATTATTAGTACCAATTACCAATAACACCACTTACATTGTGAGAAACATCGACGTTCAGAGTGATTCAAAAACCAAGTAGTAAAATTTGAAGACAGGGTAACAAGAGCTGAAGAGCTACTAGAGGATGGTGACTTCACAAGAGCATTTTGTTTAGCCGTCAATGCCATAGCGGTTGTTCATATTGCTCTTGATAGAGCTTGCTAGCATTGTAGTTATTCAACAGTATTGTGCACAGCACAATTTTCAGACGTAACTTATGCCAGGCTCAAGTTAGGCCACAATTTAAGTATCACAAATATTATCCGCCGACCATCATCCATCGCTCCGCCCTTCGTGAAACTTTCATCCGCACTATAGTGGAGGAGGTGGGGCATGTGCCTGGTACAGCTTCTCAGATGATAGTTGGAATGCTTTCGATAATTGCATATACATCTCCGGTGTCATAGCCTCAAAGTCTCTGTAACTACTGCTCAAGCGCTGATAAAAAATTTGTACCATTGTTGCCAGCTCAGCTAAACAGTCCAATGACTCTCCCAATATGCTGAGGTTTTTCCCGCTTTTGGTGGAAGGTGTAATATCTGGACCCAAAGATACCGAAGCCATGGCCCTAGCGTTGAAATACATTAATAGATCGTAGCACATTTTCTCAGAGTTGATCAAAAAAGAACTCGGGAGGTTTACTGATAGCACGAGAACAGATCTGATCATCCTGATCATCTCTAAGAGTGCGTTGCTCGCCACAAAGGTTTTGTCGCTCACGACAACAGACTTTTTGTGACCCTTGGGGGCTACAGCTTCGGAGCCCTGGGCATTTGCGATCGGCGCTGTCGAGTCCGACTCCTCCTCACCATCCATATGCATCAACTTGGTCCAGCTAGTTGGTGTTATGTGTCCGCATGACACAATCTCGTAAACGTTCTGCTGCACTTCTGGCTCAACGACACAGGGAGTCCATACCTCCTCATCTATCGCAGTACGCACTATCTGGGCATTTTGAGAATTTAATGTACTATAGTAAGTCTTGATTTGCATTGCCAGCACATCTTTCAAGTACTTAGTCAGAAACTCACCCGTGATGTTCTCGCATTCGCGATCGAACCAGAAACATATATTGCAAAGTTTCAAAAAATGATCGTATCTCAACTTTGCGCTGAGGTCCCGTCTAACAGCTACAATTTTACCCATACGTAGCTGAACCATCCGAACTCCGTCGTGGATAGCCGAATTGATATCTAGTCTCATTATTGTCTCAGGGCTGGTCTCATCTTTGCCAGGGTTTTCGGCGAAAATGCCAAGCGCTACATCTAGTAAGACCTTCTGATGCCTCGAAAGCCTCCTCAGTGCCTCCTTCTCACGAACAAAAATCTTAAGCAACATTCCTTGGAACTCAGTTGGTGTTTGAGCTCTAATAAGGCGGGATAACTTTGAGCCGTTTCCTGCATTTCTAAACTCTACAGATCTTTCAACCGCTTCTAAATCATTCTCAAGCTCTTTCGGAAGAAATTCTTTGATGATATTCTTCAACTCCACGATGAACCTCTCATTGTAAAGCTGGAATGCATTCGTTAGCCCTTCGCATTGAATAAGTTTCCTTACCAAACCCCTTATACTGTCCGCCAAAGTAGTATCTTTTTGGGAAGGTTTTGAAAACTGAGACACAACCACTTTCTTCCCTTGCTCCACTTCAGGCGTATAACTTGTTCTGATATCCTCCAGCAAGATGTCGCAGAAATCTATCGAATATGCGCCTCCAATCTCAGTTGTTATATCCTTCAACTCTCCTATTAAGTTCGCAAAAGCTGGGGCAGATCGCAAATCTGAGAGTTTGTAAGGCCAACTTTTTGTCATTTCTTGTATATGCTCGTCATTATTATCATCCCCCTTCAGTAAATTTTCCGCATGCTTTATCCACTCCAAGGACTTTTCGTGCTTCTCTTCCCCGTAGAAACCTTTGCATTGATTCACAAGGTCAGACGCAAGCTTGGCTTGTAATAAGCCCTGCTCGAGCTTCTCGACATTTTTCCTTTTGATTTTTTTCTTGAGGATGGCGATCTGCGACTGAAATTGATCTCTGTCAACTCTGTTTAAGCCGCTTGATATTATACTCAGTTTTTCAATTGTATCTGCCGCCTTGGATTCTACTTTATCAACGTCCTCCAATGCGAAAAAGAAGCTGTTAGACGATTTCGAAATCTCTGCTACGAGTAGATTTTCAATATTGTCAAGATACTCTGAAAGTCTTTGTTTAATACTATGATATGATTCATTCCTTTCTTCCGATGATTCAGATTGTAGACTGTCAACTTGCAGGTCTAGATCGTCAACAATTTTCCGAAAAGTGCGTGAATCGTCAAGCCCGAAATTGTCATCGAAATAAAAGCTCGGTAGCCCTTTTAAGGAACCAATAACCTGCTGGTGGATAAGTTTATCATCCGCACCCAACCCGTTTTCTTTATCCGAAGCGGGGGTCTTCAAAGCTTCCAACTCTTCGAGTCGCAGCCGGCCTATGCCCTTCACTGTCTCGAGATTGTTGTTGCGTTCAAAAACTGCATGGTCAGATTCAATTTCTTTCACGTATTTGCTCGTATCTTGGCGCCATGATTCTGGAATATCGTTCTTACTTAAAATTATGGGTGGTATGTCATCAGTGGTTGGCCGTTTAAGCCAGTTTTTGCGCCGTGTGTTCATGACCAGTTCGTAAACCGAGTTGTTACCGAGAGGAGAAAACTCCATACTGCCACTGTGTACTTCGCTTCCTTGTGCGTGAACCCTGCCTTGTCTGCCCCAAACTGAAGTGGATTCAAAACTTTGTCTCATGGAGGTGCTTTCGGGACTCATTCTGCTTGAGGAAAACTTCAAGCGATCGGTTTTGTAGGCGCTACTGTTGACACTCATCAAATCATCATTCAAAGACGCCGAGTCGGCCAGCAGTGGACTGGGACTGGACTCTACATCTAGGCGGGGAAGTTTGGATACTTTCGAGAATGGTGGTGTTCGATCGACAGATGACGTCGAATTGACCTTCAAAGGCATTGAGCCTTTGAGCATTGTCAATTCTAGATGGAAGCCCTGTAGATTCTTGAGTGGGAGGTATCCACTGCTGCGTATTGGATGCAGACTGTAAACATTTATATTCGGTCCGCTAACTAAAAGAAGGTTGAAGGAACCCGACCTTATTTAATATCATTATAAACGATATACAAAAATGTTCGTCATCTCACAGGGCCAAGCCCGAAATACAGTGGAACCGAGCATGCTAACAGCCAGTTCTACTCGATCGCGACAGATGGACTTTACCTGTTCCCGAAATATGCAGACTAATTTCACTTTTTCCAAGAATGCAGATACTTGCTTGCAATTTCCCTCGCTGAGCTCATCATCTTTTGTACGTTTTCAGAAGTGGGGTCCTCGGCGTTATCGCCGTGAGGATCTAGGTGCCAGTTCTCCAGATTCTTGTTCATATGATCCACATCCGTAGATGGGGGTTTGTTGTCGACCATTTTCTCCTTGGCTACCACAGATTGCATAGATTCGTTACGTGGCGAGATGTATCCAGAGATTGCGACGTCTGATAATGAGGTGCGAGAGTCGCCAGAGGAGCTTACCATGCTTATCAAAGAACTGCTGGGTATCTTCTGCCCTTGTGTTTTGGAAAGGGGGGAGACAGCCGTACCGTGTGTGGGATCATTGTAAGTCGACTTAATAACTTCATCGGAATGATCCGGAAAGTCGGCAGCCCTACCAGATTGCCTCATATTATCTTCATTTTCATTACCTTTGTCATTGTCATTGTCGTGGCTGGGGACCTTTTTCATTAAATTGCCATCTTCCCCTTTCTTGTTACCATCAGATGAACTTGTGCTTGAATCTGAGTCAGACTCTGAATCCAGAGAACATCTCTTCGCAGCATTTGTGGAGATGGGTCCAACTCTGGGTGATGTTTTGGGATTGGTAGCCCACGAGTCACCCTTCTGTCGGAGTGGTTTTCCCGTAATAAAGCTATGCGTCTGTGGTATGACAGGGGCTGGGGACTGTAAGTCTTGCAGGGACGTAGCAGCAGGTACTCCTAAAGATGGCGTTCTCTTTAGTTCCGGGAGACTTTCCAGATCTTCGGCTTCGTCGTCACTATTTTTGTCTTGCGAATCCTCGATGAATTGAGATTCACCATTGGAACCATAAGAGTCTGTATCACTATCTAAAGAGAACGCCTTCTTCGCAGTCGGCTCACTCGACAGATGCGATTTATCTGAATCCTGGCCCGGTAATGCTGGGTGGGCATCATGCTCTTCAATAGGGGTTCTTAACCCCTCTGGAACATCGACCATGTCATAATTATCCACAGCCATGAAACTTGAGGTATCCCCAGTGTACACCGAATTGTAGTCATACATGTAGTCATACCCTCTGAACGTATTAACATTGTGTGAAACCGCATTGTTACTATAGTACTCGTCGTCATCGTCAAAGTCGTCTTCATCCGAGCCGTAATTCAACGTTGTTGCCGGTAAAGGTTTAATTATTGGTGTTGCCAAACCTTTTGAACTTGCAGTTTCAACATTCGGGGACGCACTGCCTATTGGAGTATGTATGCCATCAGACTTTCTTGAAAATCTAGCGTTGATAAAAAGCCCAGCTTCTTCTTCGTCCGAGGATGAGCTATTGGGCTCTTGGTCAGAATCTGTGCCATAGGGATGGCCACCGTCATCGACCTGAGTGTGCAAACGTCCTTTTTTAGGCCTCGGTGTATACTCGTGGTGCACAGGGCCTTGGAATCGATCTTCGCTCATCACACCATCATCGAAGTTGTAATTATCATCGTCATCATCATCGTCGGAGCTAATAGCGAGTGCCAAGCACTGTTCTACTCGGTCATTAAAATGAATGTGTCTGTCTTTTTGTTCGTGTACGCTTTTGGGGGTCCGTTTGCTAGGGGATGTTAGAATAGACTCCAAGACGGGTACTGGAGATTGGCGTGACGATGCTGGTGGGGAATTAAAAAAACCTTCCCTAGCATCCGCGGTTGACGAGGTAAATGGATAATGTGGTTGGAGTTCGCCTTGTTGATGTTGAAGCAAATTATGCGCCTGATCTTCCTCCTGCTCCTCAGAATCGAGAGGTCCTGACGATGGCGCCGGTTTGGAGGAATAGTATTGAGCGTTTACTCTTGCAGCCAATGCATCGTAATCATCAGCTGCTTCCAAATGATTACCATATCCATCCATCAAGGCCTGCGAGCTGGATAGATTTTTCTTGTGCTGCCTTGCCACGTCAAGCCGCCAACGTGAATTTTCTTCAATTATCTCTGATACTGTTCTTTTTTTTAAAATAGGCTTGGGACCCTTGAAAGCACGATTCTTTGGTTTAATGGTGGTGAGTCTTTTGGAAGTTTCATCATCAGAACCGTAGCCATACTCCTCGTCAGAGCCCTGATCCTGTTCATTGGACTTCTGTCGCACCACAGGACCATATAGCCAGGTGACATCGGAATCCTTCGACCAGTTGACCGCTTCGGGGCTCACAGTGCGTAGATGGTTGCGAGCTTTGGACCAGGTACGCCAAGAGGCATTTTCAAGTCTTGCAGCGTTAACCAAATCCTCGTTTTTCTTTTTCTTTTTGAGGATAATATATTTCCACGACTGAGATATCTCGGATTCTTTCCACTCGTGGGAAAGATAATCAACATGACGCTTGGGCTCGGGCATAATATCATTATCATCATGTGGGATTAGGTAGTTGTCAGCCTCAGGTGCAGGTGGAGAGGTAGATTCTGATAGTCCTATAGGAGAAGAATTGGAATCCGCTTCTGGAGTTTCGGACTCCTCTGCTGCTGTAGAAGCGCTTGACGCTCCTGAACTTTGCAAGTTCGTTTCAGAGTGACTATCTAGCAATCCCATAGACCGAGTACGCTTGAGATTGAATGTGGAGCGCTTGAAATGGTCGTCGTTGTCTGCTTCCACCGCCATCGATACTGACGGTCCCATATCGTCATCTTCAGAGGCTGTTCTACCGGACCCATTCATCTCGCTTGAACTGGCCTTTTCACTGGCGAAATAACCTGCCAAATTTTGCGGCATCAGTGTCCGTTTGCGCGCTTTGTGATCGTTCGCCCACAATATAATCCAACTCTCAATTTCAACCTGCTTTTCGCACCAGAAGGATCTGGAAACGTCTGAGAAATTGTGTATTTACCCTATGACGTGTGTTTAAATACTTGTGAGACGCTTGGGGGACCAGTTCTCTTTTCCTCAGATTCGAAGTCACCTTTTGCGCTGATGGTCAGCACAACTTTCGTATGCAAAGGGGCACATCACAATTATATATAAGTTCTAAGGAAGACTCTTAAAAAGGTGAAATTAATACAACACGTGATTATAGAGATTAAGGTATACCTACTCTTCAGAGGATATAAATCGCAGTGCTGAAAGGTTTGGTAGGACTGGATCTTTACTGGCTTATAGCCCTCGTTCGAAACCATTGGATTTGAATTTTTTGATGTGCAATGCAGGCTTTTTCATCGAGTGCGGCAGACGGTGTTTTACGCTTCAGTGACATAATACGTGTGCTTTTCTTAATTGTCCAACTGAACTCCGCATTTCCGAATTACTGGTAGTAGAGTATTGTTGACTACAATGACTTTCTTGTCCGCCAGTTACAGCTTTATACATCATCATCAAACCCGATATTCCAATATCTTGCCGTGCGCATTGTCTGTCCCCAATATCAGCCTAACGCCAATGGAATTGGCCAGTCTTGTCTGCAGAGCCATACTTTGGATCCTAGGCGTCTTCAGTCGATTCCGCCCAAAGCCCAATGGATATTGAAATGCATGCCATTGATGACCACTGTGACTCTGGTAAACAATCACCTCGCCGTGATCGGAGTTGCAGAATACGTAAGGGCCTTCCCACATTAGATAATGTGCAGTGCGGTGGCGAAACCTATTGGCCATTAAGTCAGTAGCGCCTAGCTGTCGAACTAAGCGGCATTGAGCACCATTTAAAGACCACATTTTACATTTCCCATCGTTTCCCGTCGTAACAAGCTCGAAGGTGCCGGAAGGATTCCAGCATACGTCGTTGCAACATCGAGCATGAGCCTTCGACATGCTATCGGGCTCGGTAAGATCACAAAGCTCTCGGTTACTCTTTCGCAAGTCCCATATTCGGACATTTCCATCGTTATCTCCAGTAGCCAGCAGTCGGGGTCCACAAGACTCATCGCGAGAAAATTTAGCCGTATTTATTCCATACCGCATATCTATACGCTTGACACCCAAACTGATAGTTGCACTCATAGATTTGAGGTCAATTAGCCGGGGATGTGAGTCTTCAGTCGCTACAACTATAAGGTCACCGTGAGCATCCAGCTGTGATACCCGATGCCCCATATCAATGGAGCTTGCAACTTCAAATGTATTGGTATCCCATATTTTCACTTTTCGGTCGTTGCTGCCTGTGAAGAAAATGCCATTATCAGCGCTGTACCACTGAACGCTGGTAATTGAAAAAGCGTGGAACGCTCCCTGCAGATCTGGGTCCGCATTTCTTGAGCGGCCTTCTACAGATGTGTAAAGCGTTCGAGAACCACCACGTTCAGACAGATTTGCCGGCCTTCTCGCTACTACATGTGTTCTGGGGTTGAGTTCTGTTTTTGCTACCGTATCTTTAGACTCTCCCCGAGCAAACTGGATTCTCTTGTCAACAAGTTCACCTTCATTATAGGAATCATCCAAGGCCCATAGCCCCACACTTCCATCCTCTCCACTCGCTAATAGAAACTGGCCTGACGGGTCCAGAGCCAGCGAAGTCACACCAATTGCTAAGGATGATTTCCGATAATTATAAACCACGGATTTTGCTTCTCTGAGCTTGTCTATTTCATTTTGGAGTATCAAATCGTAAAACTGTTGGCAACCGACCTTTCCCAAGCGCCACCTAAAATGTGCCTTATTCATGAAGATGTTATATGATGAGCTGATCAATTTTTAAAATTAAAAGATCTTTACCTTTACAGCTTGGTTTGTAGACAAAGACATCGAGTGGCTACCCTATCCGAGCTTCAACACTTCATTGCCTTAAAAAATGTCTAAAGCATTGGATCAGTATATCATGGAAGATGTGGCCAAAAACTGTCCTCAGCAGTTCATGGAATACCATAAATGTGTGTCACAAAATCGTGAAGACCCTTCCCAGTGCGCTTTTAGACAACGAGACATAGCAACCTGCATAAAGGAGAAGGTTCCAAGTGTTCAGAAGGTCATGAGCCACTGCGGATCGCTCATGGCCAAATACGAAACATGTTTAAGGGAAAACATGGAAGGGAGGACAATCAATGAGAAATGCGTACCACTCTTGCTGCAAATGCGTCAATGTGCTGAGGATCAGATTAATGGGCCTAGTCCGATTAACCAGTTGTAATGGACATAAATGAGGATCCAATTTTAAATAATAGAAAGACTACAGAGTGTTCAACTATAAGGGCTTCACGAATGCCGGCGTAATCTTCGATACTTTTCCACGTTTCTGCTATTGAAAGTGTAAATCCTTACGAAATGAACTTAAGAACGGTCTCGTAAAAGGTCCTGCCCTGAGTTTCGTTGACCCTCAATTCTAGTTCTGAGGGTAAACGGGAGCCGTCGGCCCCAGCAATAGTGCCTGCCCCCCAAGGAGAGCCTCCATGGACCTCCTGAAGGTTTCCCAGGTCCATGCCAACGTTCTTGTAGCCCAGTGGTACGAAAATAATGCCGTGGTGTGCCAAAACGGACAAGGAGTTTACCACTGTGGTCTCATTACCACCTCCGGTCCCTGTGGATACGAAAACACCTGCAATTTTGCCGTGGAGTGTACCCTGCATCCACAACCCACCAGTGGCATCCCAGAATGCCTTCCATTGCGCTGGGAAGTTCCCAAACCTCGTTGGGATCCCGAACAAAAATGCATCGTACGTAGCGAGTGTCTCTATCGAGGCAATTGGGAAATCCGGTTTTGGCCTTCCGCCCAGCGCCTTGACGACATCTTCAGGAAGCGTTTCTGGTACCTGGTATATGTCTGCTTCGCCTCCCGCTGCCTCAACTCCTTTTTTCTGCGCTTCAGCGAGTGCCGCCGTGTGGCCGTACAACGTGTATATGATAATGGCAACTTTTGACATGGTTTTAGTTTTCAGACACTTAGGAAATGAGCTTTGTTTCAAATAAATCCTTTGAGCTGTTCTTTGGTAGACCTAATGTGCTTGCACTATCTGTTTATTATTTGTTTTTTATTCTGCGACCTTTAAAACTCCATCTTCTTTTCTGCCCCTTTATATAGTCTACTGCGGACCCTATTGAACAAGCATTTTCTCCCATTTCGAAATGATTTACAATAATTATGAGAAAATTTGTAATGTGTGTTGGTGAGGACATCGACGAGATGAAGGACACTAACTTACCACTGAGTTGCCATTTTCTCCCAGTAGGAAATGATATATAATTATTACGAGGAAATTTGTAATGGCTGTTGGGATAGAAATCTGTGGGAGGGAAATTTGAAGCCACTATGAGCTTTCGAAGTATATGCTTAACTTTTGAGGGGTCATATTAGTCATGGCTATGAACCTGTAGTCGTCCTGACAATCATGAGCACTACCTCGCTTTGCAAACCTTCATTAAGTTTTAGAAGGTCACGACTTAAGCGAGTTTGGTGGTGATGCATTGTTGAATAAACCATTTATAATTATTTGGTAATGAGTCGGCGCAAAAATAAGGGAATTTGACCAACAGTAGGTGGATGACGAAAGTTCAGCTGTTAATTGAAACGATGGTCATCGAGTTCCACGACAACTAAACCTTCAAAATTTGTTCCCGTTGAGGAAGTATTAAGCACGATGTCAAAGTTTTCAGGATCAACGAGTGCGGGAAGTATAAAGCCATCTATAGTCGTAACTTCAACGCTGTAAGAACATCCTCCTCAAGCGCATTGTTCAAATCCTAATAGCCTCTCTACAATATATCACGTGCCACAGAGTGCTACAGGTTAGGTCCATTTCATACCGGAAGAAAATGCTTAGAATTCTATTATACGACTAATTAAGTTAACTAAGAAACGTTCTCGAAAACCGATGGAGTTGCCCTCCTTTTTAAGCCAGAAGCCTCCTCAAGGCTACATAGCAGGTATTGGACGTGGTGCTACTGGTTTTACCACACGTTCGGACATTGGATCTGGTAAAACCCCTGGAAGAATAAGGGACGATAGAGAAAAACCGTTAGACGCCGATGGCACAGAAGATCCAGACGGGGACAACGTCGATAGGAAGGCCAAAGTACGATTTGAGGACTCCCATGGTTTATCTCTGGTTCCAAACCGACTAGAAAAAAACGACGAAGAAGCCGACCGAATCTATCACGAAATTGATGCCCAACATTCACGAAGTAGGGCCCATAAAAAAGCCACAATAGATGGGGCAAAGAAACCGGGCTCAGAAACTGCAACTGGATTCACTACCGTCTCCCAAACGTTTGTCGACCTCAAGCGGTCTTTGGCCACTGTCAGCGATGAGCAATGGGGAAACTTGCCAGAGGCCGGAGATTTTACAAAACGTAACAAGCGTCAGCGGTTGGAGTTGCAAAACGAACGGAAATCATATGCTGCACCAGATACGCTCATTTCTGGTAATATCGATTTAACAAAACTCACTCAGGAGCGTGAAAAGCTGCTAGGTCGCCAGTTAGATGAATCATTGAACATCACAGACAACAAGTTTGAAGACCCTAACGGCACTGCCGAAGAGCAATACCTACATGTTCTGGATGATTCTGTTAAAGCTACAGAACTTAATAACGAGATAGAAGATGTGAGCAGGATGAGAATGATTTTGAATTCGTACCGCAGGTCCGATCCCAAGAGGCCGCAGGGTTGGATTGCCTCGGCGAGGCTTGAGGAAAGGGCAAAGAAATTTCGGTTGGCCAAAACTCTAATCGAAGAAGGGTGCAACGAGTGCCCTCGAGATGAAGACATATGGCTCGAGAACATAAGACTCAATCTTACTGATTTGCACTATTGCAAAATACTGGTGGCAAGAGCACTCAAATTTAATGACGAAAGCTTAAAGCTGTGGCTGAAGGCCATTGAACTTGAAAAAGAGACCTTGAATAAAATTCGGGTTGTTCGAAAAGCTATCCAAAGCTTGCCAAGGTCGCAGGACCTGTGGAAGCTTGCTGTACAATACGAAGATGATAAACAGGAGGCAATTAAGATCTTAAAGAAAGCTACTGAGCTAATACCACATAGTCTTGAGCTTTTAACTGCACTGACTACTTTACAAGATCATACTGAAGCGAGAAAAACTCTCAACATTGCTAGGCAAAATAACCCTTCCGAGGTTCAGATTTGGATTTTAGCATCCGAAATAGAAGAAAGATGTGGCAACGTCTCCATTGAAAAACTCGCCAAACTTCTCACTAAGGGGTTCAAAGAGCTCGCGGAGTATAACAAAACTCTAACCATCGAGCAATGGCTCCAAGAAGCTGCTCAGGTCGAGCTACAATTTCCTAATATTTACAACAAGACTGTGCAGGCATTGATAAGGGTTTCAATGGATCTCTCTTATAGTTCGCGAGACTATTCAAAAGTTGTTGCCACTATCGACCAGTTGAGCAACCATACCTATACAAAGTTTTATGCTTACAGCTACTTGCTAGGGAAAGAGCCGCGCAGAATGGCGTTATGGAATACGTTCGTAAAACTGTGTCAAAATGAGAATCGTCCTGCTGAAGCATATGCGGCTTTCGAATTGGTATTGTTTGGCGGGCGCAAAGAAGCGCTACGAGAGTTTCCGGTGTTGGCCTTGATGTATTCAAAGCTGGTCTGGAAATTCGGCAAGAATATCTCAAAAGCACTGGAAATACTTGATGATAGTCTGAAGCTTGATCCGAAAAATGTTGATTTTTGGCTTGCAAAGATTAAGTTATTGATAATGGATTCACAGTTGAACTGTGCAGAGGAACTTTTCAGGAAGGCCGTTGACTCGCTAATGAGCCAACCCGGCTACGAAAGGCTGTGCCACCGCTTTATTGGGTTCTTAAGATTCCAAAACAGGAAACAGGAAGCACTCGAACTTTTGGAAAGAAGATTCATAGTTCAGCAGCCTGACTGCGATAAATTGTACCTACAATGGGGCCAAATTTATGCTGACTTGAACCAATCAGACAAAGCCCGCAACTGCTACGCTGAGGGTACCAAGAAAATTCCACGAAGCGCCAGGCTTTGGATTGCGTTAGGTCGCGCTGACAAGGATTTGCTACGGCAGCCGATCAAGGCTAGGTCAGATTTTGATGTTGCACTTTTGAAAGTTTCCAGAGGATTACAGGAGGAACTTCTAATTTTGGCCCGCATTCAGATGGAAAAAGATCTTAATAACACTGATCAGGCCAGACTACTTATATCACAGGGACTAAAATCTTATCCCACAAGCCCGTCCTTGTGGGTTGAAAATCTCAAACTCACAATTAAAAAATCGCTCAAGAAAACTGCTTACCAGGATGCTCTAAAACACACGAATTCCCATTATGAGGTATTAGCAGCAATAGGAATTGACCTTTTTGCCGATGCCAACTATGGAAAGGCTCTTAAATGGTTCCAAAGAGCGACAACTGCGGCTCCGCTCTTCGGCGACGGATGGATTTGGCTTTCTCGCTGTGTTAAGCATTTGGATGGAGATCTGCAGAATATATTTTATCAAGTCGACGAACAAGAACCTCGTTATGGTTCTGAATGGATACGCGTCGCCAAAGATGTACACAACCTGTACTTATCACCTTCCCAAGTGCTTGCCAAGTGCATAGAACATTAGCATTAACTTAAATCATGTGATGTTTGCGTGACCGGCTTTTCCCGAAAATTTTCCAGAGGAATTTGACGAAGCTACATTCCGATGCGATGCGAAGGGCACTTAGCCAGAAATGTCCTACGGCGAGAGCGGTGGATTTATGGGGCCATTTAACAAGGATATAGTATCCTTTGCGGATGACAAGAATATAGACCAGTCTTTGCGATCTTCTACCCCGTTACTGTATCCTCATGAGGGGTCCATGACTCCTGGTACTTCGCATAGAGGAACGCTTTTTGGGCAGCATTTGATACAGGATGGTGATGGTGATGGCAAGCATTCTTCATTAACAGCACTAAATGAGATGGTGGAAAACTCAGAATTGATACCGATCCATGAATCTGGCAACTCAGTTACACCTAAATCTCAGCTCAACAGGACAATGGGGAATTCAGTTACAGGCGATTACAATCCAGATGTCGGTGATGACAATGCCAGTAACTTAAATACCGCCCCCCTATCTATTCCTATCGCCCCTTTACAAGGGAATGCAGCAGGCCCCACTGTTGAAGGGGTGCCAGGTACTTCCAATCCGACTCCACATTCAAGGAGTACTGATAACAAGACTGTAAAACGAAAATACTCTCGTAACGGATGTACTGAATGCAAACGGCGACGTATGAAGTGTGATGAGGGCAAGCCAACATGCTGGCAGTGTGCGCGGCTCAACCGAGAGTGTGTGTATGTGATTCGGACGAAAAATCGCAAGAGAAAGTCGAACCTGAAGAATTCTTCGGTAGAAGGACAACATCCCCAGTCCAAGGCTCCAGAAGTAGTTAACAGTTTTCCAAAATCCGTAGCTACCCCCGAACTGACTGTAAGTTCAACGGGCGCTACCTCCAGCGCAACTGAATTGCCAAATTTAATCGCCACCAAGAACGTTCATTCTTTTGACGCTAATCTTCTGATCCGGAACCTGAATGATATCGTCAACATGAAATTGAACGATTCCTTCATATATGATGATTTGAAGCCAATGGATTTATCTGATCTTGATATACCTGAGCTCAATTTAATTCCTGCCGATTGTCCGCGTCCCGCGGTACCCATCTCCTTTTTAGTGGACAGCATCATGACCTTCAACATGAGTATGGAATCTTTCAAACTTGGAGGTGCTAATGACAAGTACCTAGAAGTTTTTTACTATGATTGCCTGAATTCTATCGCACCATTCTTTCAAGGTCAGGCCAATCCACTCAGAGACATCCTACTTTCATTTGCAAAAGGAGAGCCCTACTTACTTTCTTCTATATTGGCTGTCGGAGCTTCTATTTCACACAGGAAATCAAACAACGTCGAAGATGAAAAAAGCTATTGCGCATATTTGTCCCATTGCTTGGGTCTTCTTACCGAACAATTCAAGGACGAGAGTAATGTCTATAACAAAATAGAACCCATAATTCTAACGGTTCTAATGCTAACTTGGGATTGCATTTACAGTATGAACAGCCAGTGGAGATCTCATTTGAAGGGCGTCACCGAGTTGTTTAAAAAAATTAACTCTGGAAACTCTTCAAAAGTCTTAAACGTGGCCAAGTGTTGGTTCAAAGTCATTGAAACATTTGCGAGTATCAGCACTGTTTTAGGAGGTGCGCTTATAGATGAAACTGACCTTGATGTTATTTTCGATCCATACGACTTCCAATATATCGATTCACTCAAATTTCTTAACATTATGACTCCTCTCAATGAATTCAATCTTTTGCGGGGGCACAAGGAAGATTTTGATTTGGTAATCAAAGAGGTATTTAAGTCTCTCACCGCTATTCGGCACTCAGAGGAGAAGTATTTCTCAGATCAGGAGGGTATATTTGATAAGAACTTGGATTACTTGTTATGGTCAAATTCGAATACGAAAACGTTCAAGGAGCAATTGTCGTACTTCAAGATTCAAAAGATTTTGGTCGAGATTGATAGGCAATCGGACTATGCTTTCATAGACAAAACTGGTGTAATACCACCAAGCAATCAGTCACATCCCAAAAATAGCAAAATAATGGACAATGCCATTGATCTTGTGACAATGCGCGATGGTAAAGAAATAGCAATAAGTTGGTATGACATTTCGCATCAGACCCAAGTTCTGTCATTCCTTCTAATCGTTCTCCTCAAACTACTGGGTATTCCCAAAAACTCTATTGCCATCCAGCAAGTCGTACAGAAAATCACTAGCTTCTTCGTGTTTTTGGATAGCGACAACCCTCCTCGAAATTTACGGACTTGTTATTGTAACTTTGCCATCTTAGTTGCAGGCCTCAATGCTATCGATGAAGGAACGAGAGATGTGATTAGAAAGTACTATAATTTGAATGGTGGTCGGTTCCAAAGGCTTACGGAGCATAATCTGAATAGGTTGGAAAAGGTTTGGTACGGTACTGAGAAAGGATATAAATTGGAGGACCAGGATGTTTTAACCTGGTAAATGCAGAAAGCTGTATAAACAATAAAATTGTAACATTTTGTGCATTGTAAGATGCGGGTACTCTCGACAGGAAACCTTTTCAAAGGGTACTCAATTGACAGTCATAAGGCCTAAGAATGAATCTACGACCTGTGCTGCCACTATGGAGGTGATTTCGCCATTCGAGTCGAATGCAGGAGACACTTCTACCACATCGGCTCCTATAATATTCAACCCTTCTAGACCATCAAGAACAGTGAGTAGCTCTCTTGAGGTCAATCCACCAGGCTCGGGTGTTCCGGTGCCCGGGGCTACCGCGATATCCAGCACATCGATGTCCACTGTGATATATACTGGTAGATCTCCCACGCGACTCTTGATCTTGTCTACAACCTCTTTGAAACCCAAAATGTCGAAGTCTCGGGCCACAATCTGTTCAAACCCGCAATCGTGGTCGTGTTTCTCATCTGATCTCGCGATGTATGGTGCGCGGATGCCAACATGCATTGATTTATCGTCAGCGATGTATCCCCATTCGTGGGCAAAATGTAGGAATGTACCGTGGTTTATGCTTTGGCTCTTGCTGATACCTCCACCAAGCACTTTTGGATCCCAGGTGTCTATGTGTGAGTCAAAATGAATAACAGCGACGGGACCGTGATGCTCATAGGCGGCTTTGAGGGCCATCAAAGACACGGTGTGGTCGCCTCCAAGGGTAATGACTTTTGGAACACCGAGTTCCTCTCTCACGGTAGTCTTGTTATAAATAGCTCTCTGCCCCCTATACAGTTGGTTCAAGGCAATTCTATTGTCAAAAGGAGTCATGGGAACATCACCACAGTCTACTATTTTGTAACCTGCTCTGTAGGGGTCCAACTGGCGCAGCTTAGAGCCAGGAAACCCTCTCACAGGTAGAATCCCTTCGCCCAGTCTTCTCGAACCCTGTCTCAGGCTGTTGGGTCCAAATCTTGCACCCGGACGATACGACACTGCGGTATCAAAAGGAGCTCCTACGATAGCGATGTCGTAAGTGGGCGCCTTCTTGGAGCTGCGGTGCTCAAAGCACCGTGCCATAGGTACATGAGCAAAACTAACTATACCCGAAAACAACTGCAAATCCGAGCTTAAATCGTCATCTGGATACACAACCGGATTTTGGCTGTAGAAGCCGCATCTTGCCTGGAATTCCTGGTCCTCATTGATATCCAACGTGAAGCCCTCAGAAGGTAGTTGCGAAAGAGACAGACCTAGCCCATCATGGGGCTCGAGGACTTCGCCGTACAACTGGTGAAGTAATCCACGTTTCTTATTCTGGTTCCCATCATCAGCGGAGAACAATGCTTGTTCATAAATTGTTCTGGCAAGTGCTGAACTTACCCATCCTGAAATGGCAATAACTAGCGTTCCTTTCATGAATGCGGCTGGGGCAAAAAGAATCCATTCGATCCAGTCTTTCGATGGCCATGCCAAACAGAATCTTCTACTCTTATGTGCGAACGATTGAATTACTGAAGGTCTCGCAAGCGAATATTTCGAGTTCTTGCCGTATTTCCGCTATGACTATTTTAATTAAGGCATTGCTGGCGGCTTGCTAAGCGCACTTTTTCGGCTTATCAGATAAGATTCCCAATTGGGAACGACCAGAAGTAAGATTTTACTACGCATTTGAGATTTATTTCATCTTGCTAAAAGCCATAGCTAACTAAAGCCAAGCAGATGTCAAACAGCTGACAATGGAGCATACCCGAGTTGCTTTAGAGTATTTTAGTTTCAGAACTTTGACAAGTTGCAGCATATTCGTAGAAAACTCTGTACTTCTCGTTTGACTATCTTTTTAAACCATTCAATTTGACATAGTTGTGACATGCCCATGTATCAAAAAGATTCCAGCGACACCGAAGAGACACTTGGCTACGGATCGGTTCCGAGGCACGAGACTGGGTCCGAAGTTCTCATATCTACGGGAAATGACGGTTTCACGAGATCGGAATACGCCCAAACCACTACCACAGTAGAGTTCCAAGAAATTAGTCGGAATGCAGCTCCTTTGATGGTAACATTCCTCCTACAAATGTCGCTGTCATTTATGACAGTGGTGTCTGTAGGGCGACTGAATGCGCTTAATCTGGGCGGCGTATCGCTGGCTAATGTGACTTTCACGGCGACAATGGCAGTCTTTCAAGGCCTGGCGACTTGTCTAGATACACTGTGCCCACAGGCGTACGGCAGTAAGCGGTACAAGCTCGTCGGTATCTATCTGCAGCGTTGCTTAGCTATTAGTGTGCTTTTTGCGGTGCCAATAGCGATGATTTGGTGGTTTTCGGCCCGTTTGCTCAGTCTGGCAGTAGATGACCAGAGGTTGGTAACCATTGCAGCCCGATACCTCCGGGTCATGATTGTGGGTATCCCAGGGTATGTGATATTTGAATGCGGTAAAAAGTACCTGCAGGCGCAGAACGACTTCACTACGGGTCAGTACATACTATTCGTGTGTGCTCCTCTTAATGCGCTTTTCAACTATTTATTTGTTTTCCGGTTCGGCATGGGTTACATAGGTGCACCTATAGCCGTGTCACTAACCTTCACGCTGATGGGCATATCTTTGGTGACTTACATTTGGTATCGCACGGGAAAAAACGGCGAAATGGAATGCTGGAACTCCTTCTCCAATTGGAGGCCGATTTTCACCCACTGGAAGCCCATGATTTCACTTGCAGTGCCCGGAATAATCATGATAGAGGCAGAGTTTTTGGCCTTCGAATCTCTTACAATTTTGGCGGCTAAATTTGGGACCAATGCCTTAGCTGCCCAGTCGGTAGCTGCTTCCATCCAAACGCTAACGTTTCAGATTCCGTTTTCTACGGGTGTTGCAGCCTCCAACAGAATTGCGTATTATGTCGGCAACAAACGAGTGAAGGACTGCCAGGTGGCCACTCGCGTCACATTGGTATATATTGGGGGGATCCTGGCCGTTGCCAACTTCTTGTTTTTGGTTTTTGGAAGAACTCGCGTGTCGTCCTTTTTCACCAACGACGAAAGCGTAGTCGAGCTGGCGGAACAAATTTTGCCAATCATCGCTGTAAACCAATTTGCTGATGTGTTCAATGTTCTGGCGGCTGGTATCCTACGTGCACAGGGTCGCCAGAAAATTGGTGGAGTTTTGAACATAATTGCATATTATGTGGTGGGAATTCCAATGGCTCTACTGTTAGGCTTTCACACCGATATGGGAGTGAAAGGTTTCTGGACCGGTCTTGGGTGTGGTATATTTGTATTGGCAATTAGCGAGGTCTACTTTGTGTGGAATTCGAACTGGCCGAAAATCATGCACGATTCCCATCTTCTCCACAAGGCCTCTTAGACCAACCTGAAATGAAGCGATTAGGAATGGTTAAAAGCATATTGAAAGGCACAGTTGCGTCTCACAATCCAAAAAAAAAGTCGGCAGAAGTGAATTTTGTAGATTGGTGTATTCCACCTATGAGCAAAGCAGCGGTCGAGGCTAGAGCGTTTCAATATTATATATGAGTTTTTTTTTGCTCGGTGGAGTCTCCAATTGAGCTACACAGCGCTAACTTGCCTTGTAAATCGTGAAAATCTTGCTTTCTAGCTTAAGACGCATCCACGTTGAAATACAGGAGATCGTTGGGCCCTGCGCTCGTCGTCTTAAAATGGGGTATTTTCCATGCGCAGAACGAAGAGAAATATGTTTAATATATGAACTACTTAAACATTTGCTATTATCTTAACAAACAAAAGACGATACTAGCATCTCCTAAAAGATCATCAAAGATGTTTACAAGCACTGAAATTACATCAAAACCCTATATTCATGATTATGGCGCGCGACTTAGCGAAGGTGTCACATACTTAAAAGAGTCAAAGACCCTTTTTTGGGTCGACATCTTTTTGAGCGAAATTCACTTTGTTACCAACATTGACGATCCTAAAGCGACCCATAAAGTCATCAAAGTTAATGCTGACAACTACATTGGTGTATACCCGTGCTCTTTGGGGCTACCAGAACGAGTTGGTGCCGTTTTCCCTGTTGATTCCTCGGAGGGTGTGAAAGAAGCTTTCTTTGCTGGTAAATACGGCATTGGACGTCTTTCGCTTGCCTCATGCAAATGGCAGTATGAGGTTCTCTTTTCGTCATGTCACAACACGTCTGGAAAAGACTGGGAACGTCTCAGATCCAATGAAGGCAATGTTGCCCCCAATGGGGATATTTACGTTGGTGTCATGAATGACTTCCATATCGGCGTCGACACCGAGAAAGAGGCCGAAGGATGCTTGTTACGTGTCAATATCAAGCATAAGTACGTCGAATTAGTGCTGGATAACATATACATTTCAAACAGCGTCAATTGGAATCCGGCTAAAGACACCATGTACTTGACGGATACATTGGCATCTAAGATTTGGCAAATGCCATATGACCAGGGTATTCCCAGAGTGATCGAAAAGACGCTATTCATTGACTTTGCCCCGATCAACGAGAAATTTGAGCTTCCGCAACCCGATGGTTCGGTAGTAGACTCGCGTGATGGTTTCCTCTACAGTGCCGTTTTTACCACTCATAAGCTGCAAGTCTTCGATCCCAAGGGCCAATTGCACCATGAGCTAGTGTTCCCAGATACCCCTAACATGACTTGTTGTTGTATTGGACCTGGTGGCGATATATTCGTCACCACAGCATCGCTCGATGTGGAGAATGGCAAAAGCCATGGACCAAGCGGTGCTCTGTACCGAGTGTCAGCAGATTTCGTGTCGGGCAAAGGCGACGTGCCTTCTTCGAGGTGCAATCCTGAGTATTGAGTCACAGGTGACGTAAGTGTTTGATGGATGAATGGTAACAAGACATGAGTATGATCTTGCTGAAAAGCGATGAGCGCTGATGAGCAAACTGCCGCGTTAAACATTGCGACTGATCAGCTGTTTGCTCAACAGAAACGCTTCTGGCGACAGCTAAATACGAGCGATATACTGCATAAAATACTAGGACTAATTATGCAATGGATGATGAACCACGAGAGCGGACTACATTAGCCAGCCATACTGGGTCGTCGATCTTGGGTTTATCCGACGTACAGATGGAGTATAAAAATTACATATTCATCGATGTTTTCATCGAATTAATCAACGCAATCGGAAAAGAACGTAGCGTCTGTCATAATTCAAGTCTCCGGCTTTCCAATAGCAAATAAGTCCCGTAAATTTGAAGTTCCCACTAAGTTTTAGAATAGCAGAATGCAGAAGTCCTGCTTCCATCGAATAGTATATCATGTAACACGAATTATGCTTTCCTTTAAATCAAGGGAACCAGCGACTTAAACCCCTTTACTTACCTTTGTCAACGCCTTAAGCTCGAAAAGGATACCAATCATTTGTAGTGTCTCAGCAAGCTTAACAGCAAATCTGGTTCTTAAGCAATAACATGTTCGATAAGCTGAAGCGGAAAGTTCAGAAACTGAAGATTTCCGACAGTGAAGAGGATCTACCGGATGTTGGCTCATCAGAAGGCCTTAGCAAGCAAGAAATATATCGAAACAGGTACAATTTTGGCGTTAACTTTGGTTCGATGTTTGTTCAAGAAAGCTACATTTATCATTCACTGTTTTCCGAGGGTGGCGGCAACGAACACGATGCAATTGCTGCACTCGTGGCCAAGAACTCAGCGAAAGATGCAGCTCAAAAACTTCAAGAGCACTACTCAAGCTTCGTTACAGACCAGGATTGGCAATGGTTGCAGAAGGAGGCGGGGGTGACTGCCATAAGATTGCCCATAGGATATTGGCACGTTGACAATGGTCGTTTTATAGGGCGTAGTATGAAATTCCACGACCTAAAACCGGTATACGAGGCTGCCAAGCCATGGGATGCAGTTCGTTCGATTATTAAAAAGGCTGCAGAACACAACATTGGTGTTTTGGTCGATATACATGGGGTCCCAGGCGGTGCTAATAATGACGACCATTCCGGGGAAAGCAATGGCGGACAAGCGAAGTTCTTCTCGACCCGGGAGTTTGTCTCCAGTGTAGTTGAAGATATGGTGCCGTTCATTGTCAAAGATGTGTGCCAACCCAACGAAAACGTTATTGGATTGCAAGTCATCAACGAAGCGGCTTTCAGCAATTCTGCAAAGCACGAAAAGAAGTTTTACGCCAAAGTTATCCAAGCCGCCCAAAGCGTGGACAGCACTTTGCCCGTGATTATTTCCGATGGATGGTGGCCATCTCAATGGGCAGACTGGCTTGAAGAGAACAAGCTGTCTAACAGTGTGGTCATAGATTCACACGTTTACAGATGTTTCTCTGATGGCGACAAAGGGAAAAATGCCGGTGCGATTACAGGTGATCTGCCACAGTCGATTAACTTTTCAAACGATAAAGCTGACTACATGGTTGGTGAGTTCTCGTGCGTCTTGGACGGTCAAACTTGGGATAAGACGCGGGAGTCACGAGACGAATGTGTTCGAAAATTCGGCCAAAAACAAGTGCAAGTATTTCAAGACAAGGCCAGTTGGGGGTGGTTCTTCTGGACGTTTAAGTTTCAAGAGGGTGATGGTGGCGAATGGGGATTTCAGCCCATGATCAATAGGGGATGCATTCCCAGGCGTCCACGTGCCGACCCGAACATCGATGATGGCAAAATCCAGAAGATCATCAGTGGCCACGTGAATTACTGGAAGGATAAGGGCGGCGACAATTTTGAGCACTGGCGGTTTGAAGAAGGGCTTCGAACCGCTATTGACGACATTCACACCTTCAACGAATTCGATCATTCTCGGGTCGGCAGAACGCATTTTTTCAAGTCATTGAGAAGGAGCCAGCACGTCACCAAAAAGGGCGACAGTGACTATATTTGGGAGTGGGAGCAAGGTTACGACCAAGGACTGTCGGAGTTTAACAAGTATTTGTAAATGCTTTACATATATGAAATTTATGGCTTTAGGAGACGAAATATGATGTGTTATCATAAACATCCTGCCTACGTACAAGTGCTTAGTACGAATAATGGTTCTATAGTGTAGTGGTTATCACTTTCGGTTTTGATCCGAACGACTCCGGTTCGAATCCGGGTAGGACCTTACATTTTTAGAATTTTTCTTTTTTAGTGTCAGTATGAAACAAAGTGATATTAACTTGGGCATATACCAGTTTGGGACAAAATGATATAGTTGTAAGTCAAACTATAAGAGCACCTATTATTTGGATGGGACGTAAGGCATTTAAAGACCTCTCTGGCGAAAATTCTTATTGCTCGCCTTCTTGCGGGCCAAGAGTTGTGATTTTATAATTATATTCACCGAGCTCAATAAAAATATCTAATTACATCCTAATCTGAAATAAAAAGTGAGCAAATTATATTTGCAGTTGTCTGTTAATCCTTAAGACATAGAATTTCAAGCAGCGACTCGCGTTATGCCTATACCCTGTCTATTATACTGATATTTACCGTTGGCTTTTTTTTTCAGATCGACTTATACTTACACAGACTGTATGAAATTTTTTTTACACATGGATGAAAAATGAGCATCATCTCATCAGACGCAACTTAGCCCAAATGTATTATTCTTCAGAAAGCTATTTAAAAGAAGCTCTAGTTGGTTCGCAAATCAAGCATTTCAGAACTGCCTCGTCCATAAAAGTGTTGAAGGACCCTCGCGATAAGAAAATGTTCATCAAAAACGATCACGCTGGTGACAGAAAGCGTTTGGAAGACTGGAGAATCAAAGGCTACGACCCACTCACTCCCCCAGATTTGTTGCAACATGAACTACCCATCTCTGCTGAAGGCCAAAAAATTATCATAGATGCTAGAGAACAAGTATGTGATATTTTGAATGGCAAAGACGACCGTCTGATTATCGTCATCGGGCCGTGCTCCATCCACGACCCAAAGGCTGCCTACGAGTACTGTGGTCGGCTGGCTGCACTTTCTAAGAAACTGTCCAAGGACCTACTTGTCATCATGAGAGCCTACTTGGAAAAACCAAGAACGACTGTTGGCTGGAAAGGTCTGATCAACGACCCAGATATCGATAATTCTTTCCAAATCAATAAAGGTTTAAGAATCTCCAGAGAAATGTTCACCAAACTGGTCGAAAAAATGCCCATTGCCGGTGAAATGTTAGACACAATTTCGCCTCAATTCTTAAGTGACTGCTTCTCTTTAGGTGCTATTGGCGCCAGAACTACAGAATCCCAACTTCACCGTGAGCTTGCATCCGGACTATCTTTCCCCATTGGATTCAAAAATGGTACTGATGGTAGCCTCCAAGTTTCTGTTGATGCTATGCGTGCTGCTTCGCACGCCCATTATTTCTTGAGCGTCACAAAGCCAGGAGTCACCGCTATTGTTGGTACTGAAGGTAACCAAGACACTTTTATTATTCTCAGAGGTGGTAAACATGGGACCAACTTTGATGCCGAAAACGTGAAAAAAACACAAGCCGAATTAGTCAAGGCTAAGGTCGCCGACGAAGCAGGTACCCATAGAAGGATTATGATCGACTGTTCTCACGGTAACAGTAGCAAAGACTACAGAAATCAACCGAAGGTCGCACAATCTATCTACGAACAAGTGTCTGAGGGCCAAAATGCCATATGTGGTGTCATGATCGAGTCCAACTTAGTAGAAGGCAGACAAGATATCCCAGCTGAAGGTGGTCGTGACAAGCTGAAATACGGTTGTTCGATCACAGACGCTTGCATTGGCTGGGAAACCACAGAGGAAGTTTTGAGTTTGCTCGCTAAGGGAGTCCAAAACAGAAGGAAAGCTTTGAAGAAGTAAATCAACATGTGATTCTGTCTATTTAATTTTAAGACAAGCATTTGATCTGTATGTATTAACCTCATCTCAACTTTTCATTTAAAAAGTTCGATCGTTCTTTCTGAATGCAAGCAATTATAATGAATCAACAGTATGGTAGCAAAATCTTGGAGCTTATGCGTTAGCTAATAGAACATAATATTCAGCACTTCATCCTTTGAGACCTTTGCGCTCTAACTGCGACAATTTACGTTTTAAATCTTGGTTCTCTTTTTTCAAAAGTTCTATTTCAATGTGAAGTTCTTTAGATCTACCATAGCCAAGCATCTTTGCCATACCCTGATTCTCTTTGGTCAAGGTCTCGAGCCTTATAACCATTTTATGGGCGAGTGCTTCTTCGTCGTACCTTCCTACCTTCGTAACCGAATTTGAAGGGTTGAGAGCAATGGCAGTGACAAGACTCTCTAGTCTAAGTTTCGTTTCCTCCAGTTCTTTATCTTTTGAAGCCAAGGTTCGCGATAATTTGTGGAAAATTGTCTCAAGACTAGTTGGGACTTCAATAGACAGGCCTGTCTGAGCTGCTGATGGAACCCGGAAATCGTGTCCCTGCTTCAAGGAGAGGCCTTGGTTGAGAATATGTTTCAATTTTTGAATCTCGGATTCCAATGACTCGATCTGGGTCTCTTTGAGTTGCAATTCCAATTGCAAAGATTCGAAATTCTCCTGATGCTCGGTTGAGCCAAATGTCGTATTGTAATCCGAATTTTTCGTATTCACAGACGTGTCCATGATACTATTGGTAGCGTGTGTACCCACGGTATTATCACGGCCTAGTTTCGTGTCCCGCTGATCTAAATTCCAATATAGATCACCCCTGCTTCCCGCAGACCTTTGAGTCAAGGGGTTTATCATTCTCGCATTTACAATATTGGAGTTGTGAGCTAACATCCCATTATTATACCCACCAGTATTATTCGCTCCTATCATATGTTTCTCGGGTTCAGATCCACCGAAGTAACCTGGCTGAGAAAACGCCAAGTTGGCCAAAGAATTTTCCAAGTCACGAGAACCATCATAGCTCTGTACTGGATTCCAATCTGAACCTATCTAGGAATCATTGAGATCTAAGTTAGTAAAGAACAGGAGAAAGTAATGCCCTAATCCCCAGTTTCTAGACATACGTATCCTGTGAATCGATTTTGCTGCGTAGCTTGCTGATTATCCATTATAAAGGTATTAATAAGTTTGATAGGTTGGTGACTCGAAAGATCCTGGGTCTCTATGGGAAGTTGTAGATTGATTCAGTTTAAAGATCTTGAAGTGACAGTTTAATCAGGTTTCAGACTAAGTGAGGTCCAGTCGTGCATGACGACTAAAAGGTCGCTAGAGCAGCGTCAACAACTCGCTTCTAACACCTATTAAAGAAGAAGATGTAGCCATTTTTCTTCAACTCGTCAATATTCGTTGGATCATCAGCGACAATAATTTTCTCGTCATTGTAAAGTACCCATTTAGTTTGATTTTCAACCTGTTTTTTTATAAATGTCACATAATGGCCGGATTGAACGGAAGAGCCTTTGTGACATACTACAGCTTTAAGCGAATAATTTGCAAGCATTTCATCAGAATTTCCGTAGTTCTTATCTTCACATTTGGCCGGTTCTTGCTCAGGAGTTTGGCCATCATCATCCAAATTGTTGAAAACCCATTCGACACTAGCGCTGACGTTGCCCTTGTGAAGAATGAGTGCCTTGCGGCACAACTGTGGATCAAGACCCATAGAAACCATATCATCCAATTGCTGGGAATTGAAGATTTCGGCTCCATCCCTATTTGCAGGTATTACAAAGGGATCGTTTAGCTCAGGGTCTTCAACATGCTGGAATAGCCAGTTCATCGCATCTTCGACACTTTTGTTGTCGGAAAAGTAAAGAGCTCTTATCGCTGCATTTTCTGTAAAGCCCATTTCTGACAAACTGCTTATGCATTGGGCATTAGGGATAAATCCTGAAACTACATCATTTTCGGGCAGTAGTTGTTCGTTTTCGGCGCTGTATCCATGCGATTTAAAAGTACCGAGATGTAAAGTGGACTTGTCAGCAGTCTCGATCCCTGGCAATAAAAGTTCTTGTGAAGTTTTTGTGGGCATCCAGTTAACGAGCTTTATCCGGGTTGGACTGACGACTAAAGTGTCTGGAAAAGACTGAAACCCAGACGATTTTACGGCGGTGGTCATTTTATTACACTTTGGGCACTTGAAGCTCACTTGTTCGCCATCAAAATAGCTTGCGATTCTCTCAGCAAGCCCCTGCTGATTGTCGGATTCCGATAGTGGAATTTGCAAATAGTCAGAGGTTTGGGTAGAGTATTTCACACCATGACATTTCATGCATTCCAGTCTATCCTGGAGTATAAACCGCATAAGGTCGTTGGGATTAGTGGGCACCTGATTGAATACTTTATTGTCTAGCAAGTCCGTGAAGTAAGAGAAAAACTCCAAAGCATCTTGTTGCCTCCCCGAGCTAAATTCTTCATGTCTTCCCCCAATGCAATGCTTAAAGGTACTTGGCTTTACGCCATGAGGATATTTAGTCGGTTCATATTTCATTGCATTTCGCAACTTTAGAAGTTGACAATTAAGGTTGCTAGAAACGTAAACGACACTGGACGGGAAATCACCTAAGTCGTCTACAGACCATGCAGAGACACCGCCGTTCATTAAGACTTGAAGAATGGAATTCATGTAGCAAGAATTTCCCAAATTTAGCAGACCGCAGCCATAATCCTTGGAGCTGTCTAAGTGTTGTAAGTCGCGGCCTTGAGAATCAACCATTTGAAAATCCCAATTCATGTTTTGCTCAACTTGTAATTCCACCAAAGTCTTTTCTTGGGCCACTTTATCACTAATATCAATTTTCCAGTGGGCTAATGACTTGACCCACTTGTCGGTATCATTAAACTGTACCTCATCATCGCAAGAGTAACAATAAACATCTGCAGACGATTCACTCAAAGACCCTAGCTTTACAGCCAATGCGTGATCTGGGTGTTCCCTAGAATGCTGCAGAGCATGAGAGTGTCCCTTAATACCTACTTGTTGCCGGCCGCACCCAAAGTGGCCACAGTGAAGGCATAGCCATAGGTTATTGGTCAAATCGCACTTCGCGCAACACATTTCCTCAGTTTGGCAAACTTCTAATGGAACCTCAAAGCATTCTACGTGTCGGCAGGGCTTTATCTCCAATTGCCAAGAGTTAGACATTTGCAGGAAATTGTTAGACTTCGCCCGCAGAATATGATTCACTTTGTCCTCTATCCTAGAATCCAAACCCTTAGTCGTAAAATCTGCTAATGAGTTGGAGCCTTTCACTATACGCCAGTAAGAATCGTAAGTTTCATCTTCAGCCTTCTCAGTTATTTCCAGCTTAAGTTTCTTTTCAATAGGTTCCTTGAGCTCTGGCTTCCTGACCTTACTTAGTGCTAAGTAGAAATCATGGCATCCACTCAAATCATCATTTGTGACAGTCTGATGAAGCTTCGCATGCCTGGTACAGAAGCTCTGGAAGCATTTCAAGCAAATATTTAGACAATGCGATGAGTTTAAGTCCTCGTTATACATAGTCTCAAAGCAGTAACCACAGTCATCTTTATAGACAACAGAAGGGATATGCAAGGTGGTGAAATCTTCAAGCGTAGTCATTTCTGTATTCGGATTTGTCGTTAACTTGAGAGCGCAGTTGATTTTAATTTGTAATTAAGGCTACTACTGCATTGAAATCACGAATCGATTGAGATTCATTAGATCAATTGTTAGTACACGTGACGAATATTTGGCATTTTTGAGAGAAACATGACCTGACGTTTGTATGATATTTACATGGCAATGATAGTATGTGCTTAGTATATGCTATGGTAGTGTTTTGTCTTTCCAATGAAGTTCACCGGCATCGCCTACGGTACATTTTCTGCGACAAACTTGATTGCAAAGATACTGAACCCCGGTCTTTCCTCTGGACGATGGCTTATACTGAGAGAAATATTTGAGGACCTCGGCACGTGACACTGCCAGTGACCTGCCGGTATTGTCATTTCCTGTAATGTAATCCCTGAGTAGCTGTTCCGTGGGCAACATAAACTTGGCATGATATGGGTATTTCTTCCACGTAATGGCGTCGGGAAATTTTAAGAGCGAAACTGGCGTAGAGGCACGAGGAGAAACGAGTTTGGAAAGCTCCTCGACGGTCAGACCAGATTTTGCCCAAGGATACGGGGTTTTATTTTTTTGCACGAGCTTATGCTTCGTTGCTTTGGAAAACTCAGACACTGGATCCTCGCACATGTTGGAGGCGGTGGTGAGGTCTTGTTTTAGCGACGATTCAATGTCAGAATCTTTGCTTCTGCTGAAATGTTCGATCGTCACTTGCAATGAAACTGCACTTTTGGTTGACAGCGTCTGAAGTATGGAACGTGCGAATTCTTTTTCCTCGGGTGTTCCTGAAGAGGAGTCCACTATCCTCTCTAAAGAGTGTCTGATCGATTTAATACTGCCTGAGGTTTCTAAATTGAAGCACGATTCGATGACGTCGAGCTGGGCATCTGAGTATTTGAATCGGTAGTCTTCCGGAATTTCAACCGAGAACTCTTCCAAAGCGGAGCCAGTGATGTCCCACATGTCCTCGGATTTACTATGAACAGGGAGTTCTCCCAGTCTTTCCTGTAGATCATCTAAGTTGTGGCCTGGAACGTAGTGTGACGCCAAACCAGCCATATAAACGTCCATCCCGGATAATAGATCTCCCGTCAGGCACAAGTACAGCGCAAGCTGGCCCTTCGTACCCCCAACTGTAGCAATTTGGGGCAATGAAAATGCCGTTCCAACGTCGGGGAAAAATCCAATATCTGTTTCTGGCATACACCATTTAGTATTTTCCGTAGCTATACGGAACGGTACGTGTGTGGCAAGTCCTACACCACCACCCATTATTATTCCATCCATCAAAATCACCACAGGACGATTGTACGTTGCCAGAAGCAGATTTAAGGAGTATTCCTGCTGGAAGAACTCTAAAGATTTATCACGACTGCCAGCAATATTTTGCAGTGCCACTGCAGACACGTCGCCTCCAGCACAAAATGACCTTGGTGAATTAGCAGACTTAATTACCACTAGATTATTAACATCACTTTTGCTGTATTCTAATAAGGTAGGGATCATCTTTGAGCACATTTGGGTAGAAAGAGCGTTCAATTTCTCGGGTCTCGTCAAAGTCACCACTCGAGATACTCCCTTGGTGCCGAACTTGACCTGTTCAGACATGAAACGTTTTATTTGCTGACACTTTAGTGAGCTTCTAAGCATGGGGGTGAACTTGGTCGAATTGCGATTGAATGCCTTACGCTGCCAAAACAGTAGATCTTTAAAACTACTGACAGAATAATTAAAATTTGACGAAATCATACAAAATTAGTATATAGTGATAGGGCATTGTTTCTGAAGTAAGGCAAGTAGTGAAGGATCCTGATATTCTCGACAGACATTTTTGATAATCTTCAAAGCAGTGCTTATTGAGACAGACCCTGGGTATTCTGTGAGGTTTCTAGAGGGAAATTAACTATGCTTTTCGTTGAAGGCATCTTTCTGGAAGCATAAAAATGCGACCTATGTAAATAGAAGCAAAGTCATCGCTTGCATCCTAAGTGACCGAATATTCTGATCCTATATAATATATACCATCTACTGGGAACGGTAGTTATTTCTTGAAAACAATTGTCAAAAGTTGCCCTTTTTACATAATCCCAGAACATCTCTCACAATACAAGGGGAACGCATTCGTCTGGCTAAGTATATGTTACTTTATATAAAAGAAATCGATCTTTTATCTAGCGTTGGTTTCTTGCTAATCTTTCAAATGACCAATTTAGTCCTCTATAAAATAGATAAGACATTTCACGCACTAGAACCTGGACGTCGTCTCGTGAATCACACGTAAGATCATCACAGTACACTATGTGAGTGCGCTTTTCATTGATATGTAGTGTGAATAAGATTATCCTGCCTTTCAAAACAATGCATAACACTAAGACCAATTTTGATTGCCACAAGGATGGGTTACGGATGGCAATAGCATTTATGGCATAAGTGGTGCACCAAGTGTTGATTAGAGCAGCAGTGGCGCACGGTAGGTAACAGGTATAACTGAAAGGAAGTCACCTCGTTACCGATTTTTGCAAAGAGAATGTCGCTTTCTTTCATCGATTAGAAACAATTTAGAATCTAAGCGGCTACGATTACCTCTCATGCATCTTAGCTCATAAGACCAAAGCGGCCAAGTACTTACAGAAGAAACCGAAAAAGATCCAAGGCTCCAATTCAAAGATTCACCGGCAAGGACTACCTCTTTATTCTCCGCAAAGTTAAAGATAAAGCTTAGGTAAACGAACAAGGTCTATGAGCTTATATTCCGCGATCAACGATTCCGTACTTCTCTTACCTGTACGACCGTAGTGAAAGTGTCATTGGAAATTGATAGACATACCTTTAAGCGCCTGGAAAGCTGAGTAAGGAAAGGGATTATTTGAACACCCGCTTCGACAAAAAATCTGTACCGGCCAAAGGTGCGGATGATAAAACTGTTTTGCTCTCCCTAGAGGCTAAAGGAAAGGCTCATAACAATCGAATGATATTAAAGACTCCCAAATCATCAACTTGAATCGCAAATTAGCTGAAATACTTTCCAATGATTTGGAGACATGGGTTAACTACCGCAATTTCCTCACTGCGCTATTCTAGATCGCATTACGATGAAAACTCGGAAGTTCCTGGATATGCCCAAGTCATGAAGGCTATGAGGACACCACCAAAACTTGTTCCACTTGCAGGGTCGTTAAGAACTACGTCGGCAACTCAAGTGTAAGAAGTGTAGCCTTGCCTCCGATCGTAAATCAAACGCTGCCAAGGACGTCACTGTAAAGCACATCGTTTAAACTGCAAGTGGGCTCGGCTCCACTACAACTCGTGTGCACGTGACCTGGATATTTCCCACTGGAAGAAAAATGTTTGTCATTCTATCATACGACAACTTAATATTATCGTACATAAAAGACTAGCAAGATCAGAAGGCTCTCAAGTGGACAGAATAAATTTATCAGATAGATCTTAGGACACTTTTGCAGGACATTTTTTAGAGTTTTTCTGATCGTCCAAGGCTCGTTATTTTTCACCAAAATGCCAGTCTCACATAAGGGCCTATCGCTCGAGGTAGAAACGCTGGAACCTCCAGCAGTGGCTTCAGATATTGGAATCCTTGACAATTTTTATTGGGTATCACACAAGGAGCCACACGCCCTTAGAAGACATGCAATTATGAAATCGCATCCACAAGTCAAGCAGCTCTTGGGTCATGAGCCTTCCACTAAGTATATCATCACAGGTGTTGTACTTTTGCAGTGTCTGATGGCATTTACGCTGCGCAGCACCAGTCCACTATCTTTGAGATTTTGGCTGTGCGCCTACATTGTGGGTGCCACGGCCAATCAGAACATTTTCTTGGCTATTCACGAGCTTTCCCACAACCTAGCGTTTCGCAAGCCTTGGCACAACAAGTTGTTCTCGGTATTCACCAATACCCCAATTGGTATTCCTTATGCCGCTTCTTTTAGCCCCTATCACCAGCTTCACCACAAGTTCCTCGGAGACGAGGTTTACGACACCGATATCCCTACCAAATTCGAAGCAATCTTATTATCGAATGTTCTGGGGAAGGCATTCTTCGCAACGTTCCAAATTTTCTTCTACGCTTTCAGACCCATGTTTGTGACTTCGATCCCAATGTCGCCATTGCATTTGGTCAATGTGTTGTACCAGTTGACCTTCGATTATATCTGGATTAAAAACATAGGGTTAAGTTCTTTCTTGTACTTTCTCATCTCCTCGTTCTTAGCGGGTTCTTTGCATCCATGCTCGGGTCACTTTATAGCCGAGCACTACCTCCTGGACATGGAGGAAGCCCTCGTGGGAGGGAAAATTGCATATCAAAATACCCCTGCAGAAACGGAACCAATTCACTCCACTGACGAATCTCAAGTCACTCGTAATGACGTTCTCTTCCACAAGGACTATGCGCTTGAAACCTATTCCTACTATGGTATTCTCAATTTCTTTACCTGGAACGTAGGTTTACACAATGAGCACCACGATTTCCCGTTCGTACCCTGGTCCAGACTGTGGGAACTTAACCGCATGTGCCCCGAATACTACCAGAACCTTCCAAAACACACCTCCTGGTGTAAGGTATTGTGGAACTTTGTTTTCAGGGAGGACGTGACGCTCTACAATAGAGTTAAGCGTGTCAATCAAAATCTCACCAAAGATGAGTAAGCATTGGATCGTCTTCCAAACTCTTAACGGAGAAGGTCAGCCAAAATTCGCTCACACTGACGTTGGCTTTCAATAAAAAACTTATGACAGCATACCTCGCATGGAGCTTTAATTCCAGAAATGCTGCTAATGACCCTATTAGCATAGCTAAGGGAGGCTCGCAATCCAAATCCATTTATATTTTTATTTCAATTCATGCGTTACCATTTCCGGCGTTCTAGATGCCTACTTATTATAAACAAATACCCTATGATATATCATACATCTAATCGGAGTAGTCCCAATAGTGCAGTCAAATCACAGAACAAGGTACTTGACAAGTCCAAATAGGCCTAGCGTGAACATGGCTAGGAAAAACGAGTGTAGGCAAAATGCGTCGCCTACAGTCATCAAATAGTATGGTAAATGAATATAATACATCCAATAAAGGTTCTCACCAAAATTTGATAGTTTCTCCCATAAGGAGCCTGTGCTAAGCTCTTCATCTGTAGGTCTATAAATAAATGTTCCATGGCTTAGTTTCTGGGCTTTGATGGAATCTTTAGGGATCATTTGCGCTTTGTTCACTGTTTGCATAAGGTATAAATCACACTCTCCTGACTCTACGTTATTTTACTATGTTGACTGTTGAGAACCTCGAGTTAGTATAAAGTGATCCATGCTATTTATACTGAGAAGAGTCGATATTCAGCTTTTGAACTTGCCAAAGAACGACTTGCGCTTGTTAGACGTGTTTTCGGCACCAGAAGCAGTTTCCCGTTTGAGGTGCTCCAAGTCTAGTGATTTTCTTCCGTGGGCAAACGACCTCTTCACATCGGTGCCAGCATTAGTCTTTCGCGATTGATGTGACGCTGTCTTTGTCTTCTGCAACTTTATATCAGGAGGCGGCGACGTCGAAAAATCCATTTCTTGAAACTTCAAGTCCAAAGATCGCCGGCCGGGGTCGGGTTGAGATCCATGGCCCGACTTCGCAGATCTTTCCCCAGATGGATGTTTCACAGTGGGTTGGATTGGATCTTTCCTGCGTAGTTCTACTGGAAAACTCTCACTAGAAACCAGGCTTTGCTCAGAGACATTGGCATTTTCTTTCGCATTGTTCTTAGCGGGGGTTGAGAGATCAACGCTGTCAAAAGTCAGGTCTAATTTGTGCTGTTCTTTCTTCTCTGCAAGCGAAAAGTCAATCAAAAGCTCCTCTCGTTCTTTGGAAGACTTCTGAGGGGGCGGCTGTGGCTGCTGCTGAATGAGCTGTTGCTTTTGTTGAGCCAGCGAGTGTGTCTGTCGCTGGGGTTGTAGTGGTGGCTGTGTCTGTGCCTCATGTCTGTCAGTCGGAGCCTGATATGGGTAATGTGACATGGTAGAGTTTTCATTATTTTTATCGACCATAGGTGTAGGCATTCCACCAAAATAACGAGTATATGATCCTAAATTCTCAAGCTCTGGGCGCGGGTGTGGATATGGGTGTGTTGCTGCTTGTTGTTCAGACTTATAATCGGGAGCTTGGTGATGCGGTTGTACGCTCTGGACAGGCTTGAACCTGTTCCCTTGTTCAAAATATTGCTGATCAGCTTTGTTTTGTGGTCCGTCCTGATCAAAAATTGAGTTTGTATCCGCATCTGCAGCATAGCTATCTTGTTGAATATAAGGGAAAGGGTTCATCGATTTGTGCTGCTTGTTCGATGCAGTAGATCGTGCTGTTGCGTCCCTGGCCATGTTCGACGATGTACCTGGAGGTAACGCAACCTGTCCCAGTTGTTGGAGCGACGAAGGGTCGTCAGAAGTCCTGGCCAAGTCAACTTTACTCGAAGATTGCGAACTGGCGCCAAGACTAGCTGTAGTGTTGGAATTATGTCTTCCTGTATCGCGCTTGCCACCTCCATCGTGTAGGTAGGACTCTAAGTCTTCCACAGACGGAAACTGCTGTTGTACCAGACCTATGTCTTCTTCTCCGATTGGATGGGCCCCCTTCTGATCTGCAAGTGTCTCTGAAGCAACACCTTTTGAAGCTTCAGATGACTCTGAATAGATGCTAGCTTGCCGCCCCATATTGACTACTTGTTTAGGTGCGACCTCAAAGCAGTTGATGAAGAGATCATTCAGAGCATCAACGCGTTCTTTGTTTTCATAAGAAAGGTACATCTGATACTGTATCTTTTGTAACTTCGCCTGGTACTGCGCGTATTTGTCGAAACTGTATGGCCCCTGTTGGTATTTATCTTCTATAGGGTTTTGAATCTTCAAAATGGAGCACAACAGATCCATTACCTGGTAGACATTGGGTCTCAAGTTGGGGTTCTCTGCAAGCATAATAATGATAAGGTTTATCAGCTTGGAGGAATAATTATTGACAGGAATTTCGTACTTCGAATGTAAGATCGCGAACTGACCAGTTAGTTCGAAAGGTGTTGTGTAAAACAGCAACTTGTACAAAAAAACTCCTAGCGCCCATACATCTGACTTTTCGTCAACGGGCAAACACCTGTAGAGATCGATCATTTCAGGAGATCGATACTGTGGCGTCGTGTGAATGTAAATGTTATTAGTGAGCAGGGCAATCTCTTGATGTGTGTTTGCCACGGGCAAGCATGTTGAAGTAGAGCCAAAATCGCAAAGTTTGAAATTGTTTTCGGCGTCAACTAAAACATTTTCTATTTTGATGTCGCGATGTATGAGAGGGACCGCTAAATAGTGCATGTGTGCAAGTGCCCGAGTAACATCAAACATAATCTTGATGATTTCCTGTTCCGAAAGCTTAGTAGTTAACCGCTGGTTCATATAGTCGAGTAATGAGTTGTTCGGGCAAAGCTCCATCAGAAGCATTACTTCGAATCCAGCCGTTCCGTCCCGCGACCTAGAGGCATGCGAATCATAATATTGTACAACGTTGGGGCTTCCCGATAATTGTTTCATAACGCTAACTTCGTTTCGCATTTCATTAAGTCCATTTTCGTCCGTAACCAAAACACGCTTCAAACAGGCCAATTGACTGACAGCTAAAGTAATCGAAGGCTGGTTTTCCAATTCATTCGCATACTCCAGGAACTTTACTACGTAGATTTGGGCGAACCCACCTTCTGCTAGGTAATTCACAATTTCTACCCGGTGATTCCCAACAACAACTTGGGATCCTTTCTTAAGTTGTTCTAAGACGGGTACGGTAGTACTGCGGCTTGTATCTACCCCAGAAGCTACCTCATGCGAAGACGATTCTGACTTAGACATGGTGGTTGATCCTTTCAGCTCGCTCATACCACCAAGTGCAACGATGTCTTCCTTTATGTAAAGGGGTTTGAAAGTAAATCGATGAATCAAAATGTGGCCGAAAAACGACCTAGTCACATGACCCAAGACAGTCTTCCAAATTGTTGATTTAGTGTGACATTCATATTTTAGACGACTGCCAATTTACTTTCCATGGGACTGGGCTTTTATACGTCTAAAACATCTCTTAGAAGCGTTTTCATTTCTGAGTAAACGTAGGGGACATATAAAGTCTCAGCTCCACTTCTGTTCTTGGACAAAGCTGCCATTTTGTGCTCGATAAATTCTCCCAACATGGATCGGAGTGAAACTTCATTGGAAGCAATGAACTCAGCAGCACACATGTGGTAAAATTGTTTGAATTCGATACCAAAAGTGTGCGAACCTCGTTTATTGGCTGATATTTTGCCTTGTGAATTTTCCATGGCACTCAATTGAGTTTCGATCAGAAGCTTGTACATACGCTTGGAGTTGGCAGTTAAAGACTCCAAAACATAGCGCGCACCTTCTGCTCCAGTGCTGGTTTGGCTTTTTCCTAGTTTCATGACGTCGTTAAACGAGGACTCGACAGCATAACTCTCATAATTGGTGATATCATGGAAGACAAAGTTGAAATTTTGGGCACGAATGTGGTCCCAAAGCAAAGGTGCATAGACGTGATCTGTGGATGCGATCAAGGCAATCTGACGAACACGAGCCAGGGAGCTAAGCATATTTTGAAATGCGTTTTTTCGGACCATGGGACCATCCAGATTATGAACCAGCACTATCAGCTTGATTGTTGGCGCTGAGTGCCGATAGATTTCCACCATTTTATTTATTTGCAGCTCGACGTGATTACTCCAATACTTGGTTTCGGACTTGGATAACTGTTCTTTGAGCATAATTTGAGCTATAGAGTGGAATGCGTCTCTGTAATTGCAAGTTGGATTGTACCCATTAATTACAACGCAGGGAATACCATTAACTAGGTCTGCCTCCCCACTTTCAGAAAAATCGGAATCAGAACCGTCGCCTATGTGGTTACTTTCGTGATATTTAAAATCACTTGCGCTGGATGTATTGGATCCGTAGTTGAGTTCTTCTGACACAACAAGTCGTGGAGATAGGTACTCAATTGCAAATTCTTCGAGAAATTTACGTTTTGAGCCGATCCCATAGAACAGAAGGGAAAACCCTTGGTCAAGCTCAAACCAGTATTGTGGGAACATCGCGCGTTGAATTTGGAGCAAAGAGCGCTTGCTATCCCGATGAATCCAAGAGTTGAGAGTGTTGGACAGAAGCGAGAACTCCTCTCGTGTGATCTGTGGTGCCATTCCCATGGAATTGGTAGACTTTTTGTGGGCGCGAATAGGTTTCTTCTGGTCGATGTAGCCTTCGAATCCATCAAAGAAATAAGTGAGATGCTTTTCCCGCGGAGGCTGGTATTCACCCTCGTAAGGTAAAGGCGTAGGGATGAAATGTCGATTTAATGTTATTTTGAATGGCGATCTGTTTAAAATCGGTTTGGATGGCGATTTGGCAGGCGATGCAAATATGTGAGACTTCATAGGCGATGAGTTTGCCGTAACAAACCCTGGGTCTGGAGGGGCCTCGCTTTTCAGCCTCTTTGGCGATCGGAACTCATGCTCAGATTCGGTTCTAGCTTTATTGTGGGAACTGATGGGAGATTTAGTAGGCGATTTAGTGGGCAATCTATCCATTCTTGGCCTGCGTTTTGGTCGATTTACATCTTCGGGGGTCTCTGAAAACACATCATCCTCAGAAGGATCAGATATAGAGCTGGAACCAACGTTAGAAAGTACTTCATCATTTGATTCTGGAGAATCTCCTAATTCTTCTGCAATAGCACTTTCAGCCTGCAGAGCTTTCAACAAGTGCCGCGGACTTTCCTGCTTCAAATCAACAGCCTCAGCAACTCTTCTTTTAGCTGGTGAAGCAGAGCCAGAACGACCTGTGCGCTTTATGTGGCGCTTCAGAAATTGCCAAAAAGTGGGCAGACGCTGCGAGTTGTGTTTTGATCTGGCCCCGAAACTTCCCAAGTCTTCATGCGAAACAATATCTTCAGAGGTGGGCATTCGAAAACACAAAATGAGAGTGTTTAGCAGAACTGGAAACAGTCTTATTAAATTAATTGATCTTGTACCAGTAAAATGATTTAAACATTTCAACTTTAGTAGGTGGGACATCGAGGTAGATCAATCTCCAAAAGCTATATTAAAAACATGTGACTTTATTACAGTCACGAAATAGGTCGAGAAAAGAAGCTCGAAGGGGGTGATTGGCTGGGAGAAGTTCAAGACCATTCCTAAGATCAAACAGTCAAATTCTCTTAGCAGCTTTAATTAGGCATATATATACTCAGCTACAAAAATCATTGCATACCCAACTCTACATGGTTATGATATGCAATGCTTATTGCTGAGGTTATCAAGCTATTAAAGTAATATAGTAAACAAGTAGAAGAAATGAAGAGATCTGGTGCCTTTTGATATCTTGCCTTAATCCTTTGAAAGGAAATTAGTAGCCCTGTTGGCCATTCATATGTATCATCATATGTATCATCAAGGCATTCTCCAAATTGAGAAATGCATCAGATTTGAAAGCATCCTGAGTGATAAGAAGATATTCTTAGGGTTAGAAGGCGGTAGTAAAATAGCACAAGTTGGGTATTATAATAGTACATCCATCCACTTCGTACTTGAGGGACCAACTTGAAACCAAGCACGGACGCGTTACTAGCAACCATTTCTTTTCAGACTTAACCGTCTATTGGATAATTGTAAGCGCTAAGGATAATGAGCAAATGACTCGTATCATTTACAATTAAAGAAAGATCTAATGCTGTCCTTCAATGGCTAATATATCGGGTTCTGCTAAATTCTCGTTTAACAATAACAGATTATCAGACACGATGACATATTTGTACAAAAGTGATGTAATATTAGACTACGTATCTTTGAGTGTTAATTTCTCCATTGATGAGAACAAACGTTTGGGTCTTGGCTATTCCTTCCATTAAGCAGATAATTTCTTACTGTATAGATTAGGTTGATGAATTCTACATCAGGGAAAAACCAGGCTTGGTTTGGGAAGTGGGATGAAGACCCTGAACTTATGGAAGAAATTAATGTGGCCTTCGATAGCTACGGATAGGGACCAACTTATATTATTCCCAAAGCAAGATATTGCGTTAAGCAGAAATACTCAGATCACACAGTTAGCAAAGAAGACATGCCTTGGTTGGTACACGCTTACAATCCTGATTCTCGAACAAGAGATACCTGGTAGATCACAATACACGTAGTGAGGTTCTGTTCCAACGTTGAAAAATTGTCAGCGGGAAAATATCTAGGCGATGAGCTTCAAATATCTTTTGGAAATCGTTGCTTCGTTGCTAAGGAAGGTCTCCCACAAGCCTAATGCTCTCATTTTGCCCACATTGCCATAACATGCTGCTTGTTTCGCAGTCAGGTGGTGGTGCTTATGCCTTACAATGTGGAGCTTGTCCCTATTCTTTCCCAATTGAAGGTGTCGAGGTATATGATCGGAAAACGTTGCCAAGAAAAGAGGTTGATGACGTCCTAGGTGGTGGTTGGGATAATGTGGATCAGACAGCAGTACAATGTCCAAACTATGATAATTGTGCTGGCGAAAGAGCCTATTTCTTCCAGCTTCAAATCAGATCTGCTGATGAGCCAATGACTACTTTCTATAAATGCGTGAACTGCGGCCATCGCTGGAGAGAAAACTGAGCGAGAGAAGAACTATTAATTAGGTTTTTGCTTTGGAATGATTTTAGATCCTTTTATGCCAATTGGGAGCGTTGGGCATTTAAAAGAGATTGAAATCTTTGCATAACGAAAAATCTTCGGGCAAGTGGCCAGGATTATTACTTTCTCTTCGATATGCTTTAAGGATTTGCGAGTTAAAAGTGTGACAATTTTGAAGGCTTTCAGCAGACCTGAAACGGCGGTGTTGAATGGCATCGTTCTCATGATGTCCCTCACTGATCTTTTTCTTAGCATTCGCACCTCTACGTACGCTTTGGTCATACTAACAGGGAATATTTCGAAATTTGGGTACTGCAATGTCAAACTTCGGCTGCACGATCCCTCGGACGGTATTCGATCGTGAAATAGCTTAGTATTGAAAGAATTGTTTGGTGCTCTTGTGCACCCCGGCTGCTCCGATTTTGCAATGTTGAGGGATGCCCTTACTATACAATGAAGAGTCCAAGGCTGCAATCGAAGCTGCCTCAAACTTGTGGGTATTGGCCGTTTGTCAGGAATTTAATTTCAAAAGAGCACATATGAATCACTCATACTCGCCAATTTAACTTTGCCTCATAGCAAAGTAGCTTAAAACCGCAGAAATTGGTTGGGATTGTCATTCCTTAGTCTCATCGTAAAGCATCATTAGTTTATAAATACTTATATCTGTATAAAAGATACCTTTTCTTTTTGTCCTCGACCTGTCTTTCACACCCAATTCACAGGCGTTTTGAGCACTTCGAGGAGCTTGTCTTCACGGGAGCCAGGCTCTGGATGATGGTCGTAAAACCAGCAAGCAGTGACGGGTAAACTCATAAGGATGGATTCGGTACGAGAGCCAGGAGTTCTCAAACCAAACTGAGTACCCCTATCGAGAACGAGGTTGAATTCGACATACCGACCGCGGCGAATCAACTGCCATTGTTTTTCTTCTTCAGTGAAAGGCATGTCTTTCCTACGTACAATAATTGGCAGGTAAGCGGGTAGGAAAGCATCAAAACAGTCTTCAATAGTGGCGAGAATTTCTTGCGGATCCCGATCGTCCACATCGTCAAAGAAAATACCACCGATCCCACGGGTCTCTTCTCTGTGCTTGATATAAAAGTACTCATCGCACCATTTCTTATAGCGGGGGTAAAGCGTGGCGTCGTACTTGTCGAGTGCTTTCTTGTGTTCTTCGTGGAAAAGATGGGCATCTTCTTCGTATAGATAGGAGGGGGTGAGATCAGCACCACCACCAAACCACCAAGTTTGTGGTGTCCCGTCAGGGTTCCAGGTTTCAAAGTAGCGGTAATTCAAATGCGTGGTTGGAGCGTGTGGGTTTGATGGATGGACAACCAAACTAAGGCCACAAGCGAAAAATTTTACACCCTCGGCATTGGGAAGCCCACTTTCGCTATCGATGGGAAGTTTAAGGTTTTTGTGGTCATGCCTCATGGCCGTGATTGCTTGAGGTGACAATTGTCCATATACCACAGAAACGTTTACACCTCCTTTCTCGAAGGTGGTACCATTCTGCAAGACCATAGACGTTCCACCCCCGCCGTCATTACCACGTGCCCACGAGTCTGGCCTGAATGTCACAGTATCCAGAGTTTCGAGACCCTTGGTAATTTCCGCCTGTTTACGGCGAATTAATTCTTCCATCTGTTCGCGAATGGGCAAACGTGTGGGATCCTGGGGAGCTGGCATTTTCGTCTGCACGTCTTTGTCCGTGACAGTGGGAGAAGGCATCCTAGCAGGGCTATGAGACATTCTGCTGACGCTTTATAAATGATCAAGCGCGTTGAATAGGCTTTTTCTCGTATATATTTGCTGTTACGGTAATCATGACACTATTTAGAAGTTCGTTGTCTGGAAATTTGATTGTAACATACGAGGAACTGTTGATAATTTTACTTTGAACGAGGCCTTAAACGACACGTAGAAATTCGAGCATATAACTGGCACATTGCATGATCAAGCAAAAATGGCATCATAGTGGCTGTGATGGTGGTTTAAATCTTACGATTCACCTTGCCTATTTTCGTCTTGGAATTCATTATACTTTGTTTCGTGAGATGTGATTGATCTTGGCATGAGAATAATTGCGAAATAAGCTTTCTGGATCTCCATCACCCAATGTGAATTCGGTGAGATTTTTGTAATAGCGTCAATCGACATATTGTCACTTGTTATTACCCGCATGTAAATAGATTTGTGGCTTTTTTGGATGTGAAGAGCGGATCTCGAAGCCTGGAATAATCCATCGTATTTATACAGGTATTTGAATGACGAACTCTGATACCGAGAGATGCTCTAGATTGGACTATAGATTGCAGCTGGATCTATTCCTGGGATGCAGCAGTGGGAAACAGCGCGATTTCATGGTAGTGCTCATATCAGCGCCTAGACCTCAGTATTCTATTTGAGAGTCCAATATCTAGCTTCTGTCACTTTATATAAATGTGTCATAGCCAAAAGTCGCCGAATAGGCAATTGATATGCACGGGTTCAAGATATGCATTGCGAGGCAAAATCGCAGTGTTTGGCAGATCACTAGGAACTCCCTATTCGATGCTCGTGCCGCATTCCGCAGCTGCGCACCGCATGGCTTATGGACTATATTTGACGGTAGAAAGAAGCGCTACTATGTGTTATAGTAGTCAGAGTTGCATAGTACACAGCCTTGATTTGTTTCTGTTTTCTCCACATTCCAAACCGTCTTTGACTAGTTCAGTCCACGCTTGTCCTCAGCCCGATCCTGGAGAACAAACAAGAACGTAAGGGGCACTTGGGAACAGCCAAAACTCCCGAAGGACAAACTTACAGGTGTTCTTGACTCATCTAAAAACGAAAGCATATCAGCCCGCTTGAAGATGGTATAAAGATAGGCATCCTCAACTGACAGGTAACCTCAAAGTCCGGTTTCAAGTTGTTCCCGGAGACTAAACCTGGAGTCCAGATCCCATACGTAAGTAAACCTAGCTGAGCTAACTTATATTTGCTAAGTACTGATTATAATAAGACAAGTAATACTCAATTTAGTTATATTATATATGTTATATATAATTATATTCGTATCACGATATTGGGCGGTGTGACGTCAGAAAGGTACAAAGTGATATTCATGACATATTAGCGCATCCAACTTATTCACCAAAAACAGTGGCCGGGTTCTCATGTCATAACTAAGTTTGACAATGTTCTGTTCCGAGCTGCAGAACACGAGGATACGTTTCTGTGAATGGCACGGCCTCCTGTGCTGAAGATGTAAATTATCAGATTTTTTTTCCTCTCAAATTTATACGGTAGGGTATTATTATGTCATAAATAACCTTGACGCTATGTCTCTCAATTAAATAGCCGCCTCTTTCTCGGCAAAGTGATCCGACGACTAGGAATAGTCTTTTAATCGGTGTTTCTTCAGCCAATTTCTTACCACGGAAAACCGGAGTTGGAGTCTTGATCGAAATCGGAATCGGAGTCTTGATCGAAATCGGGGTCGGAATCAGGGTCTGAATAAGGGTCGGGATCGGAGTATGAATCAGGGTCGGAATCAGGGTCTGAATAAGGGTCTGAATCTGAGTCGGAAGTAGCCTCGCCCAAAGCATCCAGAACCATAGAGTACAGACGGTTTCCCGAGAAACCTCCATTCCCACTTGACAGCTCTTGGGAGACGGTTTCCAATATGTCTGAGTTGACGAAGTCGCCATAGTAATCCAAATTTGTCACTACATCTTCTATCAAGTCGCCATTTGTGGTTTGTAGCGTTATTAGATGCAAATAGGCCTCGAACCCACTCACCAGATCCTGGGATTGTTCTGCCTGTTGGTATTGATCCCAGAACCCGCTAATTGCCTCGGCAGGGTCTTTTAAGAGATATTCAATAATTTTTTCAGTGGCTGAGAGAGAAAAGCCTGGGAAGTCAAGGGTCAGATTGGCGCAAATGCTGATTGTTGATGGGCCGGGTCCTGTGTCATTTTTTGGGACTGGATAGTACGGATGAGGGACGGCCTCACATACGCGAATGCTGACCACCAAGGAAAAAAGTAGAGCGACGAAGTGACGAAGAATTGCTTCACTGTGCATTGTTAGTGGGGGAGTGGAATCTCTTCAGGCCACAGTGCTTGCTTCTGGATGAAAAGTGGTTGGTATTTATACGCGGAAATTGTAAACTCGACGTACGTGGTTCATTGCTCGGAGGATATTCTCAAGAGAGCTTTGCTGCGGGAGGGCCCGAGGTTTTCAGGATTTACGATCTTGAAATTTGTTGATTTGTCGGGCGGCCTGAGATAAAGTCCGAGAGTGTGATTTTCATACCATTTCCAAGATTTGCCAGCTGCACGGTTCGACGCCAGAATGCCAAGGGTGCGTGAAGCTACGGAATGTAATGATGACCAAAACAGGTAATGCAGAACCGTGGTGATTTGCGAGACTTGACTGACGACATATTGGCAGACTTGACCAAAGAGTGACTCGAGTCGTCCTTTTCCACCACCGGGTAATTTCAAAAACTCATCGGACGGATTAATCTACTCTCCAACGTATACAATGATACGTTTGTGAGCTGGATGAGTTTCGGCCGGTACTTATTGGACATGGTCGGACGTGCACTGCACTTCGCATTCATTCTACTGCAGGGATTTTACACATTTCGCACCATTTATCTCGCTCGTGACACGTGTCGTCGTTTTCGATATCTGCAGTTACTAGAGCAGAGCATTCGCACGACTGCCTGTGGAAATTAAATTGTTGGGCTTGTCTCGGAGTGTCATTGAAGTCGATAAATTTGCTCGTTCAGTCCTATGCGGTCTCTAGACTTAGGGCGGGTTCGGCTTGATAAGGGCAGCATTCATCAAGTGACGGTTCACGTGCATTAGACGAAAGTTATCCTCGACAGGCCGAATAATTCGTCTGGGTAGCGTAAAGCTGTAGATTTTAGAACTTGGACAGATAACCCACTGATCCACCATTTTTGTAGAGGCGCATCCTCATCACGTGATGATTCACGTGCATTAGACGAAAGTTGTACTCGACAGGCCGAATAATTCGTCGTGGGTAGCGTAAAGTTGTGGGTTTTAGAACTTGGACAGATAACCCACTGATCCACCATTTTTGTAGAAGCACTCCATCGGATAATAGGACGGCGCACCGCTAGACGGTTGTAATCCTCGTCAAAGTCCTTCAAGGCTTTTCGTCCGCTACTGAATATATTTCCGGTATCTTCCATCCGCCGACACCATGTCTCACGTGACTGATTATCAAAGGGTCATCAATTTGACGCCACTGAACGGTAGAAGAGGTATCTGGGAGTTTTGTAGCTGGTGTGAATGCGGCTAGAATACCTCCTTGTTTTGGCCAGCTTCGTACCTGTCGCTGTTTTGAGCGTTGACTACAGACAAGGTTTGCACACTGGGACCAGACCTAAATTAACGCTCCCACGATGCATCTACAGTCGCGTTTTAGAACATGCTAGAATGAGCCGCATAAATATATCGTATAAGATTATGTCTATCACGAGACCTTGTGAGCCGCATTGGTAAGACGATCGCAAATCGACCGTTATGGCTCTATCCAGTGCCGAGAGCGATAACACGTGCTTGAAAGAACAAGCGGCTTATTCGATTAAACTAAGCCATACGGAAACGGGATAATCCACAGTTTCCAACATGGGAACATCCATGTTCATGAATCTCTCGATTAATGGACGAAAAGTCGGATTCGTAACCGGTCCTAATCTGACCATGTGGATGACCTATTCCAAACCTGGCTTTCCCAGCTCTTGTGCGCTACACGCCCTTCGAACCTTCAAGATTGACTTCTTGCGCAGTTTTTGCCCTCACTAGGGTGACCCGGTCTTTGTCCTGACTCTTTCCGGACCCTCTCCTGACTCTCGTAAAATGCCGCAAAACCCGCAACTACAGCCGCTTACGTCCGTAGCTGGCTGCCAAGACCAACGATATCATCTCATTTAGTAAGCGGCGAGTCTACGCGGCCCGATCCGCAGGAGACCCGGTTCCGCTCGCTCGGCAATGCCAAGGGACGCGGTTGTTCTGAGCCAAGAGGCGGGAATAATAGCGCAGGGTTGATAGCCGAAGACCCTGAGGCTTGGCACTGGAAAAAATCTCCCAACCTCGACATATATAGAGGGCGAAAAAAAAGCTAGGCGGAGGAGGGTACACTTGATAGAGTGGATAAAGTAGAGTTGGTATCAGAGCTCTAAGCACAGCAGAGTGAAGCATAGCGAATCACAGGGCAAAGAACCACAGCAGCCAAACACACCCACCACTGAAACGTAGCTTCCTTATGGCCACTCTGTATAGGATAGACCAACAGCCTTTGCACTCGCTCCATACCTTGCCTCTGCTGCCAAGTGCGCCCCTCCTTCACAGATGTATAGCCCTCGATAATGGGCCTCAGGGCAAGCAGGTGCTATTGCCAGCTCCTGCGCAGGACCACGCAGGAATAGCAGACGTCGAAAGTGACCTTAAAAGACAGCTGGATCGGTGGGCGTTCGTGAGAAGCGATTCCGAAGTTCGGCCCGCCCTTTCGGCTGCTCCGGTCTCGGCCTCTGTGTCCAATTACACCCACATGCCAGCCATCGCTGTCCCAGCCTCAGCTTCAGCCTCAAGCTCGTCATCAGCTCCGTCTCCAAAGCGTGTGGGCGCATCCATAGAGCGTAGGCGCAAGTACGTGTGCAAAACTTGCCAGAAGGGCTTCACCACTAGTGGGCATCTTGCACGCCACAAGCGCATTCACACCGGCGAGAAGAACCACGTGTGTCCCCACGATGGATGTGGCCAGCGGTTTAGCAGGCATGACAATTGTGTGCAGCATTATAAGACGCATCTACGAGGGTAGAGCTGGGCTTTGAGCGCGGCGAGCGCTCTAACGTTTCATGACAGTATTCAAGTATATAAGATAAAATGGTATTTTCGGGTTTAAGACGGACATAAGTGGGCACACGTGGTGCTAAGCCATCACGGTCCTTTTCTTGAGACGAATCGGCGTCAGAAGTAGAAGCTTGCTAAAGTGACCAAATCGCCATGATATTGGATGATCGGGGAGAGTTTAGTGTGGCCTTATTCGCCCTGGATTATTATCACTTTGTACTACCATGTCATAGTGATCGTGGTGTCGTATGAAGATAGGAATCCTCAAAGTATGGTTCCAAGTTGTTTCAGGAGGCCGTGTCTCAAGTCCAGATCACGTGTAAGTAGACCTAGTTGAGCTAACTCATAGTTGCTCGGTACCGATTATAATAAGACAAGTAGTACACAATTTAGTTATAGATTATATATATCATATATATAATTAGATTCGCATCACGACAATGGTTGTCGCGTGACATGATAGTACAAAGTGATACTACTTGTGGACTCAGGAGGAGGCACGATGATCAATGAAGAGCTAGTGAGGTCTGGGAAAAGCCACGGGGATTATACTAATGAAAGGTACCCGACTGGCTTAGTTCATAATTAATGAGGCGAGTTTGAATCAGCAATGGAAGGCTTGCTGATGTTCTTGCTTAATTCTTCCATAATTAGGTTGATTGAAGTTGTTTGTAGATGAAGGTTATAAACATCTCTCCGTGATTATTTCAGCTACATAGGTGGTCCATATATCTAAACAGTTCATCGGTATTTATACAAATTTTGGATTCAGCGTAAAACTTTTCACTCAATATTCAGGAACGATCGTATGATAAATCGGGTGATCCCAGATGGTCATCATCCGAGGTATCACACCATTTTGTCGTATCGTCCGATTCTTCGTGAGCTCTTTTAGGGCTTCACGTAGAATCTTTCATCGACCGTCAATGTTTTACTGACATCACTTTGTACCATAATGTCGCGGTTCTCCAGCATGTGCTCACTCTTTGTATAATGCAATTGGCACTATCCAGCAGTAACTCGCTAGTTCCGACAATAACATATCTATTGACGATATTACTGATAACCTCACCGAACTCACATTGGGTGATAGGGACACAGAAAGCCGACATATATAAAGTGACAAGTTAGATATCAGACTCAGATAGATAACAAGAATTCTGAGATCTAGATGCTGAGCTCAGACAGGGTGCATTTCTCGATATCAGAATGCGTCATCCAAATAATAGTATAATATCGATGGTTTATTCCCAACGTTGAGATCCGAATCTTAACTTCCGGGGAAACTACGGCGGGATCAACATAGAACTTCCAAAGAATATCAACCATAGATACTTAAAATGAACAGTTTAGCAACCTTTATACTTTCGACGCTGATTCGTCTGTATAATTATTACTTCAGATTTGAGATTTAGGCTTTCCGCCATTACTTGTAGACTCTTCAACTTTGGAACTGATTCGCTTACGTCACAAGGGAACAATGCATATTGTCCTAATACATAGACGTGACATGACATCTCAAACTTTCATTTGTAGCTAATATAAGACAATAAAGCAATTCTTCGTAAATAGTTGACCTTGCTGTCAACTCCTTTTTGAATAGAATAGCTTTCCTGTCAGATACATCCAGTACCTGACCGGGTTGACCAAACTCCACTCTCCTCTGTTGCCCAATCCAGTGAGCTTACCTATCGTTACCAGGATTCCCTTCTGCAATGATTTTGCTCACATTTTGCTTGCACATAATTTAATAATTCGCCATACAATTCATCGTTGCCACGTCATAGCTATCATGTCATTGACAAATAATTTTACCACTAATCTTTTTTTACCCTCTCACTAGGACACACGACCGTGTGTCGATTTCCGACATTCACCACCCTAAACGTGCTGGGTATGTAAATTACACATCCAAATGAGGTGTCTGGTTTTCTCAAGATGAACCCTGCATACTGGTGCTTTCAGTTTGCTTTCAGCAAACTAACATCGTGGACTATACATGCTTGTCCGAATCGTGGCAATCCTTGTGCTCGGATAACAGCTAGTCCAACCTTCATTCTGGAGCAAGTTCCGATTTGTGCATTATTCCAGGAATTCTGGTGTCTACTTGTAGCCTTGATTGTATGGAACAAAGGGTATCGGGGCATTCCAGATTCTCGAAAAAGTCAAGCAGTGTCCGACTAGGAATACCCATCTGTATCTTGTTCATTCATCAGTGAACACTACAACGTCTTGGTGTTCCCGGTTGCGTAGGTCCAAATATGTTGTGTGGATAACCTCAAAGTGTGCGTAATTTGCCTCATGTCTCTCTAGGATTTGCGAAATGGTTATCCCATTTACCCTTTCCTGATATGCAAGATTCACATTTGAACGGTTCCATGTGCCTCCAGTCAACGTCGTCTAATTACACTCCATTATCAAACCTAGCTCCATCAACTTCTTGATATATTTCAGACTGATGCTGCGCAAATGCTCCTGAAGTTGCTCTAGAGAGATCTTTTTATTCCACCGTTCCCCATTTTCGAATTCAACACGGTTGACACGCTTGATCCTAACCACTGTGAAGGGGCAACTAGTACGCTTTCTCTTATCTGATGAACTTAGTCACCTTCATTCCATCCTGGTTTCGTGGGTGACGCGATCGGATATCTGTAAAAATGTCAAACTTATCAAAGTCGAAAGCTGATATGATCTTGGCAAAAAATCTTAACATGGTATATGACCTTCCTACCACACTATTAAGATCTGGCTCCACAGTCCTCTATCTTTGAGAGCGCCTCTTCATTTTGAGCACCAAACATCCTGTCCGTCAGCGCCACACCGGGTGTAATTCGGTGATGAAATTGTCTTGCCAAGAAATAGACAGAGGCTCCACTTTCCGCAGCTGTCAGTTTTGGGCATTAGTATTTCTCCTCATATCCGTCTTTGTCGACTACTTTGTCTGAGATGTTTCTCGGAGCTGCTTCTGAATTTGTTTCGACTTGGCTTTTCATTCACAATTCTATTGTTTCTGCACTTGGTAGCAGTGTGACCAAGCTCGCTACGCGAGTATATAGGTCGGTCAAGATATATATAATCTTTAAAGTGGAAGTCAATCAACTTGGACCGATTCACTAGGACCCATCGTACTTGACTGTACCATGCAGGGCTTTTTCTCTCAGCGAAGGTTCGAAACTGACATTGATCGGCATGTAGGGTTCTGCTCCGACTACCGCTGATATGATCGGCAGATAAATCCCTGTACCCAGATAGTCGAAAAATTTATCAATACTATGAAATTAAAGCCTAATCACGTGGTAAATAGATATAATCACTATGCTTAATTTCCAGATAAGATCGGAGATCATGTCAGGCGCGAAATCCATCGGAACTCGACCTGTAAGAAATATATATATATATATAGTAAACGCTTCTCTTGCTTCATCTCAAGTCTAACTACCTTTTGCTACCTTTGCCATCTCTTGCAAAGTCTCACATTACTCTAAATATGTCTACGATCACAGAAACTACAACTGATGCTACCCCAGGCAGAGGCCAAAAACTTCAGCCTGTCACTGACAAAGGCTACAGCATAGGAAAGCAAGGCGTCCACAACCTGGCATACGGTGGCTTGGACTACAAAAACAAAAGACCCTTTTTCACCAACAAATTGGAAGAACGCAAACATGTGCTAGAACATATGGCTGGTACCTTCCGTGTGTTTGGTAGAAGGGGTTTCAACGAGGGTCCAGCCGGTCACATCTCCGTGCGAGACCCTGTGGATCGAGAAACTTTTTGGATCAACCCTCTTGGTGTGCATTTTAGCCAAGTTTGCGTGTCAGACATGGTCCATGTTGATTCAGAAGGTAACATTCTCAGCGACGGTAACCAGTCACCCATCAACGCAGCGGGCTTCCGGATCCACGCGCAGCTACACAAGGCAAGACCAGATGTAAATGCCGCTTGCCATGCTCATACCGTTTACGGCAAGGCCTGGGCCGCTTTCGGGAAAGAACTCGACATGATCAACCAAGATGCTTGTATTTTCTACAAAAACCATTCAATTTACGAGGATTTCGGCGGAGTTGTTCTGGACTCTGAGGAGGGCAAGCGCCTGGCCGAGGCCTTGGGCGATAAAAAGGCTGTTTTATTGGTGAACCATGGACTACTGACCGTAGGGGAAACCATTGACGAAGCCGGTTACTTGTTCACGCTATTAGAAAGAACATGCGAGGTCCAGTTGCAAGTTGAAATGGCAGCCAGAGCCGGGCTTGAAAGAAGAATTATTAGTGATGACGCTGCCTACTATACTTATTACAATACCTCCGATCCGGAAAGTCTGTACAGTGCATTTCAAGCAGACTACAACTTGGAGCTCAAGCTAACAAATGGCGAATTCTTGGAATGATCTAATACGCAGTTCTGTAGAAACCGATGTACACCATTTGATGGATTCCCACATAAATCAACGTTACTTATTCAATTACCTCATTTTTAACAAATAGACATAACCTTGTGATTTAACCGAACCAACTCATTGGAGTTGAGCCAATTTTTCAACGCCAACCGACATTATACACCCATTCTACAACTACATCATATGGTAGCTCATAATTTTCTCCAAGAAGCGCTGCTTCAATTCAAACTGTATCAAGCGGCAGATGATCCTTTGGACTTTCGAAATTATCCGCATGGAGAGGGAAAGAATCTGAAGAACCGCTCATGGGTGTGACAAAATCCTCGTCGATTGGAGCATCGTCATCAAGTGCAGGTACAATATCGCCAAAGACCTTCAAACGGCAGTAGTTGTCGACTGCTGTAATATTACCGGACTCGCACATGTACTTGTTCATCAAGACAGCGCTGGCTAACTCTGTATGGCATATGCCCTCGGTTTTTGCCATGAGAAGGATAAGGATAGCAGAAAAGCAGGACTGGGCTTCAAGAAAACCGAAAGTCGAAAACCAGCCACACCTGTGAAGAAGTAGTAGAATTTTGACGTTTGACACAGCGGCATTAATGCATTTAGACACTAATTCCTTCATTGTCTCGGTCCGCAGAATTGCAGGGCTTCGCACTAGCGAGAAATAAAGAGGGCGCACCGTCACTACAATTAAATGATTATAGCGCAAGTGTAAGTTGGCGGTTGACCTGTTAGTCTTCACGGTGCTTGGCTGTTGTTTCAGGTCGGGCTCAAGGTTGTTTAAGAAATTTTCCAATTTGTTCAGATCGCGAACAACACTGTGCACTAAATCAGTCTTGCTAGCGTCAAACGCTTGTTTTGACCTAGGGCTTATGCATAGTGCGAGCTGGGCATTGGCAATCAGGTACTTAGGCTCGAAATCACCTTGCGCATGACCATTGTCGCTCGGCATATCAATGTCTATGTCCCAAGTATTAAAGTGAAGGAGTAGCCCTAGTCTTGTGGCCCATAAACGATCCATGAGAAATGCCGTCCACCAAATTCGTTTCCTTGCTTCCTGCTCCACTTGTGGAAAGCAAGAGCTATTAGCTTTTCTATGGATGCCGAGGGCCACGGCAGTCGAAAGTGCGAGCCCTATATATGCATAGACTGAGTTCATCCGATTGAGCCCTTGCGAGTAAAATGCAATTAGAATCAAGGTTCGTACAGAATCCAGGTTAGGCTCCTCGATGGGCTCATGGAAGTACTTGAAAGCAGACTGGAAAAATGTCATGCCAGGAATGCTACAATTTTCCCGCGCTAGGCCGATATATTGCTCTCCGACGGCGAACACAATCATAAGGTAGGCCAGCCAGCCGTGATTTTGGTCGTCAAGATTTTTGTAGGTTTGCTCTAGTCGATCTTTGAATTCCCGCAAGGAGAATATCCCGAACTCTTTAGCAAAATATTTGTAGACTACATCGACCATCCTCAAAGCGTAGTCCTTGTCAGGTAGCTCGGGAACTTGTTCCATCTGTGACCACTTTAAAGCCTTATCCCCAAGGTGCACATGTTTCTGATTCTGTTCCTTTACGCTGATCACTTCTCGTGAATAAGGGGACGAATTCGTCGAGTTCGCATGGGAGTTGGGATCAGACCAGTGCTGTTTTAGTGCCCCAGCAAAGGCTTGGCAAGAAGTGTTCTCAATTAGGTTTGGCTCAATTGCGAACAACGCACGAGAGAGCTCTGCAGAAAGTTCTCGCTCCTGTCGTGCTTCGCTGAAGTTCAGCGAACTATTACCTATCACACTTGGGGAAACTTGTGCTTCCGTGGTATCCCGAGAGCATTTCGACTCCAAATATAATATGCGTTCCTCTAGCTGCTTCAGCTCCGTATCCAAAATAGCAATCTTCCGTGGTTTAGATGGAAAGACACAGGTGCCTTGATTATGGGACATAACGCATGCCCTGCAAGGCGGCGTTTCTCCTAGACATTTGATCTTTTGAACTTTGCACCGCATGCAAGCACTTCTCGTGCGCCTCCTAGCTCCTGCCAGTGATGGTTTCGTTCCATTCAAAGACATCTCGGTATCCATATCGTGAATCTGAATAGTCCTGACACCAATGGATGGGACTCTGTCGTCCTGAAGAGCGGTTATCGATGAAGTTAGGTAGACAGCATGTAGAAATAGAGATATAGCCATTTTCATCTAATAACAGCATGTGAATATCACGTGATACACCAGTTTTAACTGTATACGTGAGACGTCCCTTTCGTAGATGTCTGCACGGGTCTAGCAAATGTAGCTATTCTCCTCAAATGCTTCTACCTTACTTTGCCACTATCAGAGCTTACTTTGGAGGAGTGAGTGCCGTATACAAATAGCAGCGAGATAATCGAATTAACTACAGATCCAAGTATTGAGTAACAACTCCGTCAATTTGAGAACTTGGACGCATATTATGCGTTTGCAATTCGGGCTTTCAGGTTGGACCTCCTAATTTAATAGTGGTTCCTTCACGAGTTCTTTACAGATAGGTGTTGATCTAGTTCTCTTGGTAAGTTTTCTAGCTCTTAAATCTTGAGCATAGAACGAACTGCCAGTCCTTACTATCATATGTTCGGTTGGCAGAAGAACTGCTGAAAGTTATGGATAAGTGATACAATGTAAGCACTTAGAAGCATCTGTGAAAGATTCAACAAAGTCGTGGGCAATCGAAAATGCACATCAGTAAGAAACAATTGACATCAGAAACTGTTTTTTGTACTACTTTTACCGCAATACGATTCAGTGGTTCCATCTGGCGTTACCTTAGCATTGCCATACCTTTCAAAGGCAATGCCCTTTTATTCGTTGGTTCCTCTCTAAACTTGCATGCCCTTTAATCGCGACATGTGCGGGATGACATGTATGAATCACCAAAAGAGCCATCAAATCACTTTCCGAAGGGACGAAGCAAAAGTATAAGAGAAGACTAATTCTTCTCAACTCTTACTACTTATTTGCCACTGCCATCATAAGCTCTTAATGTCCTCAACAATGAACAGTGCATGTCATAGAGCTTCAATAGGGTCAGGTATTGATCTGGGCTTGGGACTGAATGTGTTTAGGCAGCAGCTGTGGAAAGTTACCGGCTGACTAGGGAAATAATGTTGAGCATATAGAATTGAGTCAATGGTACATGCCTCAATACTTACGACGGTTCACGATCAGTACCGAGCAATAGTAATTACTGAAGTGAGTAATACGAATTTCTCTACTTCGAAGAGGAACAAGAACAATAGCATTTTCAACTCAACATATATGCTTGGCTCTTTTTGGATAGAGCGTGGCGAGACCAGGAAAATACCTACCTGCTGTCCTTGGCTTGAAGGCTAATATTCTCGGAAAAAATCCTGATGGACTCATGGTTCGCAATTACCATGCTTTCTCAATCAGACTAGCCGTCAAATCCCATTGAAGTGCCACCCATTCCACCTCAAGAGAAACCCACGGCTCTCATTAACTCCATAGCTCCTACCCTCTTCCAGAGTATAGCTCTAGCAGGGGACTTAGCGAACTTTATAAACATTCCTTCAAGTTACTGCGAGGCCTGAGGGATGAATGAGATTATTAGCGATCTCGCCCGTTCCCACATGACACCTCTTTTGCTCACGGATGCTGACGGTAAAGTCATTTGGTACTCCCTAGATGACAACGAATAAGCCTATATCAGCAGGGAAAGTCTGAGAAAACCATTTGTGGGAGGCTCCCAAACTGTCAACTTGAGTCGTGAATTAGCTAAAATGATCGAACATGTCTGCCAACATTACAACAAACTCTACATTCCCTGGCTTACCTAACATCATCTTCGCATTTGACCCACTGTACTTTTCACATTGCAAGAGTTCATTGGAGTTTGTGAAGAGTACAGCTCCAAAGCTTGTCCCAATTGCGGAATTATAGAGTCCGATCTTAGTGGTGCTAATATTTTCATGTGCGATAAGTGTGAGGGAGGACTTCGATAAGTGTGAGGGAGGACTTCGACGCTACCAAGAGCATCCTACTCAGGTACGTCAGGCTTCCTATCTTCACTCGGAGATATCAACCTTCATTTCCTACTGGAAATAAATGCTTATTTTTCGTTTTTATAGGACTAAGTACGTTCTTCAACTACATGATATAGGCTTCAGTGAGCAGCTGTTGCAGCAGTAGGAAGCTCTTTTACAGCATTCGCAATTGCCTCCACACCTTTAGTCAAGTCTCGTTCGGAAATAACCAATGGAGGAGCTAATCTGATGATATGATCATGTGTGGGCTTTGCTAGCACACCGTGATCCTTCATCAAGAGACACAGGTCCCAAGCAGTTCTGCCGTTGGCCTTGGATGGATCAATCACGATAGCAGTCAATAAACCCTTACCACGAACTTCGGAGATGATACCGTTGGAAGATGCTTGCAGTTCTTTCAATGCAGATTGCAGAAATTCACCATGCGTTCTGGCCTTCTCAACCAGGTTTTCCTTCTTCACGACTTCTAAAGCCGCAATTGCGACGCGCGACGAGAGTGGATTGCCGCCATAAGTGGATCCATGCGAACCTGGAGCGAAAGAACTCATTATGGCCTTGGAGGAAAGGACACACGACACTGGTAGTACACCACCCGAAATCGCCTTGCCAAGTAGGACCACATCGGGTTTGACACCCGGAGAATGCTCGTAGCATAGCATTTTACCAGTCCTGGCAATACCGGTCTGAATCTCGTCACAGATCAACAGCGCGTTGTATCTGCGGCAAAGTTCTTGCACTTTGGTCAAATAGTCCGCGGGTGGAACCACGATTCCGGCCTCGCCTTGAATGGGCTCCAAAATGATCGCGGCAATGCGGTCCCCAGCGTTCTTAAATGCCAATTCCACGTCTTCGATCACACCATATCTCAAGAACTGGTTGGCGGAGCCCGGGATCTTGGCACTCAAGTGCTTATCGAAAGGCCCGAAATACTTCCTTGAGTCCTCCTCGTCTGTGGATAGGGATATGGCACCCAGCGAACGCCCATGGAAGTTGCCCTGTGCACCCAATACGATGGCCTCATTTTCAGGAATGCCCTTCCTAACGTAGCCCCATCTGCGCGCCAGCTTGATTGCCGTCTCAACGGCCTCCACACCGGTGTTCATGGGCAACACGGCCTCATAATTGAAGTATTCGGTCACATACTTGGCGTACGCCGAGAATACAGGGTTGAAAAACGCCCGCGACGAGAGCGTGAGCTTGGATGCCTGGTCGACCAATGCAGCGACGATCTCCGGGTGGCAGTGGCCCTGGTTGACTGCCGAATAAGCCGACAGAAAGTCCAGGTAAACTTTACCCTCTGGGTCCCATACATGTGCACCTTGAGCCCTATCGAAGACCACGGGCAGTGGATGATAGTTGTGTGCTGAGTATTCCTGTTCGTACTTCATGGTATCTTTGCTCGACAGCTTCACCGGCACGCTGCAGTTACCTCTCCATGCGCGAGTAATCGCTGTGTTGCACCTAGCCGTCCTGACGACCTGCGCTGCTCTACCTCTGAAAAACATCTTATCAGTTGTGTATATGTATATGTTGTTAATAAGGTATGTTGGCACCGGTGAGACTTTTATTAGCACTACACTTGGTCAATATCGACTTTCTTCAAAATCGTCAAATATATATATATACAATGTACCTCAATTCCACTTACCTCTCCTATACTCGCGGCTACCAGACTCCGAATTGATCGGAGCGCACAAATTCCTAGCCAACCCAACGGCTCTGTTCATTGAATTATGGGTACGCTCTCCACTGCCGGTGACGGATCCCCAGGTCTCAGTTTCCTATAGGAGTCTAATGTTCGGTCTTCATTACCGCCATGAGTGCTAAAAGTTTTTACATCGTTTACCAAGAACCTTATCACCTATTTAGTGCCTTATCACCGTCCTCCAGTATCTGATGCCGCCTCGAGCACTTCCAAAAACGTTCACACTTCGATGAAGGTAGATATTGACTTCTAAAGTGGGCAAGCCCTAAACAAGAGTTGTATTAAAGAATATTCGTGTACAACGGCCTTTGAATTATGAGTTGAATAACTCTTAGCCAACGCCCTTACGCTACGTTTAAGTTGTCATCAATGTTAAATAAAATATATTCAGTCTAAAATTTCAATTCTATGTTTGCTGGCGAAATGCATGCTCACGGCCAAGGTCTCTTAGTTACTCTTGACCAGTCTATATTTGTCGTAGTTTATAATGGCTTGCAACAAAACCTTGAACCCATTCTCGATTTCTTCTGGGGACGAGTATTCGTAGTAGTTGTGAGATAAGCCGTCCTTTGATGGAATGAAAATCATTGAGGTTGGTAGACGGCTAGAAGTCTGGCACGAATCGTGGCCTGCGCCAGAATATATCTCTCTTACATCGGCAGGGTCGAATTGGGCTAGAGCGGATTTCGTAACACACTCGATGCAAATGTCGTGGAATTTAACGGCTTTGGATGTCAGCAACAATTCATCTTCATAGTGGGTCTTGTTGGCCTCGATCAACTTGTCGAATTCGATCTTGGTGTCTCTTATCATTTCTGCCATTTTGTCGTCGGAGGGGTGTCTGAAGTCAATGGTGAAGGAGGCCTCAGAGGGAACGATGTTGATGGAATAAGGCTTCACATCTATAACCCCGCAAGTGAACAGCCCTCCATGACACTTTGCAACTTCACCTGCGGCGACAATCATTTGCGAGGCAATCAACAAAGCGTCCTTTCTCAATCTCCAGGGCATGGTACCGGCATGTGAACTGACACCATGGACTGTGATCTTTTGCCAGTGGTAAGCCTGGACTCCCGTCACGATACCAACCTTTTTCCGCTCATCTTCCAACACTGGACCCTGCTCAATGTGCAGCTCGAAATGTGCGTCTAGTTCGTTCTCTTTGTAAGAGGCAACAGAGTCACCGATGTAGCCTATATTCTTGAGTGAGTTGTAGACACTTTCCGGTTGTTCTTCATTGACAGACATCATGTCGTAGGCTTCTTGAAGACCCATGTTGTGAGCCCAAACGGTGGAGCCCATGCAGGAGTGTGCGTAACGAGCACCTTCTTCGTTGAACCAAACCACCACACAGACATCGTAGTTTGGAACGTAGTTATTCTCCTTGAAAGTTCTAAGCACTTCCAGTCCCGCTAAAACACCGAGAATACCGTCGTATTTACCGGCCTCAGGCTGAGTGTCGAGATGAGATCCTATGGCGGTGGGTTTTCCGCCATATTTACCGGGGAAAGTAGCAAAGATGTTACCAATTTGATCTACTTTGATGCGGCAACCGAGGGATTTGCACTCTTCGATGAACCAATCCCTGGATGCACCGTCTTCCTTGGTCCCTGCGAGTCTCCTCATCCCAAACTCATGAGGTTTGTCGCCCCACCGTAAAGCCGGTCCAAAACGGGCTCCACTGTCTAAGATAGTCTGGTTAAGCCTGCCCTGTTGGATTTTTAAACGTTCAACCTTGGGAAGGTGCGTAGTTTCGGCAGTTTGGGCAACCGATGCCTTCGAAGCTGAGCTTTGGAACAGACGCAAGCCAGCTTGTGCGCACCGTACATGTCTTGAAGTCTTTGAAACACATCTTAGTGGAAGCATTTTACGCTGTGATCAGTAGATCTTGCACAACACACATAGAGACACGAATGTATCCATTCACCTTCCCAGCATCTGTAAGCCTCTTATATACCATAGAAATTCACTCAAAGGCCCTAACTAGATATCAGCATTTTGAGCACGGCTCGTGTGTAACAGTCGTGCTGCTCAAGCAAATTAGCCGTCATATCCACCTTGTTTTGGAGCAGTAACCTCAGATCCACAGTGCTATCCCTACTCTCACCATTTTGCCAGCGAACATAGATGTATACTTATGGTAAGCTACGGCGAAACGAAACAATTAGCCGAAATGCTAAGTTGCAGTGCCAGTATTTGGTCAATTTTTAGGTGCCTTCCCATCGGTTCTTAAGTGCGGGTCATTTCTGATACGCCGCATATCGGATTCCTACGTTCGCTTGGCCGATCAAAAAGTTTGTGAACTTGGAAGCGTGCGACACGAAATAGCTCAGCCGAGTAACGGGCGCAAGCACTTGCTATGATTCGTTCAACTGTCCTGAAATAGTATTCGAAATGGGCTATTGCAGGCGATGCCAACTAATAGTGGTTCTGTCGGAATCCTACATGGATCTTGGTGTAGTGCTCATGTAATTCGCACTATGACATAATGGTACAAAGTGATAAAAGTAGACATTAGACTTTCAGATAGATGACGAGAATGCTGAGGTCTAGACCCTGAGATTGGACGGTAACTATTGAGGCGAGTCTGAATCAGCAATGGAAAGCTTGCTGATGTTCTTGTTTAATTCTTCCATGATCAGGTTGATTGAAGTTGTTCGTAGATG